>JAIOJX010000001.1:121017605-121562605 GCA_022376925.1 Tragulus kanchil | reverse complement strand
TAGCAGTCTTTTTTTTAATGTATTTTAATTGGAAGGTAATTACCTTATAATATTGTGATGAGTTTTGCATACATCAGCATGAATCGGCCACAAGTATACATGCGTTTCCCTATCCTGAACCCCCCTCCCACCTGCCTCCCCACCTCATCCCTCTGGGTTGTAACAGTCTTCTAAAGAAGAACTTGCAAAGTCATCTAGAACCTCAAGTGTCACCAAGTGCGGTTTCATGTGACTTGGAGTGGTCTTAAAAACTATTCAGTGGTTAGAAAAGAGCACAGCACATGAAACCTGCATGTGATTAGATCATGTCAGGGTTTGTTTTTTGGTTTGGGGCTTTTGCGCTGTGTTTTAGGGGGTGGGATTTTTTATTTGTTTGTTTTTGCTTTTCTTGGTGTTTTTTGATTTGTACTGGAATTTTGCAAACTGAATTTGCAGACAAGTAAGAGCACTTCAAATGGAAATTCCTTTACTCTCCAAAATACACAAATCTGCGTAGTCCTCTTTATTTTGTATCAACTTTGTCTGTGACTATTGCAACTATATATAGGAAAACAGGAATCTGGTTTTTTTCTTTTGGTCAATGAGAGAGCATTGCACTTTTTTTGTATTAATGTATTTTATTGAAGTAGAGTTGATTTACAATGTTATGTTCATTTCTGCTGAACAGACATTTTTCTAAATATAGATAATAATTCTTTTACGTCCTATGTTTATCTCCTGAAAAGACAGGGGTTTTCTTTTCAAGTGCTCATGGGGTAAAGGAACTCTCATTTCCATTTAAATAGTTTCACAAGGACAGCAAGTGCAAAGGTCCCAGGATGGGAGGCTGCCTGACACGGATGAGAGTCCAGCGGAGCTGAGGCATGGCGGGAAGAAGGATACGAGGTGAAGTCGAGAAGCTGTCCTGTCATGAGGGCCCTTGGGGCTTCATGATGAGGACTTGGGGATTTGCCCCCAGCCTAATAGGAAGCCATTGAAGTTGAGGGTGGGGAGTGATGCAATTCGAATGACCTAAAGAAGCATCCCTCTGGCTGCTTCGTCAAGTCAGATGAGGAGGGAGGCAGGGACAGAGGCAGGGGCATCAGTGCCATTTAACTGGTTTCTAGCAAGAGTGTACAAACACTGGTCTCCCTTACGTCCTTAACAGTTGACGGTCCTTGGTGATGGGGGTTGAGGACACACTACCACAGGTGGCGTTTGAACATAGTGAATATTTTAAGCTGCAGGAATTTGAGAAAGGTCTGGTGCAGGAAGGCCGCAGTCATTCCCCTGAGGCCAGTCCGAAGACTGTCATGTGAGAGGTGCCCCCTGCCCCCATTCCCGAGGAGAGGAGCACCCTTTTCTCTGCCGATGGAGTGATGCTGGAGGGAATCTGAGGAGTCCCCCAGTCAACTGATTCCCCCAGTTGACCACCCTTAACTTTGTCCCACCCTTTGTCCTGTTGCATTTCCCACAACTTTCCACTCTTCATCAGACCTAGTATAGAAACACTCAGGGGTAACTGTTTCTTTGAGTCTTCTTTTCTTTCTGAAGGCTCCTAGATTAGATAAAATTTTTCTAATTTATTTTTTACAGAAATGTGTGTGCTTTCTTCTTTTTTTCTTTAATCTTTATTGGAGTATAGTTGCTCTATAATGTTGTGTTACTTTCCAAGGGTACAGCAAAGTGAACCGGTTATACATATGTCCACTCTTTTTTAGATTCTTTTCCCAATAGGTCATTATAGAGAACTGAGTAAAGTTCCCAGTGCTACACATCAAGTGTGTGTTGCTTATCTATTTTATATATTGTAGTGTGTATATGTCAGTTCCAATCTTCCAGTTTATCTTCCACTGCCTCCACCCCTTACCATCTGGTAACGAGAAGTTTGTTTTCTACATCTGTAACTCTGTTTCTATTTTGTAGATAAGTTAATGTGTACCTTTTAAAAAATATTCCACATGCCTGACACGGATGAGAGTCCAGCGGAGCTGAGGCATGGCGGGAAGAAGGATACGAGGTGAAGTCGAGAAGCTGTCCTGTCATGAGGGCCCTTGGGGCTTCATGATGAGGACTTGGGGATTTGCCCCCAGCCTAATAGGAAGCCATTGAAGTTGAGGGTGGGGAGTGATGCAATTCGAATGACCTAAAGAAGCATCCCTCTGGCTGCTTCGTCAAGTCAGATGAGGAGGGAGGCAGGGACAGAGGCAGGGGCATCAGTGCCATTTAACTGGTTTCTAGCAAGAGTGTACAAACACTGGTCTCCCTTACGTCCTTAACAGTTGACGGTCCTTGGTGATGGGGGTTGAGGACACACTACCACAGGTGGCGTTTGAACATAGTGAATATTTTAAGCTGCAGGAATTTGAGAAAGGTCTGGTGCAGGAAGGCCGCAGTCATTCCCCTGAGGCCAGTCCGAAGACTGTCATGTGAGAGGTGCCCCCTGCCCCCATTCCCGAGGAGAGGAGCACCCTTTTCTCTGCCGATGGAGTGATGCTGGAGGGAATCTGAGGAGTCCCCCAGTCAACTGATTCCCCCAGTTGACCACCCTTAACTTTGTCCCACCCTTTGTCCTGTTGCATTTCCCACAACTTTCCACTCTTCATCAGACCTAGTATAGAAACACTCAGGGGTAACTGTTTCTTTGAGTCTTCTTTTCTTTCTGAAGGCTCCTAGATTAGATAAAATTTTTCTAATTTATTTTTTACAGAAATGTGTGTGCTTTCTTCTTTTTTTCTTTAATCTTTATTGGAGTATAGTTGCTCTATAATGTTGTGTTACTTTCCAAGGGTACAGCAAAGTGAACCGGTTATACATATGTCCACTCTTTTTTAGATTCTTTTCCCAATAGGTCATTATAGAGAACTGAGTAAAGTTCCCAGTGCTACACATCAAGTGTGTGTTGCTTATCTATTTTATATATTGTAGTGTGTATATGTCAGTTCCAATCTTCCAGTTTATCTTCCACTGCCTCCACCCCTTACCATCTGGTAACGAGAAGTTTGTTTTCTACATCTGTAACTCTGTTTCTATTTTGTAGATAAGTTAATGTGTACCTTTTAAAAAATATTCCACATAAAAGAAATATCATATGATATTTGTCTTTCCCTGTCTGACTTACGTCACTTAGTATGACAGTCTCTAGGTTGCTGCAATGGCATTATTTCTTTTTTATGACTCTACTGTATATGTGTAGCACATCCTCTGTATCCATTCCTCTGTTGATGGGCATTTAGGTTGTTTTCATGTCTTGGCTGTTGTAAATAGTGTTGTGAGCATAGCAGTGCATGTATCTTTTTGAATTATGCTTTTCTCTGGTTATATGCCCAAGAGTGGAATTGCTAGATCATATGGTAACTCTGTTTAGTTGGTTTTTGTTTTCTTTTTAAGGAACCTCCATACTGTTCTCTATAGTGGCTGTACCAAGTTGCATTTGCATTAACAGTGTAGGAGAATTTGCTTTTCTCAACATTCTGTCCAGCATTTATTGTTGTAGATTTTTTGATGATGGCCATTCTGACTGATGTGAGTTGATATCTCATTGTAGTTTTGATTTGCATTTCTGTAATAATTTGTGATATTGAGCATGTTTTCATCTTCATGTCTTATCCATCTGCATGTCTTCTTTGGAGAAATATCTATTTAGATCTTCTGCCCATTTTCTGATTGTTTTTTAATATTAAGCTGCATGAGCTGTTTGTATATTCTGGAGATTAATCCCTTGTTAGTTGCTTCATTTGCACGTATTTTCTCCCATTCTATGAGTTGTCTTTTCATCTTGTTTATGGTTTCCTTTGCTGTACAAAAGTTTTTAAGTTTAATTACATCCCATTTGTTTATTTTGGTTTTTATTTTCATTACTCCAGGAGGTGGATCAAAAACAGTCTTGCTGCGATTTCTGTCATAGACAGTTCTACCTTATGTTTTCCTCTGAGAGTTTTATAGTATCCAGACTTACATTGGATCTTTACTCCATTTTGAGTTGATTTTTGTGTATGGTGTTAGGGAGTGTTCTAATTTCATTCATTTTCATATAGCTGTCTGGTTTTCCCAGTTGTGTGTGCTTTCTTCTTGTTAATCTGTCTTTTGTTTCGGACTCCCCAGCCAAGAACTAGATGGTTAGGAGAAAAAAGGATTTCCTTCCTTTCCTACATTGGCAATTTTGGAAATGGATGTTTTATGAAATATAACCAACCCTGAAATCACAATCCATGACCTATACTAAAAAAAAAAAAAAATAACAGGGCTTCCCTGGTGGTCCAGTGGGTAAGGATATCACCTTGCAGTGCAAGGGGCGCCGGTTCGATCCCTGGCCTGGGAAAATCCCACATGCCGTGGAGCGGCTGGACAAATGTGTCCAATCACCGAGCCGGAGTCTTGGCTGTTGTAAATAGTGTTGTGAGCATAGCAGTGCATGTATCTTTTGAATTATGCTTTCTCTGGTTATATGCCCAAGAGTGGAATTGCTAGATCATATGGTAACTCTGTTTAGTTGGTTTTTGTTTTCTTTTTAAGGAACCTCCATACTGTTCTCTATAGTGGCTGTACCAAGTTGCATTTGCATTAACAGTGTAGGAGAATTTGCTTTTCTCAACATTCTGTCCAGCATTTATTGTTGTAGATTTTTTGATGATGGCCATTCTGACTGATGTGAGTTGATATCTCATTGTAGTTTTGATTTGCATTTCTGTAATAATTTGTGATATTGAGCATGTTTTCATCTTCATGTCTTATCCATCTGCATGTCTTCTTTGGAGAAATATCTATTTAGATCTTCTGCCCATTTTCTGATTGTTTTTTAATATTAAGCTGCATGAGCTGTTTGTATATTCTGGAGATTAATCCCTTGTTAGTTGCTTCATTTGCACGTATTTTCTCCCATTCTATGAGTTGTCTTTTCATCTTGTTTATGGTTTCCTTTGCTGTACAAAAGTTTTTAAGTTTAATTACATCCCATTTGTTTATTTTGGTTTTTATTTTCATTACTCCAGGAGGTGGATCAAAAACAGTCTTGCTGCGATTTCTGTCATAGACAGTTCTACCTTATGTTTTCCTCTGAGAGTTTTATAGTATCCAGACTTACATTGGATCTTTACTCCATTTTGAGTTGATTTTTGTGTATGGTGTTAGGGAGTGTTCTAATTTCATTCATTTTCATATAGCTGTCTGGTTTTCCCAGTTGTGTGTGCTTTCTTCTTGTTAATCTGTCTTTTGTTTCGGACTCCCCAGCCAAGAACTAGATGGTTAGGAGAAAAAAGGATTTCCTTCCTTTCCTACATTGGCAATTTTGGAAATGGATGTTTTATGAAATATAACCAACCCTGAAATCACAATCCATGACCTATACTAAAAAAAAAAAAAAATAACAGGGCTTCCCTGGTGGTCCAGTGGGTAAGGATATCACCTTGCAGTGCAAGGGGCGCCGGTTCGATCCCTGGCCTGGGAAAATCCCACATGCCGTGGAGCGGCTGGACAAATGTGTCCAATCACCGAGCCGGAGCTCTGGAGCACATGCGCCCAGAGCTGGTGCTCTGCGACAACAGAGGCCACCGCGATGGGAGGCCCACACGGGCCAAAGAACAAAGATGGATGAAAATAGATAAATGAAAGACCAATAGAAGTGGCCCGCCTGCTCCCCTCCCTCTCCACCCCACCCCCCACTAATAATAAATAAATAAATAAATCTTTAAAAAAAAATAACAAACAGCACTGAAATTTACCACAACTATAGCTTGGATCCTGATTGCCATGGTTACAGGGAATATGTGCACAAGACATAAACATCAGTGTTATACCTGAATGTAGAAGGGCTCTCTTCATGGGGATTTCACACATCACTCTCCTTTTGTCCATCTTGCTTTTTTTTAGATTAAAAATTGGATACAGTTGCAGCTCTGTCTCTTCCCTGAGCACTTCCTGTGATGAGAGAATCCTTTCATTCCCTATTACCATTTCTAAATACCAGTCAGGAAGCCTGCCGCTGGCAGGGCTCCACTGCCTTTGTAAGGGTTGGGCCTGCCTTCATCTTTTAGGTCAGATTTACTTTGTTTTTTATAGCTTTTCAGTAAATGCTACATTTACTGCCAAAAATATTTTTCCATCCCTCAGAGGTATTTGCTGTAAATACCTTGATTCTTAGAGGTACCTTCTCACTTTCTGAAGAACCCACAATCTGATAAGTTCATATAGTGTCATTGATAACTTCATGTGGCCCCCATTTCTATTGTTGATAACTTTATAGGGTCCCATTGATGATAACTTCATATAGTTCTATTTACATTATTGTTTAAAATGTTTCCAGAGATGTTACTAAGCTTTACCAGAAATGCTATGCTGTAATGACTATACATTGCTTTACACTCTACCAAACGCTGGGCGTGAAGAGATGAGCTAGACACCATCCCCAGGTCTCAGGACCCATAATATGCCATGATGTAGCCACAGTCATTTTATATTTCAAGAACTGTAAGGGAGACACACTGAAGAGGCAGAGGTGCAGGGGAACGGGCGAGTCAGGGAAGGCTTTACAGAGGCTGTAACAGCAAAAATCTTGGGAGAAAGAAATCTTGGGAGGCAGAGGAAATGAGGATGATGTTCCATCACTGGGCTTGCTAGATTCCTGGCCCTTCACATACAGCGTGTCATTTAACTCTCACAGCTAGCCCACCAGCAATTTGGAGATGAGGAAGCTGAGGCTGAGACACACTCAGTTACTTCTCCAGGGTACACAGAGACACAGCCAGGGCTATTCATAAGAAACAGGTGGGCTGGGTTTTTTGGGTTTTTGTTTTTTAACATATCAGTTTGCTTCCCAAAACATCCAGGCCCACAAGGTAGAGCTGTTTTTCAATCGTGGTTTGTTTTTCCAATGACAAGAGTGTGTGGTTTGCAGCTGCCACCTCAACGCACGGCTATGCAGGCCTCCCTCTGTAGAGAGATCATCCAGGAATGCTTGGCAGTGCTTGCCTGTGCTCCTGACCCAGGAGAAACTTCTGGAACCTTCTTGTGGTACCCATGCGACTGACCTGATTTTCTGAAAATTAAGTGATTTTTATAATACTTAAACTTTTTTTTTTTTTTTTACTTAAACTTTTTAAAAGTAACTTTTACTGGAGTATAGTTGCTTTATAATGCTGTTAGTTTCTGGTGTAGAGCAAAGTCAATCAGTTGTGTGTGTGTGTGTGTGTGTGTGTGTGTGTATATGTATCCCTTTTTTGCATTTCTTTCCCATTTAGGTCACCACAGAGCACTGAGTAGAATTCTCTGTGCTATAAACAGTAAGTTCTCATTAGATAGGTGTAAAATATTTAAGTTTTATTAATAACATACAAAAACATGTAGTTCTAAAGGGACATGTATATGTCTTTTATGAGTTTGAAGACTCTATGAATGCAGTTTCAAATTCTATTTCCTATAAAATATAGTGGTCTTTACATTTTCGTTCTCTTTTCCTTACGACCTAGGGAAACTATTAATATATGACACAGATAATCATGACAAAAGAGGCAAGCTGTTTTGCATACTTTGTTAAATTACCACAGACATCTGTGCCAGACATTGAAAATACATAGAATTAAAATACATCTGTTGGACATAGCCTCGCCTTTTAAACTTCAAGCAGAGGCTGTAACAGCAAATCTTGGAGAAAGAAATCTTGGGAGGCAGAGGAAATGAGGATGATGTTCCATCACTGGGCTTGCTAGATTCCTGGCCCTTCACATACAGCGTGTCATTTAACTCTCACAGCTAGCCCACCAGCAATTTGGAGATGAGGAAGCTGAGGCTGAGACACACTCAGTTACTTCTCCAGGGTACACAGAGACACAGCCAGGGCTATTCATAAGAAACAGGTGGGCTGGGTTTTTTGGGTTTTTGTTTTTTAACATATCAGTTTGCTTCCCAAAACATCCAGGCCCACAAGGTAGAGCTGTTTTTCAATCGTGGTTTGTTTTTCCAATGACAAGAGTGTGTGGTTTGCAGCTGCCACCTCAACGCACGGCTATGCAGGCCTCCCTCTGTAGAGAGATCATCCAGGAATGCTTGGCAGTGCTTGCCTGTGCTCCTGACCCAGGAGAAACTTCTGGAACCTTCTTGTGGTACCCATGCGACTGACCTGATTTTCTGAAAATTAAGTGATTTTTATAATACTTAAACTTTTTTTTTTTTTTTTTACTTAAACTTTTTAAAAGTAACTTTTACTGGAGTATAGTTGCTTTATAATGCTGTTAGTTTCTGGTGTAGAGCAAAGTCAATCAGTTGTGTGTGTGTGTGTGTGTGTGTGTGTGTATATGTATCCCTTTTTTGCATTTCTTTCCCATTTAGGTCACCACAGAGCACTGAGTAGAATTCTCTGTGCTATAAACAGTAAGTTCTCATTAGATAGGTGTAAAATATTTAAGTTTTATTAATAACATACAAAAACATGTAGTTCTAAAGGGACATGTATATGTCTTTTATGAGTTTGAAGACTCTATGAATGCAGTTTCAAATTCTATTTCCTATAAAATATAGTGGTCTTTACATTTTCGTTCTCTTTTCCTTACGACCTAGGGAAACTATTAATATATGACACAGATAATCATGACAAAAGAGGCAAGCTGTTTTGCATACTTTGTTAAATTACCACAGACATCTGTGCCAGACATTGAAAATACATAGAATTAAAATACATCTGTTGGACATAGCCTCGCTTCCTTTTAAACTTCAAGCAAGGTATAGATAGGAGTAAGTTCTAAGTAGTCATTAATATTTTTCATATGATGACATACATTTAAAAAATATATATCTGAAGCAGCCATGGAAAAGTTATAGATCTAGGTAACAATCAAATCAAAATATGGCCTGTTCAAAAAATTCTTATTGTTGGAATATGTTCAGTATTAAACGGAGAGAGATCCCAGTGGTTGCTTTTAAATAAGCACAATGGGATCGTGATTGGCTACTTTCACCTTTGCAGGTGGAAACAAAAATTTCAGACATTTCCAAGGGTTCCCTGGAAAGAGGCATCAGCTTTTCACCTATGTCGGACAGGAGACCTCTGCTAGGGGATCATGTGTTGGCATCTCTGAGTCCACCAGGCCACCTGGTCTGGCCTTTAGTGTCTTCTTAGACTGAAGACTTCCATCTATGCAGAATTTTTTCATGCAGCGGATGAACTTTTCCAACCCCTCACCCCAACTTTGTGAAATATCTCAAGTGGCTGAGCAGAAAGTTTCCAAACATAGTGGACTTTGATATCATTTTTACATGAGTCAGCAGGTCAAGGATTTGGGAGGTTGTTTGGAGGGTTGATGAAAATGTTCAAAAATTGATCATGGTGATGGTTGCCCAACTCTGCCGGTACGCTGAATGCTAGTGAATTATATCCTTTATTTCATTTATTTGGTCACACCATGTGTGGCATATGGGATCTTAGTTCCCGGACTAGGGGTCAAACCCACGCCCCAAGTGTTGGAAGCCCAGAGTGTTAACCACTGAAGCACTAGGGAAGTTTCCTGAATTATACCCTTTAAAATGGGTAAACTCTATGGTCTGTGAATTATACCTCAATAAAACTATTAAATAAAAAGAAGAGTCAGATGGAGTGAGGGAGGGAAATGGAGACAGACTCTCTATCAGATATTTATCTCAGTGAGTCATTCTGAACCTTTAGTATCCCAGTTACTCACACATATCATGGAGAAATGTCGGCAGTCTTCCTGAGAGGGGGCCTTTCGAGAGGCGCTCGCCATCTCACTGACATAAAAAGAGGACCTTCCAGCAGGCAGCCCTGGCCACTCCCCAGGGAGAGGCCCAGCCTCTGCATTTCTGCATAGAAGGCCCCTCCCTCTTTCAGCAAACAGGGCTAAAGCTTCTCTCCACAATCACTGCCCCTTCTGTTTCTTTGCTGCTTCTCAGAGCCACACATTTGGGCTACACTGTCAGTGACATCAGGCCCCTGGAGCATAGAAAATCATGCAAAATCAATCCTGAGCCGTTGACATTGATGTCTGAGGTTAGGTCGGCACTCAGAAAAGAAACTGCAGACAAAGTCTGCCCTGCACTCCCGCTCCTCACAGCATGGCCCTGGGATCAGAGGCGTCAGCACCATCTGGGAGCTGATACACAAATGGGGGGGCCCATCCTGGACCTACTGAATCTAAAACTATCTTAAACTCTCAGTGATCCCTGTGCCTGTCTGTTACCATTTGCGAAATGCTGACTTGTCCACAGGAACCGGGCCTGTGACTCAGCCTTCCGCTTATACCTTTGAATGAAATGCCCAAGTTCCTAACCAGTGCTCTCCCCACCTGTCTCTGTTACCAGCCACCACTGCCCTCCATGTCGCTAAACTGAAGGGACGAGTCTCATCCCTGAAACCTATCAGCAGCAGTGAACACAATAGCTTCCTTCTCGAGGACACTTTTTCCCAGGTGGCTTACAGTGGGCTCTGCTTTCTCTCGTTTTCCCTCTTACTGGCCACTCTGTTTCAATGTAATTTGCTGCTTCCTTGTTATTTTCCCGACCTACTAATATCGGAGGGTCCAGAATCAAGCCGTTGCACACATTGGATGTCTGTAACTATTCCTTTCTTGATTTATCTAGTTGCATGGCTTTCTGTACTGTTTCTGCTGATGACTTCCCTTCCTTATCTTATATCTGAATTCCAGACCCAGAAGTCTAACAGCCTACTTGAAAAATGTACTTGGATGTCTAATAAGCATCTGACCCTTAACGTGTTTAATATCAAGCCTTTGATCTTCTCTCCAATACTGCTTGTCCACTTAATGGTAACTCTGTACTTGTATAAGTTGAGCTAAAAACTTTGGAGGCATGATTGATACCTTCCTGTCTCTCACACTGAACTTCCAAGGAATCAACAAAGCCCACTAGCTCTGTACCAAATATATGAAGCCCAACTTTAAACGGGCAAAAGATTTACGTAGACACTTTACCAAAGAAGATGAAATGAGATACGGGGATGGCCAATAAACACATGAAATGATGCCCCAAATCATTAGTCCTTAAGGGAAATGCAAATCAAAACCTGCATGAGATACCACTTCATACCCACTAGGGTGGCTATAATCAAAAAGAAAAATTGGAAAATAACAAGAGTTGGAGAGGATGTGGAGAAATTGGAACCCCTGTTACAGTGCTGGCGGGAATGCAAAATGGTGCAGCCACTTTGGAAAATAGTTCAGCAGTTTCTTAGGAAGTTACACATAAACTTCCCTAGTGGTCCAGTGGCTAAGACTGTGAGCTCCCAATACAAAGAGCTAGGTTCTATCCCTGGTCAGGGAACTAGATCCAACATGTTGCAACTGAGAGTTTACATGCCCAGTGCAGCCAAACAAATACATATAAATACAAATAAATACTTTTTTAGAAAGTTACATAAAACCCCTGGCACTTCCTCACCTTGGTACTTATCCAAGAGAAATGAAAGCAGACGTACACACAAAGACCTGTATGTGACTGTTCGTAGCAATATAATTCGCAATAGTAATAGTCAAAAAAGTGGAAGCAATCCAAATGTCCATCACTTGGTGAATGGATAAACAAAATAAGGCCTTTTCATTCAAAGAAATACTGCTGAGTAACATACATACAGGACTGAAGTAGTGATACATGCTATATATATATATATACACGTATATATATATATATATATATATATATATATATATACATAGCAAGGATGCACTGTGGAAACATTTACTAAGTGAAAGAAGCCAGTCGCGAAAGACCACAGTTTCGGAGAAGGAAATGGAAACCCACTGGAGTATTCTTGCTTGGGAAATCCCATGGACAGAAGAGCCTGGAGGGCTACAGTCCACAGAGCTACCCAACTGAGCAGCATGTACGCTTGAGAGGCGTGAAGGGAGATGGGTTGGTAGCAATAAACAGGTAAAACCAAAAAGAGCCACAGTTCCTATGAGACCTTCACAGGAAATATCCCAAACAGACCAATCCATAGAGACAGAAAATAGATGAATAGTGGCCTGGGCTTGGGGGCGGGACTGGGAAGTGACTGACACTGGGCACAAGGGATCCCACCAGGGTGAGCTGCTCTGCAATTGGATTGTGGTGATAGCTGCACAGAGTCTAACAGTCACTCAGCTGTGCACTTAAAACCAGTGAATTTTATGGTATATAAATTGTACTTCAGTAAAGCTGGTAAAAGTCTCCAGAATCTGACCGCATCATGGTCTCTGCCACTCATCCTACATCTCAGCCAGCATCATTTCCCACATGGATGACCACAGTCCCTGGCTAAGTGGTTTTGCCTGACTTCCACTCTTGTCCTTTAGGTGTATTTCTAACATAATAGCCAGAGGGGTTCTGCGAAATAGGCACAGCAAATTGTGTCACCCTCTATTCAAAACTCTTGTTGGTTATCCCTGGTCAGGGAACTAGATCCAACATGTTGCAACTGAGAGTTTACATGCCCAGTGCAGCCAAACAAATACATATAAATACAAATAAATACTTTTTTAGAAAGTTACATAAAACCCCTGGCACTTCCTCACCTTGGTACTTATCCAAGAGAAATGAAAGCAGACGTACACACAAAGACCTGTATGTGACTGTTCGTAGCAATATAATTCGCAATAGTAATAGTCAAAAAAGTGGAAGCAATCCAAATGTCCATCACTTGGTGAATGGATAAACAAAATAAGGCCTTTTCATTCAAAGAAATACTGCTGAGTAACATACATACAGGACTGAAGTAGTGATACATGCTATATATATATATATACACATATATATATATATATATATATATATATATATATATATACATAGCAAGGATGCACTGTGGAAACATTTACTAAGTGAAAGAAGCCAGTCGCGAAAGACCACAGTTTCGGAGAAGGAAATGGAAACCCACTGGAGTATTCTTGCTTGGGAAATCCCATGGACAGAAGAGCCTGGAGGGCTACAGTCCACAGAGCTACCCAACTGAGCAGCATGTACGCTTGAGAGGCGTGAAGGGAGATGGGTTGGTAGCAATAAACAGGTAAAACCAAAAAAAAAAGACCACAGTTCCTATGAGACCTTCACAGGAAATATCCCAAACAGACCAATCCATAGAGACAGAAAATAGATGAATAGTGGCCTGGGCTTGGGGGCGGGACTGGGAAGTGACTGACACTGGGCACAAGGGATCCCACCAGGGTGAGCTGCTCTGCAATTGGATTGTGGTGATAGCTGCACAGAGTCTAACAGTCACTCAGCTGTGCACTTAAAACCAGTGAATTTTATGGTATATAAATTGTACTTCAGTAAAGCTGGTAAAAGTCTCCAGAATCTGACCGCATCATGGTCTCTGCCACTCATCCTACATCTCAGCCAGCATCATTTCCCACATGGATGACCACAGTCCCTGGCTAAGTGGTTTTGCCTGACTTCCACTCTTGTCCTTTAGGTGTATTTCTAACATAATAGCCAGAGGGGTTCTGCGAAATAGGCACAGCAAATTGTGTCACCCCTCTATTCAAAACTCTCTGTTGGTTCGTGTCTCTAAGAGAAAAGCAAAGTTCTTACAGTGGTCTTTAAACCTTACCTGTCTGGCCCCTCTGCTGCCTTTTCTTGACTTTTTCCTATGTTTCCCAACTCACTATCCCTTCTCTCCTTGCTGTGTTCTGCACTCAGGCACACTGGCCTCCTTGCTAGTGGGCCAGGCACATGCCTGCCCCACAACCTTTGTGTGGGCTGTTGCTTCTGCCTGGAAAGTTCTTGCACCAGATTCCTAACAACTTACCTTTCTTAAGCCCAGATGTCATCTTGGACAATCAGGTTTCTCTGGCTGTTGATTACATTTCCTAGCACACTTTCTGTTGTTTTTTTTTTTTTTCTTCATGGAGCTTATTCGCCACCTAAATACCTTGCTTATTTATAATTTTTATTGTCTGCTTCCTCTCTCCCCCAACTAAACTGTGAACTCCACAGGGTCAGGGATTTTGGCCTTTTTGGTTCACAGCTTATTGCCAGCCTATAGGATAGTTCCTGGCACACAGAAAACCTTCAACAAATATTTGTGGAAGTTATGTACTTCAGAAAATCAGAAGAGCCAGGAATATGACCTGTCAACACAAACATACATTTATATGAAGGAGTAAAAGCAAGTTTAGAAGGAGTGATTGTGGTGTACAACAGGCAAAACAGTTTCAGAGTGGAGAGAATGGAGAAGTGGAAAAGAGACTTTTTTTTTTTGGAACTATTTTCGAGCTTTTCTTCCCCATGTAGTGTCTTTGAGTGGGCGTCAGGTACACCTTCAAGTATTAGGCCACGTGCTTAAACTAACATAGAGACAATTGTCCAGTTGTCTTATAATTTTCCCTTTCTTTTGCGTTTTCCATTTTCACGTTCAATAGCATTGTCACCAGAAATAAATAAGGGAAAGGCAATCAAAAATACAAATGTCCTTGTTCACTCTTTTACTTGCCAGAAGACCCTACAAATATTTGATAAGGAATAGAATTAAAAGAGTTGCTTGGTGATTATCTTGTTTTCAACTTAACTATACATTACAGAGTGTATTTGGCTGTATGTTAGTACTTCTGAAAATGACTCTTTTATGTACCCTATTTGCAACTTACGAGTTTTTTTTAAAGCTTTTGTGCATTTGTTTTCTGTTACAATTCAGTGGGTTTTAGTGTATTTGCAAAGTTATATAACCATCAGCGTTATCTAATTTCAGAACATTTTCATCACCCCCCAAAGAAACTCATTAGCAATCCTTCCTCATTCCTCCATCCCCCTAGCCCCTGGCAACTGTTCGTCTGTCTTCTATCTCTATGGAGTTGCCCGTCCTGGGAATTTCCTGTAAATGGAATCCTGCAATATGTGGTCTGTTGTGTCTGGCTTCTTTCACATGAGTGGTTTTTTGAAAACTCAAGAAGTAAACCATATTTTACTAACCAAAGGAACTGTACTGACCTTTATTTAAAGTACAGCTTTAACTGAATTTACATAAATAATTTAACATTTACATCTGTTACAATTACACTTCTTTAAAACTTTTGTTTCAGCAATGATTTTTGGTTCACCACATGCCAAACTTGACATTTTGAAAGCAAAAGCAAAAAAAAAAACAAAAAACCTCTCTTATCTATAAGGTAAAGGTCATAAATTTTTGTTCCTTAAGAGAAAGGGAATTTGGATATTTTTCCCTAGTTTCTTTTTATTTTATTTTTACAGGGTTCTGTTGTTTACTGCCACACGTTGACTTGAATCCGCCATAGGTCTACACACATCCCCCTCTCCCCTAGATTGTTCATTTAGTTGGCAAAGATGAGTTTAATCAGATATCATCAATAGAACCATAGTAAGGACTAAAGTTAGGAATTCTTAGCAGCATATTAGATCAATCTTTCCTCCTCTGTTTGTCTCTAAACATACATACCCTCTGGTATAAAATTATTGTGCATTTGAATTGCATGGCTTGTTGTAAAGTCATACAATTTTCTATCTCTAGGCTGGAGGGTTTCACACTTAGCTAATCGTATAAATTTTTCTCTGTTCTATCTCTATTTTCTTATTGCCTTATATTATTTGTGGACATGTTTTTCCCTTGAATTGTCCAGCAAGTTCCCTGTACACCTCTCAACCCCCTGAGGCCAACTCTGGGCATAGTAGATGCTTAACGAGACTTTCTAAAATAGGTTTTCACTTAGGGTGGAATTTTTTGTATGAGTTTATATGTTTTTCTGTTCTGCATATTCCACCCCACTCTTTGGAAGCCCCCCCCACATCTATCAATTTTTAACCATCAGCGTTATCTAATTTCAGAACATTTTCATCACCCCAAAGAAACTCATTAGCAATCCTTCCTCATTCCTCCATCCCCCTAGCCCCTGGCAACTGTTCGTCTGTCTTCTATCTCTATGGAGTTGCCCGTCCTGGGAATTTCCTGTAAATGGAATCCTGCAATATGTGGTCTGTTGTGTCTGGCTTCTTTCACATGAGTGGTTTTTTGAAAACTCAAGAAGTAAACCATATTTTACTAACCAAAGGAACTGTACTGACCTTTATTTAAAGTACAGCTTTAACTGAATTTACATAAATAATTTAACATTTACATCTGTTACAATTACACTTCTTTAAAACTTTTGTTTCAGCAATGATTTTTGGTTCACCACATGCCAAACTTGACATTTTGAAAGCAAAAGCAAAAAAAAAAACAAAAAACCTCTCTTATCTATAAGGTAAAGGTCATAAATTTTTGTTCCTTAAGAGAAAGGGAATTTGGATATTTTTCCCTAGTTTCTTTTTATTTTATTTTTACAGGGTTCTGTTGTTTACTGCCACACGTTGACTTGAATCCGCCATAGGTCTACACACATCCCCCTCTCCCCTAGATTGTTCATTTAGTTGGCAAAGATGAGTTTAATCAGATATCATCAATAGAACCATAGTAAGGACTAAAGTTAGGAATTCTTAGCAGCATATTAGATCAATCTTTCCTCCTCTGTTTGTCTCTAAACATACATACCCTCTGGTATAAAATTATTGTGCATTTGAATTGCATGGCTTGTTGTAAAGTCATACAATTTTCTATCTCTAGGCTGGAGGGTTTCACACTTAGCTAATCGTATAAATTTTTCTCTGTTCTATCTCTATTTTCTTATTGCCTTATATTATTTGTGGACATGTTTTTCCCTTGAATTGTCCAGCAAGTTCCCTGTACACCTCTCAACCCCCTGAGGCCAACTCTGGGCATAGTAGATGCTTAACGAGACTTTCTAAAATAGGTTTTCACTTAGGGTGGAATTTTTTGTATGAGTTTATATGTTTTTCTGTTCTGCATATTCCACCCCACTCTTTGGAAGCCCACATCCAACTTTTTTTTTTTCACATCCAACTTTAATAATCTAGATCAAATGGTACTGTTGTTCACATTTCAAACCTCCAGAAAAAGCACTTAATCAAAATAAATGTATTTCATTGATGTTATATACTTTAAAACTTATTGAAGGAATGAAACACAGCTCTGAGTTGTAAGAGCTCTGTTAGGTTGTGTTACTGTTCAAATATTTGATGACCCTCCCAGTGGGCCAGTTCTAGAATACCACACCAGTCGGATCAGATTTGCCTCGTGACTTGCAGAACCCCTCCCTTTAGTGGGTGACATGCATGGGTGGAAATGATGAACATCCCTCCAGGTGGAAACTCTAGGAGCTAGCAGGGGTATTGTTTTGATCTTTTTTCTTTCAATCAGTGAGACCCGACATATATCAGACAGAGGCTGCTCTGCTGTCTCAGCTTCATCAATTTGGGCCCAGCGGGATTGATGACATGGGACAGAGCCACAACTGACCTATAATGGGCATGAATAAAGGAATAAATCTTCAGTTTTGTAAGCCACAGAGATTTGGGGAGAGGTCATTTTCTTCTACCATTGTGTGACTTAGCCTAAGCTGGCTGATGCAAAAACATTAAGAGGTATAACTCCACTTTCCTGCATTTATTATGGATCACAGTAAGTTTGCACTAGATAAGCTGTAAGATACATTATAACTCCGTAGCATTCAGAGTCTGTCGTTGGTTAGTAGCTAAGTCATGTCCAACTCTCTGCCACTCTATGAACTGCAGCACACCAGGGTCCCCTGTACTTCACCATCTCCCAGACTTTGGTCAAACTCATGTCCACTGTCAGCCGGTCCCTTCTCCTGCCCTCAATCTTTCCCAGCATCAGGATGTTTTCCAGTGAGTTGGCTCTTTGCATCAGGTGGCCAAAGTATTGGAGATTCAGCTTCAGCATCAGTTCTTCCAATGAATATTCACTGTTGATTTCCTTTAGGATGGACTTGTTTGATCTCCTTGCTGTCCAAGGGACTCTCAAGAGTCTTCTCCAACACTGCAGTTCGACACCATCAATTCTTTGGCGCTTAGCCTTCTTTATGGTTCAACTCTCCCATGCATACATGACTACTGGAAAAACCATAGCTTTGACTATACGGCTCTTTGTCTGTAGTTGCAAATAAAGACATCAACTTCTAAATTAGAAAAGGAATTTCTTGGTGAGATTCCTTTTCTAATTTAGAAGGAGTTAATGTCTTAGTGGCAAGGATGGAGCGCTGACTTTGGACAGTGGGCAGCAAAAACAGGAATCCAGATGGTGACTGGCTTCATGAAGATGCTGTCACAGCTAGGTACTAGATCCTCTCACTCGCATCATCACCACTGACTTTATCTGTGGTCACTGGATACCAAGGGCCACCACTGGCCGTCCTTGTTAGTATAGTGGTGAGTAACCCCGCCTGTCTAGGGCCACCACTTCCCCTGCCAGAATGAACTCTGAGCTGTGCCAGCATCTCTGTGTTGCTTGTGCAGGACTCAGACTTTCACAGAGTGTATCTGATTGGCAAGAGCATCACATTGGTGGCTAGGATTTCAACATATGGATTTTGAGGGGATACAAATGAATTTTTTTTTTTGAGAGGAAAGTAGAGTTTATTAGAGTGGAGGAAGGGAGAGTCACTGGCAATACAGTGGGCCAGATTAAGGGAGAATCGGCATTGTTAAAGTGGGAGAAGACAGCTGCTTGAACAGTGGGTAGGCTCAAAGGAGAACCGACGCTATCAGAACAGCGAGTTGGCTCAAAGAGAACCGACCTTTGGGTCTTTTGATTACTTTTATAGCTAGGGTCTAAGAAATGGCATAGGGGTCTTAAGGATCATTGCTGATTGGATGATGTACTGGGTGGGTAGAGTGACAACTACAGCATGCAGTAGGGTCCAAGGAGTGGCACACGGGTCTTAAGGATTGGGTGGTGTACTATAGCCCAGGGAAGGGGAGGACATTAAGGGTCTTGCATTCCAAGACCCTCCTAGTTTGCCTTGCTCTTTCATCCTTGGGTACCACATTCCTCCCTCTCTTTATTTTTAGGGCCAATTCTTTGACCCCTTTGGATACCCTGCTCATGTCTAACTATCTGCCTATTTCCCTTCTCAGGCATTTGGGTACCCAGTCTCAAGGGAGAAGGGGCGATGACTGCTCTGGCTTCTTCAGACTGAAGAGGGGCGTTGTGGGGCTCTGGGTTCCCAGTGCCTGCTCTCTGTCAGGGTACATTTAGGGAGGAAGGTGTAACTCCACAGAACAATATGGCAGCTTGTTTTAACGTAATCTGAGTATTAACTGGCTGGTATCCTTGTTGTAAGACCACCTGGAATTGAATCTTTTTGTACCTGTCGGGAGATGAACTTAAACAGTGCATTAATAATGCAAGAGCCAAATAGTAAAATCAGGAAGAGAGTGATGGCAGATCTGAGCAGAGGTAAAAACAATGTTATATTGGGTAAGGCCTCTTTGACAGTTTGCCGGATGTTATTTGCATCAGGGGCCTCTTTCCCAAAAGAATGCAACCA
The DNA here is from genome assembly GCA_022376925.1 of Tragulus kanchil. Taxonomy (NCBI): domain Eukaryota; kingdom Metazoa; phylum Chordata; class Mammalia; order Artiodactyla; family Tragulidae; genus Tragulus; species Tragulus kanchil. Next base: position 121,543,271 of record JAIOJX010000001.1, on the reverse strand, counting down.
TTTAGCCTGTTCATATATTTTTCCTGTTAGGAGGATTGAGGAATAGTAAGTGGGACCAGAGAAGAAAGTCAGGGCAGAATAAGTAGCCCATGTGTCAATCAGAAAATCTATGATGGCCTCCACCATATTCAGGGTCACCTGGGGCTCCTCCGGTTTTATAGGGAGCCCTATAAAAGCCTGTAGATTAAGCTCCGGGCACCTTCAGTCATCCGCACCAAGGGAGTCAAGACCCAAAACATGATCTGGCTCCTGTTTCTGACAGTCGACTGCCACTGATGGTGGAGTCTGACTCCGATTTCGGCTCTCATTGCCAAGTCTCGAAGTACCCCTGGTAATGGGCGGCGGTGGTGTTGGTCTTCCCGCTTGAGGGCGAGAGGGACAACTCCTCCTCCAGTGGCCCTTCTGGCGGCAGATAGGGCAAGGGGTATCGGGTGGCGGAGTGAGGCAGTTCCTGACAGCGTGCTCTGGCTGACCACACTGCAAGCAGGTCAATGGAGGTTTAGCACCTAGTGATTCCTGCTGTGGAAGGGACCGACTAATGGCAAGAACCATATATTGAGCTTGTCATTTTAACTTTGTTTCCTCCTCTTGTTCTTGCCTATTCCTAGAATTCTCCTCCCTGTTGTTAAACACTTTAAAGGCCGTATCAAGCAACTCAGAGGATGGCGTTTGTGGGCCCTTTTCTAGTTTTTGTAACCTTTGTACTTTTACAGTACCTAAGTCTCCATTAGCGACTTCCCTTAGGGGGAGCATACTGGGACTTGGATCCAAACGTTGGGCTGCCCAGGATCGAGTATTGGGAGGAGAAAGAGGATCTGCTACTGGATAAGGAGGCGGAGCCTGTGGGGCTGAAGGTTGAGAAGGAGGAAGATGATATCAGACACAGGAAGGGTCATCCAGAATATCTGGTGGAGGAAGAGTTGGGGAGAGGCGAGGCAATAGAGCTGTAGGAGAGAGGCACGTTTGACACATCTTTCTTAGGTATGGATCCTGTCTGAGGGCCATGAAGGCCCGAATGTAAGGAACCTCAGAATCTTTTCCCTGTCTCCAACAATAAAGATCAAGTTCAAGGATTGTATTATAGTTTAGTGTCCCAGTAAGAGGCCAGTATTCTTGGTTCTCTAATTTGTATTGTGGCCAGGACAAGTTACAAAAATAAACAAGTCTCCTTTTCTTGAGGTTATCTGGGTCAAACTTTTTCCAGTTCCTGAGGATACAGCCAAGGGGTGAATCTGATGGAGGCCGAGACATATTAGAACCCATTCTTAGCCTGCATGCTGTAGAATGGGGTGCTGAGAGGCACCAACTGGCTTGGTGGTTTCAACTGTGTGACTAGGCACCAGGGAACCATGCAACTAAGGCACCGCGCAACAAAGACACCAGAGAACCATGCGACAAAGGCACCAGGGGACCTGAACCATGCAGTCAAGGCACCAGCCAGGGGATGACTCACCATTAGAAGATCCTCAGGAACATGGAGGCAGTTCTTACAACAATTTGGGGTCTGTGAGGTCCTTGAGGGTGATCTAGGCCGAGGAAGAGGAAGTGAGAGTAAGCAGAAAGAAAACTGAGGATTCCACCTAAAATCCTATCATGGAGGTGGTAGCCAGGAAAAGATGGGCTCTGTATTTTGCTTCAACCACTATGTGCCTACCACGATGCACGGAAGTTGTCTTGCTGGGGGCGATGCCCTTGTGGCCTGATCCGTTCCGTGACCTCCTTATCCTCACACAGGAGTCTTCAAGTGGCAGGGGCCCTAGTGGCCTTTAAATGCCTGACCCGTGCCCACACAATATTATTTGACCTCGTCCTCAGTTAGAAAGAAGTCAAAAGGAGAGACCTTCACCCAGTCGGGCTGCAGCTACTGGGACGAGGGTGAGCAGTGGGGCCTTTGGAACACACCAGAGGGCAGCCCTGGCTGGAGTTCCTCAGTTGCTTCCACAGTCACTGGCCTGTTCGCAAAGGGTCCCTGTGAGCAAAGAGAAGCAAGGAGGTGGAGGAAGAAACCCCAAGCTTCCCCATACGAGCCACCAAAATGTTGAGGTTCATGCACGGGTTGGAAAAGAATTTCCAGACACGAGGCAGAGTGAGAGGAAAGTAGAGTTGATGAGAGTGGGGGAAGGGAGAGTCACTGCCAGTACAGTGGGCAGGTTAAGGGAGAATCGGCATTGTTAAAGTGGGAGAAGATGCTGCTTGAACAGTGGGTCGGCTCAAAGGAGAATCGACCACAAATGGTTTTTAACATATTGATTTTGAGAGTCTACAGCAAGACAACTTGCTAAACTCTTTGGTAAGTTTTCTCTAGTGTCCTTTGGATTTTGTCAGTATATCATCTGTGCTTACTACAGTTTTGTTTCTCCCTTTGCAGTCATTGTACTTGTTTTTCTTTAACTTCTGTGTGCTAGGACCTCCAGTGCAGTGCTAAAGAGACGTACTTATCTTTTTCCTACTTCAAAGGGCATATGGTACTGATTTTAACTATTAAGAATCATGATGTTTGGTATCTACATTTGCAGTAGATATTCTTTATGAGGTTAAGAAACTTCCCTTTTATTCCCGGTTTGCTGAGATTATCAAGAATGGCTGTTGAATTGAATGGACTTTTTTTTCCCTTCATTTATTGAATTGATCGTATGGGTTTTCCTTCTTTTAAACTGTTAATGTTAAACCACCCTTGCATTCCTAAGATACATTTAAATTGTCATGACATTGATTTCAATTTTGTTGTGGAGGTTTTTTTTTTTTTAAACTTTGTTATTTTTGCCTGTGCTGCATCTTCATTGCTGCACTTGGGCTTTCTCCAGTTGTGGGAGGAGGGGCTACTCTCTCGTTGTGGTACGTGGGCTTCTCATTGCAGTGGCTTCCTTTGTTGCAGAGCGTGGGCTCTAGGGCTCGTGGGCTTCAGCAATTGTGGTGCGTGGGCTTAGGTGCTCCATGGCATGTGCAGTCTTCCCGGACCAGGGGTCGAACTGGTGTCCCCTGCCTGCACTGCAAGGCAGACCCTTAACCACTGGATCACTACAGAAGCCCCTGTTGTTTTCTCTTGATTATGAGGCACTCTTTGCTGCTTCTTGGCATGTCTAATTTTTTTTTCTATGCTAGGCATTGTGTATAAATGAAAAAAAATGCTCTAGTTAATATCTTCCGCCACTGAGAGTTCCCTCTGTCCTCCATTAGGCAGATAGAGTGAGAGTTTAATCCAATCAGCGATTGAGTTTAGGCTGAGCCTAATTACAGCTCTGGCTAGCAGCATGAACCAGCTTGGATTATGTATAGCCTATGAGGATGTCAGTGACATGGGAGAAAAGAAGTTGCTTATGTGAGCACAAGAGTGGTCTCAGCTCTTACACTGAAAGGGCCAGCTGTTGATGCACATTGGGTACTCATGTATGGCAGTGAGGAGGTGGGGAGACCACACTTCCGCATTGTTGTCCTGAGTTCTAGGAGCGGCTCAAAGTTTTAGATATGTCTGAATGTGGAAGGACTGCTGTCTGAAGGAACAAGTTGGTAAGATAACTGTGTGCTAGGACCTCCAGTGCAGTGCTAAAGAGACGTACTTATCTTTTTCCTACTTCAAAGGGCATATGGTACTGATTTTAACTATTAAGAATCATGATGTTTGGTATCTACATTTGCAGTAGATATTCTTTATGAGGTTAAGAAACTTCCCTTTTATTCCCGGTTTGCTGAGATTATCAAGAATGGCTGTTGAATTGAATGGACTTTTCCCTTCATTTATTGAATTGATCGTATGGGTTTTCCTTCTTTTAAACTGTTAATGTTAAACCACCCTTGCATTCCTAAGATACATTTAAATTGTCATGACATTGATTTCAATTTTGTTGTGGAGGTTTTTTTTTTTTTAAACTTTGTTATTTTTGCCTGTGCTGCATCTTCATTGCTGCACTTGGGCTTTCTCCAGTTGTGGGAGGAGGCTACTCTCGTTGTGGTACGTGGGCTTCTCATTGCAGTGGCTTCCTTTGTTGCAGAGCGTGGGCTCTAGGGCTCGTGGGCTTCAGCAATTGTGGTGCGTGGGCTTAGGTGCTCCATGGCATGTGCAGTCTTCCCGGACCAGGGGTCGAACTGGTGTCCCCTGCCTGCACTGCAAGGCAGCCCCTTAACCACTGGATCACTACAGAAGCCCCTGTTGTTTTCTCTTGATTATGAGGCACTCTTTGCTGCTTCTTGGCATGTCTAATTTTTTTTTCTATGCTAGGCATTGTGTATAAATGAAAAAAAATGCTCTAGTTAATATCTTCCGCCACTGAGAGTTCCCTCTGTCCTCCATTAGGCAGATAGAGTGAGAGTTTAATCCAATCAGCGATTGAGTTTAGGCTGAGCCTAATTACAGCTCTGGCTAGCAGCATGAACCAGCTTGGATTATGTATAGCCTATGAGGATGTCAGTGACATGGGAGAAAAGAAGTTGCTTATGTGAGCACAAGAGTGGTCTCAGCTCTTACACTGAAAGGGCCAGCTGTTGATGCACATTGGGTACTCATGTATGGCAGTGAGGAGGTGGGGAGACCACACTTCCGCATTGTTGTCCTGAGTTCTAGGAGCGGCTCAAAGTTTTAGATATGTCTGAATGTGGAAGGACTGCTGTCTGAAGGAACAAGTTGGTAAGATAACTGGATTTTTGTCTGACTTTTACCAATGTAGCCTAAGGCAAAGGTAAATGTGGCTGTCACAGAAAGTATTTCTAAAGTTCGCCTAATATTGCTTTGGTAAAACATTTCCACCTATTTTGGCTGTTCAGTCAGTACTGCTAGACTCTTTTTTTTTTTTTTCTCAAATTTTGGCCTCCTTTATTGGTTATTTGTTCATTTATTTTCATCCATCTTTATTCTTTGGCTTGTGTGGGCCTCCCATTGCAGTGGCCTCTCTTGTAGCAGAGCACCGGCTCTGGGCACATGCGTTCCAGAGCGCTGGCTCGTAATTGAACATGCTGGTTCAGCCATTCCACGGCATGTGGGATCTTCCCGGGCCAGGGATCGAACCGGTGCCCCTTGCACTGCAAGATGGACTCTTTACCCACTGGACCACCAGGGAAACCCGTGCTGGACTCTTTTTGACCTATTTCTACCTATTACTCAAAAGCACATAGTAATGTGGAATTCAATGTTTCAATACAAATTATCCAGAATTCTACTCCCCTAACAATTCAACTCTTTTGATGTTCCTACTTCCTTTCCATTCTTTTTTTTTTTTAAATAAACTCTCCTATGCATAAAGACTCCTCCACCCCCACCTACACAAACATATCTTCTTCACTTAATGTAACCATGGTGTGCCTGGGATTTTTCTTCTGCTTCCCTTAAAGGTGAAGTTCAGTTTATGACTCACATTCATCAGGAAATCAGCAAAGGGATCAAATTCCCCACTTCATTCCTGAAGGTTAATGCCTGTTTCATTCTGTCCTCTGTAATTACCCAGGTCATGCTATGTTTAGAGTGTGGTAAAGAAAGAGCAGCCTTACTCAACACATCCTTGTTAATTTTTAAGAGAGCACATTAGATCTAGTTATGGCTAGAGAAACAATTATAATTCCAGTTTTTCCATCAATTTTGAAGATTTTGTAATAGTTTGTATCTTTATTTAGAACTTCTTGGCTGCAGCTATGTACTAGGTTCTTGGTGAACTGCTATTCCTGCGACTTGAACCAGCCCTGCCCACAACCACTTGCTCATCTTTAGGGCCCAGCGTGAGTCATCTCCTCAGTCATGCCTTCTCTGGTCCCATCATCCTGTATTGCCACCAGCCAGGTCTTGTTTATTTCCTTCAGGGCCTTTAAGCCAGTTTATAACTGTACATCCCTGTAGTTGCTTCCTGAATGTCTCCTCCACTCTTCTGAGCTCTCTTAGGAAAGGGACTGAATCTATTTCATTCAGCAAGGATATATCATATAAACACAGCTGGAGGACAGAAGCTAAAATATGGGAGGGTGTTTGGGGACACCCCTGAATTCCTCCAGTGTCTTGTCTACCCGCTGTAGTCTTAGGACTTGAGATGCCATATTTCTGATTATTTAGCTGTGTCATTTAATGTTCCAATTGACTATCAGTGAGTTTGATATTTTTCCTTATGTGTGAAAAGTATAATCAATTTTAGTGGGTTTTTTTTTTTTTTTTGGCTCCACCTCCCAGCATATAGGATCTTAGTTCCCTCATCAGGGGACCAGGGATCCAGCCCACACCCTTTGCAGTGGAAGCATGGGGTCTTAACCACTGGACCACCAGGGAAGTGCACAATCAGGTTAATTCTAATCAATATTTATTATACTGGAATCTGGGATCTACTTCCTTATAGCTTTTCATCAGATATACCAGAGGTGATCTCATTTGGACTCCAGCTTGAAATGGAACAGTAATATCCAGTGCTCATGGTAATAAGTAGCTGTTGCTTAGGCAGAGCATCATTATTGTCCAGCTACCTTGACCTCTTTTTCTTCCTTGAGTGATGCACTAGATGTTTATAGAATATAAAGGGGAACCCACTAATTACATGGAGAGAGCCAAACTAGATCAGTTCTTCACTGTTTTTCATTAGTAAACCAGTTCATGAAGCAAAAGCAATAGAGACCGTATCTGTCTAACTTGTGTCAGCTTGCAAACCACATTCAACAGGAAAAAAATCCCCCAAACTTGCCCTTCAAGGAAAACATCTTTCCATCTCCCTGCCCCACTCTAATACTGTCATATCAGGTAGGTAAAGAAGTGGACGTTGGAAGAGACTAGAATATACAAGTACTCTTAAGTGTCAGTTGGCTAGCATCCAACAAAGAATTATTTCAGAAAAAGTAACTTTGGGTATTCTTTCTTCAGGTGTTGACTGGCTACACTCAGACATGTTGATCTGGCTCACTTACATTTTGGTACAGCCTAAGAACCACTTACAGGACCTTCCGAGGGCCCTTTCTTGAAAATTCTTAGATTTCTCAAGGCTTACTTTAAGTCAAGGGGCTTCCTAGGTGGCTCTAGTGTTAAAGAACCCACCTGCCAATGCAAGAGACATAAGAGACAAGGGCTTGATCCCTGGGTGGGAAGATCCCTGGAGAAGGAAATGAAAAATAAAATAGGGGGGGACACCCCTGAATTCCTCCAGTGTCTTGTCTACCCGCTGTAGTCTTAGGACTTGAGATGCCATATTTCTGATTATTTAGCTGTGTCATTTAATGTTCCAATTGACTATCAGTGAGTTTGATATTTTTCCTTATGTGTGAAAAGTATAATCAATTTTAGTGGGTTTTTTTTTTTTTTTTGGCTCCACCTCCCAGCATATAGGATCTTAGTTCCCTCATCAGGGGACCAGGGATCCAGCCCACACCCTTTGCAGTGGAAGCATGGGGTCTTAACCACTGGACCACCAGGGAAGTGCACAATCAGGTTAATTCTAATCAATATTTATTATACTGGAATCTGGGATCTACTTCCTTATAGCTTTTCATCAGATATACCAGAGGTGATCTCATTTGGACTCCAGCTTGAAATGGAACAGTAATATCCAGTGCTCATGGTAATAAGTAGCTGTTGCTTAGGCAGAGCATCATTATTGTCCAGCTACCTTGACCTCTTTTTCTTCCTTGAGTGATGCACTAGATGTTTATAGAATATAAAGGGGAACCCACTAATTACATGGAGAGAGCCAAACTAGATCAGTTCTTCACTGTTTTTCATTAGTAAACCAGTTCATGAAGCAAAAGCAATAGAGACCGTATCTGTCTAACTTGTGTCAGCTTGCAAACCACATTCAACAGGAAAAAAATCCCCCAAACTTGCCCTTCAAGGAAAACATCTTTCCATCTCCCTGCCCCACTCTAATACTGTCATATCAGGTAGGTAAAGAAGTGGACGTTGGAAGAGACTAGAATATACAAGTACTCTTAAGTGTCAGTTGGCTAGCATCCAACAAAGAATTATTTCAGAAAAAGTAACTTTGGGTATTCTTTCTTCAGGTGTTGACTGGCTACACTCAGACATGTTGATCTGGCTCACTTACATTTTGGTACAGCCTAAGAACCACTTACAGGACCTTCCGAGGGCCCTTTCTTGAAAATTCTTAGATTTCTCAAGGCTTACTTTAAGTCAAGGGGCTTCCTAGGTGGCTCTAGTGTTAAAGAACCCACCTGCCAATGCAAGAGACATAAGAGACAAGGGCTTGATCCCTGGGTGGGGAAGATCCCCTGGAGAAGGAAATGGAAACCCACTCCAGTCTTCTTGCCTGGAAAATACCATGGACAGAGGAGCCTGGCAGGCTACAGTCCATTGGGTCACAAAGAGTCGGACGTGACTGAAGCGACTTAGCACGCACGCATGTACTTTAAGGCAAGATACAATAATTTCTTAAATGTACCTGCTAATAGTTGGTGGGTATTAGCAGTTACAATGATAATCCTTACCCAATCACTTCTTGACTAGAATTATGACATAGGATTGTTCAGATAGTATTTCCTTAGGGACCCTGTGGATTCCTTGTTGCAATTTTATCCAGTAGGTCTAATACTATGCATTTTGGTTTTCTTTTATAAAATTAACTCTAAAGTTCTTATGTGTTTTGCTGTGTAGTTTTAATTATGTGTTTTAAGATAAGATAATGAATCTCTTCCTCTCTATTTTCAATAGATTTGTATTTTATAAAGCTTTACTCATATTTGCTTGGGGAAATACTCGGCTGGATATGATTTTTTTTTCCTATAAAAAAATTCATGTAAGCTTAAACTAGAATTCAGTCTTTATTACACGACTCATTTCACCAGGATTCTAAAATGGCCTTTTATACTTAGGACAAACTCTCTCAAATAGAACCGTTCTAGTACTAAATAAGGGCTTTCCTGCTGACATAGATGGTAAAAGAATCTGCCCACAAGGCGGGAGACCCAGGTTCCATCGCTGCGTCGGGAATCCCAAGTACAGAGGCGCCTGGCGGGCAACAGTCCAGGGGGTCACAAACAGTCCTTAACGTGCAAGCACGCAGTACTAAATGAAGGACATTACAAAAGTGAAAGAGCCAGAGATTAATGATTTCAAAAAGTAACTTTGGGTATTCTTTCTTCAGGTGTTGACTGGCTACACTCAGACATGTTGATCTGGCTCACTTACATTTTGGTACAGCCTAAGAACCACTTACAGGACCTTCCGAGGGCCCTTTCTTGAAAATTCTTAGATTTCTCAAGGCTTACTTTAAGTCAAGGGGCTTCCTAGGTGGCTCTAGTGTTAAAGAACCCACCTGCCAATGCAAGAGACATAAGAGACAAGGGCTTGATCCCTGGGTGGGGAAGATCCCCTGGAGAAGGAAATGGAAATCCACTCCAGTCTTCTTGCCTGGAGAATCCCATGGACAGAGGAGCCTGGCAGGCTACAGTCCATTGGGTCACAAAGAGTCGGACGTGACTGAAGCGACTTAGCACGCACGCATGTACTTTAAGGCAAGATACAATAATTTCTTAAATGTACCTGCTAATAGTTGGTGGGTATTAGCAGTTACAATGATAATCCTTACCCAATCACTTCTTGACTAGAATTATGACATAGGATTGTTCAGATAGTATTTCCTTAGGGACCCTGTGGATTCCTTGTTGCAATTTTATCCAGTAGGTCTAATACTATGCATTTTGGTTTTCTTTTATAAAATTAACTCTAAAGTTCTTATGTGTTTTGCTGTGTAGTTTTAATTATGTGTTTTAAGATAAGATAATGAATCTCTTCCTCTCTATTTTCAATAGATTTGTATTTTATAAAGCTTTACTCATATTTGCTTGGGGAAATACTCGGCTGGATATGATTTTTTTTTCCTATAAAAAAATTCATGTAAGCTTAAACTAGAATTCAGTCTTTATTACACGACTCATTTCACCAGGATTCTAAAATGGCCTTTTATACTTAGGACAAACTCTCTCAAATAGAACCGTTCTAGTACTAAATAAGGGCTTTCCTGCTGACATAGATGGTAAAAGAATCTGCCCACAAGGCGGGAGACCCAGGTTCCATCGCTGCGTCGGGAATCCCAAGTACAGAGGCGCCTGGCGGGCAACAGTCCAGGGGGTCACAAACAGTCCTTAACGTGCAAGCACGCAGTACTAAATGAAGACATTACATTCGATTCATTACCTGGAAAATGACTCCTGAAAGAGCCAGAGATTAATGATTTGGGGCCCAAGAAATAAAAAACTGAAATCCTTCTCTTGGAAAGTAAACAAACTAAATCTGCCCTACCAAATATGTTCAGAGGAACTAAAAATCCCAAAGTGGTCTCCAGGAGTCTGTGTCGAAAGCCTCGTGTGCTTAACTCCGTATTTAAAGTTTGGGAAATTGTTTCCTTAATTCCGCCTTTCCCACTACTGTTTTATATTCAGAGGACAGAGGCAGTACATTTTTTACAAAAGCAAGTAACTTTTAAAAATTTAATCAAAAAATTCTCTTATTTCCAGTATCACAGCTGTTTTCATTTCTCAACTAATCATTTGTCTATTTGCCTATTCATTTCGCAGCGTAATCACAGCATCCTTTACGTCAGCTTTTAAAGGTAACTATTATCCTTGTTCTCTTTCGCGGGAACGCAGCCGGAAGACGACGGCCGATTCCCCCAAACCGGTGATTCAGCTACACCCGATAGGCAAGGAGCGAGGGAGGGCGGGGCGGAGGCGTCCTCGAACCCCCGCCTCTGGGTCCCTAACCGAGCCCCGCCCCTCCTTCCCAGGGCTCCCGCCGACCAGGCCCCGCCCCGCCCCGCCCCGCCCCGCCCCGCCCCGCCGATCAGGGCCCGCCCTCTTTCCCGGGGCCCCGCCCCGGCCCGTCGCCATGTTGTTCCCTCCGTGCCAGACTGGGGCAACTGCAGTCGGACCCGCGCAGTGCCTCAGACACCTCCGGCTCGCTGGGTCCTCGCCCCTCTCACTTTTCTCCCTGCCCCTGGGCGAGTCGGCCCGGACTCCCGAGCTTACTCCGTTTGGCCGCGAGGTGAGCGGGGCGTCAACTCCCCACAGGGTCGGGCGGGGGCCGGGGCCAGCTGCGCTGGCGTCAGGGTCTGAGGGGACCCCGCGGACGGGGAGTGCGGCCTGGGCTTGGGGCACTGGGGCGGCGGGCGCGCGCGGCCGGTGCGGGTTCCTCCTCCGCTCCCGGCGGTGGGCACTGACGCAGGTGGAAAGACGGGGTCCCACACCTCCCCACCCGGGGAGAGACGCACACGCCCCGAGCCACAGACGCTCCGAAGTCCTGGAGACACGCCCGGGGAGAGAGTCCATCAACACCCGGGAACACACAAGAGCCGACCACCCAGGGAGAGGGCCACAGCCACAGAAACCCCCGGGGGCGGGGCGAGAGCCTACGCTCCCCCCCGGGGAAACCGACAGAAACACACACACACTCACGGAGAGGCCCACCGAGGGACACAGCACCCCAGGTAGCCCGCGCTCACGTGATCACGGAGGGCCCTCGGAGGCGCGCACGGTTGGATCCCGGCGACTTCTGACCCGCTTCCCAGGTGGACGCTTGCCGAGGTGTTCCTGCCTCTCTGGAGGCGAGTGGGGAGGACGGGGCTTCCTCGCTGACTCGGGGCTGGAAGCGGTTCGGGGCGGCAGCCGCTTCGGACTCGGGTGTTCTTCCAACTTAGTTTGCAAGGAGACCAGATGAAACCGTGAAGTGCTGAGCAAATAGCTGCGACGGGTTGGGTGGTAGTTTTTTTTTTTTTTTTTTTTTCTTCAAGGGATGATCCACCCCGTGACCAGGGTTCTTTTGAGGAATGACTTTTCTGGTCGTTTCCAAATGGTCACGTGAACGCGCTCTTTCTGTAGGATTTCGGCGGTCTGATGAGAGTCGATTTGGGTTCCTTTTTTAACAGTTATTAAAAATCCGTTTTCGTCTTTGTGGTGGAAACTCCCCAACTTGCCTGTAATCTCCAAAACTGGTCACTGGAACAAAACGGAAGAAATGAAGGAAGGTCCGTGCTCTTCCGCGGGGACCTTTCAGGAGGACTGGTCCTCGGTTCTCTTTTAGAAGGTTGGTTTGCTTCTCTCTGCCTCTGGTGGGGCCGCCTGGGGCTCTCACTCTTTCTGTGTGAGCCTTGTATTCCTAGTAGATGCCTCTTGTTTATCCGAAAAAGCTGGCTTGCTGACTGGCTTTGGAGGGTTTCGTGAGTTGGGGAGAGTCTTGGTTTGTCGTCTATGAGGTTAGAATAGACGGTGAAAAGAACACTGTTGGCCTTGACTCCAAGCAGAGTTCTTGGCGACTAAGGAATCCGTAGGCACTGGATACTCTGTGCGGGTAAAGCCTGTACACACATCTATTCATGTCATCCTCCCGGCGTGTCTGCGACCTTAGCTCCATTTTACAGGTGGAGAATTTGCTGGGCCGTGGGAGGGGTAGGTCTGTTTCCTGTGGTCGTAGATTCTGAGGGGCCAGAGCCAGGGTTCCCAGGGAGGCCTCTGTGAGTTTAGAGTGCTAGATGTCAGTGGGGGTCGTACTTGACAGGGTCTGCAGGCAGTTTTGGTTCCCACCTGCTCTGAGAGAGTGCTGCATCTATTGAGTAAAACGCCCAGGGGTGCTGCTCAACGTCCCACAATGCACAGGACAGCTCCCGTGACACCGAGTTGTCTGGCCCAGCATGTTCTCTTGTACCAGGGTTGAGAAACCCTGCTGACATCTGTCTGTGGAACTCCCTTGCTCACAGTCAGAGCGTCTGTCGTCCTGCAAGGGTGCTATTGCTTCCTGTTTAGAAAACTTCTGAGACTTGGGAACTTGAAGACATTTATTTGCCTTGACTAAGAGACATATTCATTCATTTGAAAGACTAAGAGTGACCAAAAAATTTCTGAGACTAGTATCTCCTCCTCCCCCCTTTCTTTTTCGAAGGCAAAAGTGTCAAAAAGAACTTGAGGGATATTCAGGGCCATTGAAGTAGACTTAGGGAAATTGGTTTCTGTTATTCTAATTGTCAGCAGACATTTTCTGAGTAGCTCTTCCGTTGCTGATGCAGAGGTGCTGGTGATATGACGGTCAGTGGGGACTTCACCCCCCCACCCCAAAAGCTTACAGTCTAATCACAGTCATAAGATCAGATTCTAACTCCAACAAAATTTATTACCCAGCTGACTCAAGGACATGGGCCAGGTGTTAAACGGAACCGCTGCAAACCAGCATACCTGTGTCACAGTGTTTATTGTGGGTGTACTTAGGTATAATGGGAAAAAATTGGTGTGCTTTTTGTTGTTGTTGTTTTAAACTTTATTGGAGTATAGTTGGTTTACAACATTGTGTTAGTTTCAAGTGTATAGCTTAGGGACTCAGTTTTACATATACACATAATCATTCTTTTTCAGATTCATTTCCCATATAGATTATTACAGAATATTGAGTATAATCCCCTGTACTATACAGTTGGTTCTTGTTTGTTATGTATTTTATATTTAGTAGTGTATGTTAATCCCAAGCTCCTAATTTTGGTAGCTTTGTTGGTTGAACATGTATGTGTATTCACAAGAAACGAATTGAGGAGCCATTCTTGTTGAGCATAAAATTCTTCCTTAAATTTAGCAGTAAAAATTTTTAATTGAATTTTGCCTTTTTTTTCCCTGGCATTTTCTGGCCCATTTTCATCATGTCTGAAATTAGCCCCTTGAGTCCATGTACTGTTTCATTCTTGTGGCAGATATAACTCTTAGGTGAACTTTGTGAGTGAGAGAGAGAAGTCCAAAAGGCTTGGCTTTGGGAGTTCCCCGGTGGTCTAGTGGTTAGGACTTGGGACTTTCACGGCCCAGGCTCAGGTTCAGTTCCTGGTTCGGGGGAAATGAAATCCCAAAAGCTCTACAAGCGTGGACAGAAAAAAATCAAGGCGGGGTGGGGCTTGCCTGTGTTTAGGAATCTGTGAGATACTTGTGAGAGTGTTATTCATTCGGTCAACCTGGCATCTCTTGTGAAGAACTTTGCTTTTTGACTCGTGCTGATGGACAGTGAATGTGTTCGTTGCCAATGAATAGATTTCTCTGCCTCTTGTCAGGAGTTGTCTGCTATGGGGTAGAGGGGATGCTAAAGTATACACCTAAAAATGATTGCTGTCAGGTAATTAACCAAAGAGATGTGTGCTCTCTTATTACCAGAGGGGCTTTATTCAGGTAAGTATCAAGAGAAATTGGTGCAGGAAGAGCATCCCCTGTCCTCCGAGGAGTCTGGCTTGATCAGCACTTGATTTGATGCTCTGGCCAGGTTAGTTCACCAAATTTCTTTGTAAAATGAGATGGTTGGGCTTTATGCGACACCAAATTAAGCCATCAGATTATTGGCTTCCAAGTACAGGCGACCTTGGAGGTACTTTGGATTTGGATCCAGACCCCCCGAAGTAAAGTGAGCTACACAAAGTGTGTGGTTTTTCACTGCTTATAAAAGTTATAATCCATGTATACTATAGCTGTGTATTAAGTGTGCAGCATTATGCCTAAAAACACAATGGACAACCTTAATTAAAAAGTACTTAGGGCTAAATACAGTTGGTTCTTGTTTGTTATGTATTTTATATTTAGTAGTGTATGTTAATCCCAAGCTCCTAATTTTGGTAGCTTTGTTGGTTGAACATGTATGTGTATTCACAAGAAACGAATTGAGGAGCCATTCTTGTTGAGCATAAAATTCTTCCTTAAATTTAGCAGTAAAAATTTTTAATTGAATTTTGCCTTTTTTTTCCCTGGCATTTTCTGGCCCATTTTCATCATGTCTGAAATTAGCCCCTTGAGTCCATGTACTGTTTCATTCTTGTGGCAGATATAACTCTTAGGTGAACTTTGTGAGTGAGAGAGAGAAGTCCAAAAGGCTTGGCTTTGGGAGTTCCCCGGTGGTCTAGTGGTTAGGACTTGGGACTTTCACGGCCCAGGCTCAGGTTCAGTTCCTGGTTCGGGGAACTGAAATCCCAAAAGCTCTACAAGCGTGGACAGAAAAAAATCAAGGCGGGGTGGGGCTTGCCTGTGTTTAGGAATCTGTGAGATACTTGTGAGAGTGTTATTCATTCGGTCAACCTGGCATCTCTTGTGAAGAACTTTGCTTTTTGACTCGTGCTGATGGACAGTGAATGTGTTCGTTGCCAATGAATAGATTTCTCTGCCTCTTGTCAGGAGTTGTCTGCTATGGGGTAGAGGGGATGCTAAAGTATACACCTAAAAATGATTGCTGTCAGGTAATTAACCAAAGAGATGTGTGCTCTCTTATTACCAGAGGGGCTTTATTCAGGTAAGTATCAAGAGAAATTGGTGCAGGAAGAGCATCCCCTGTCCTCCGAGGAGTCTGGCTTGATCAGCACTTGATTTGATGCTCTGGCCAGGTTAGTTCACCAAATTTCTTTGTAAAATGAGATGGTTGGGCTTTATGCGACACCAAATTAAGCCATCAGATTATTGGCTTCCAAGTACAGGCGACCTTGGAGGTACTTTGGATTTGGATCCAGACCCCCCGAAGTAAAGTGAGCTACACAAAGTGTGTGGTTTTTCACTGCTTATAAAAGTTATAATCCATGTATACTATAGCTGTGTATTAAGTGTGCAGCATTATGCCTAAAAACACAATGGACAACCTTAATTAAAAAGTACTTAGGGGCTAAAACTTGTTAACCATGCCCTGAGTCTTCAGTAAGTTATAACCTTTTTGCAGTACCGATACCACTGATCACTGATCACCATAACAAATGCAATAAAAATGAAAAATAAAACGTTTAAAATGCTGCAAGAATTATGAAAATGTGAGGCAGAGACAAGAAGTGAGCAAGTGCTATTGGAAACATGGTGCTCATAAACTTGCTTCATGCAGGTTTGCCACAAACTTTTAGTTTGTAAAAAGCCCCTAACAGCCTGGAAGCTCAATAAAACCAGGTCTGCCTGTAGTTCTGCCTCAGGCAATTTTCTGGTTAAGCAGCAGCAGGAAATAAACCAAATGGAAAAGTGTCTGCCTGTATGTCTAGAAAACAGGTCTCACTTGAAAGGTAGCTAGGTAATAAATTTGTTAATCAAAACCAAGGAAAAGAAAATAAGGCCTGTGACTAAGTAGATCATCAACAGAACAGTTATTAAGAAGTTTTTAAGGGGGCGGGTGAGCTCATAAAATGCCCCAGGGAGTTTGGAAAGCTGTGATGCAGGTGAGAGGTAAGGGTACCTGTGGGAGGAGACCTGGGGACCTGCAGGTAGAAGGAGGCCAGCTGCTGTGAGTTGAGGAGATGAGGCTGGAGCTTGTCTGGAAGCTTGGAGCTGCCTGTGCTTGGGAAAGAACTTCCCCAGTGCGACTCTTGGTCTTGCATGTGTCCTGAAGTTGAGCTCTGGGTGTTTGCACATTCTAAGTTCTTCCATTACTTTCTGTTAATTTTTGACTGTGGGGGTGCAGAGTTTGGAATGCTGTAGCTTATCACAAAGATCGAGAGGATGTCGAGATGTAAGTCAATGCAGGAGGGGAGGATGGTCTGGGAAGAGCCAGCCCTGTGTAGAAGAAATACAGAAAGAAGCGAGGCAGGCCGTGGAGGTGGCTTAAGCCATCAGATTATTGGCTTCCAAGTACAGGCGACCTTGGAGGTACTTTGGATTTGGATCCAGACCCCAGTAAAGTGAGCTACACAAAGTGTGTGGTTTTCACTGCTTATAAAAGTTATAATCCATGTATACTATAGCTGTGTATTAAGTGTGCAGCATTATGCCTAAAACACAATGGACAACCTTAATTAAAAAGTACTTGGGGGCTAAAACTTGTTAACCATGCCCTGAGTCTTCAGTAAGTTATAACCTTTTTGCAGTACCGATACCACTGATCACTGATCACCATAACAAATGCAATAAAAATGAAAAATAAAACGTTTAAAATGCTGCAAGAATTATGAAAATGTGAGGCAGAGACAAGAAGTGAGCAAGTGCTATTGGAAACATGGTGCTCATAAACTTGCTTCATGCAGGTTTGCCACAAACTTTTAGTTTGTAAAAAGCCCCTAACAGCCTGGAAGCTCAATAAAACCAGGTCTGCCTGTAGTTCTGCCTCAGGCAATTTTCTGGTTAAGCAGCAGGAAATAAACCAAATGGAAAAGTGTCTGCCTGTATGTCTAGAAAACAGGTCTCACTTGAAAGGTAGCTAGGTAATAAATTTGTTAATCAAAACCAAGGAAAAGAAAATAAGGCCTGTGACTAAGTAGATCATCAACAGAACAGTTATTAAGAAGTTTTTAAGGGGGCGGGTGAGCTCATAAAATGCCCCAGGGAGTTTGGAAAGCTGTGATGCAGGTGAGAGGTAAGGGTACCTGTGGGAGGAGACCTGGGGACCTGCAGGTAGAAGGAGGCCAGCTGCTGTGAGTTGAGGAGATGAGGCTGGAGCTTGTCTGGAAGCTTGGAGCTGCCTGTGCTTGGGAAAGAACTTCCCCAGTGCGACTCTTGGTCTTGCATGTGTCCTGAAGTTGAGCTCTGGGTGTTTGCACATTCTAAGTTCTTCCATTACTTTCTGTTAATTTTTGACTGTGGGGGTGCAGAGTTTGGAATGCTGTAGCTTATCACAAAGATCGAGAGGATGTCGAGATGTAAGTCAATGCAGGAGGGGTGGCAGTAGATCAGCGTGGGCTGGGAAGAGCCAGCCCTGTGTAGAAGAAATACAGAAAGAAGCGAGGCAGGCCGTGGAGGTGGCTCCACTGAACCCGCTCATTTCATCGCTGGACCTCTGAACAGAGGCGCCACTTGTATCCAAGGCCTGATGCCTTACAAATGTCTGCTATTGTTGGGATGGAGAACCAGTGTGGAACAACTTGCTATATTCATCCTGTGGCCACATTCATTATCCAGGAGTGAAGGAGAACCGAGCATGGCAGCCAGTGAGCTGACTGCTGGATCAGTGTGGGCTGAACTGTTTTTACTCAAGGTTCTTGTGAACTGGATTAGGTTTGGGGGTACAGAGGCTTGGGTCGTTTCCAGAAGGTTTGCTCTCATGAGAGTGGCTGTGTCGTCAGTATTAGAGAAGCCTGAAAAGCGCCTTACTGATTTGTCTGTCTGGCACTTGCTCTGTAGAAGCATATGACAGATAGGGAGTGTTTGAACCATTTAACAGGTTCACAAATACTGGAACTCCCTGGAGTGTGACTAGGCAATCGCCCTCATCGGCCCAGTCTCACACTTGGGTGAATAATCAGAGCAGTGAGTTGGTGGACACACCTGAACCTACATCTGCAGTTTAGTTGGAAGTCAGAACAGAAGAGCTGCTTGAAGGCCACACGTTGGTGAATACATAGCATGGTCTAGAATGAGTTCCAGTACTTGTAAATAAAATTTCAGAAATGTTTGTGAGCAAACAGCTGCTACCCTCATACCCTGTTCCGCATTCATATTTGTGCAGCACCTGATTTTTATCACACTAGCCCAGGGAAACGCTGCCTCGCAAAGATGCCATGTCATAGAAAGGAATGTGGTGTGATCTAACCTGAACTCCCTTAAGCACCAGTTGCGTGGCGTCCCGCCAGCACCTCTGTGATGCCCTCTGAAATGTCACATAACCTGCCCTGCCCGGTTTCCTGCACGCACTGTCACTTGAGTCCGTCTGCTCCCTCATTGTCTGAAGAGTTCTGTCCCCAACTCCTGCTGCAAACTGTTTATTAAGAAGTGCTCTGCTGGTACAGAGAGGGGCTCCTGGGTGCAGAGGGGGCATCGTGGGGTCTATCCTTGTGCTGTTCACCCAGCCAGCCTCTGGGGCTGATTTCTCATTGTAGCTGCTTCTCCCAGTGTTGGTTTCCTGGCTCGTCAGTTGCTGGATCATATATTTTCCATCTTCGTCTTTTGTCATTGTCTCTCACTTCCTGTTGTTGTCCTTTTTCATTAGCTAGTTATTTTTATTTTGCTTTTATGGAGTTTTGTTGTTTACAGATATGCATAATCTCAGATCAGTTGTAGGTGTATCCCTGACCCTCCCTGTTGTGCCCCCCTCCCAGTCTCTCCCATCCCACCCCTCCAGGCTGTTGCATAGCCCCCATGTAAGATCCCTTAGTCTCACATCGCATTGACAATAGTTACCTCTTTACATAAGATAGTATAGGTTTCCCTGTTACTCCTCCCACACCTCTCACCCACCCTTGCCTCCTCTCAGTGTCCATAGTTCGGTTCTGTATGTCTGTTTTTCTGTCGCTGCTCTGCGGGTGTATTTATCAGTGCCATCTTACTGGATCCCATATATATGCGTTAGTATACTATATTTGTCCTTTTCTTTTTGACTTACTTCACTTTGTATAATAGGTTCTACATTCATCCACCTCATTAGGACTGATTCTTCTGCATCTCTTTTTATGGCTGAGAAATATTCCATTGTGTATATGTACCATAGCTTCATCATCCTTTCATTCTTCCATGGACATCTAGTTTGCTTCCATGTTTTAGCTATTGTATAGAATGCTGCCATGAACATTGGGGTACAGGTGTCTGTTTCAATTTTGATTTCATCAGGGTATAAGCCTAATAGTGGGATTTCTGGGTCATATGGTGCTTCTGTTCTTAGTTTTTTGAGGAATCTCCACACTGTCTTCCATAGTGGTTGTATCAATTTACATTTTCACCAACAATGCAAGAGTGCTTCCTTTTCTCCGCACCCTCTCCAACATTTATTGTCTGTAGATTTTTTGATGATGGCCATTCTGACTGGTGTGAGATGATATCTCATTGTAATTTTGATTTCCATTTCTCTAATAATAAGTGAGATAGAGCATCTTTTCATGTGTATTTTGGCCATCTGTGTGTCTTCTTTAGAGAAATGTCTCTTTAGGTTTTTTCCCCATTTTTTGATTGGGTTGTTTGTTTTTTTGGTGTTGAGTTGTCTGAGCTATTTGTATATTTTGGAAATTAATTCTTTGTCGGTTGTTTCATTTGCTGTGGTTTTCTCCCAATCTGTGGGTTGTCTGTTCACCTTGTTTGTAGTTTCTTTTGGTGTGCAAAAGCTTTTAAGTTTCATTAGGTCCCACATGTTTGTTTTTATTTCTGTTATGCATAATCTCAGATCAGTTGTAGGTGTATCCCTGACCCTCCCTGTTGTGCCCCCCTCCCAGTCTCTCCCATCCCACCCCTCCAGGCTGTTGCATAGCCCCCATGTAAGATCCCTTAGTCTCACATCGCATTGACAATAGTTACCTCTTTACATAAGATAGTATAGGTTTCCCTGTTACTCCTCCCACACCTCTCACCCACCCTTGCCTCCTCTCAGTGTCCATAGTTCGGTTCTGTATGTCTGTTTTTCTGTCGCTGCTCTGCGGGTGTATTTATCAGTGCCATCTTACTGGATCCCATATATATGCGTTAGTATACTATATTTGTCCTTTTCTTTTTGACTTACTTCACTTTGTATAATAGGTTCTACATTCATCCACCTCATTAGGACTGATTCTTCTGCATCTCTTTTTATGGCTGAGAAATATTCCATTGTGTATATGTACCATAGCTTCATCATCCTTTCATTCTTCCATGGACATCTAGTTTGCTTCCATGTTTTAGCTATTGTATAGAATGCTGCCATGAACATTGGGGTACAGGTGTCTGTTTCAATTTTGATTTCATCAGGGTATAAGCCTAATAGTGGGATTTCTGGGTCATATGGTGCTTCTGTTCTTAGTTTTTTGAGGAATCTCCACACTGTCTTCCATAGTGGTTGTATCAATTTACATTTTCACCAACAATGCAAGAGTGCTTCCTTTTCTCCGCACCCTCTCCAACATTTATTGTCTGTAGATTTTTTGATGATGGCCATTCTGACTGGTGTGAGATGATATCTCATTGTAATTTTGATTTCCATTTCTCTAATAATAAGTGAGATAGAGCATCTTTTCATGTGTATTTTGGCCATCTGTGTGTCTTCTTTAGAGAAATGTCTCTTTAGGTTTTTTCCCCATTTTTTGATTGGGTTGTTTGTTTTTTTGGTGTTGAGTTGTCTGAGCTATTTGTATATTTTGGAAATTAATTCTTTGTCGGTTGTTTCATTTGCTGTGGTTTTCTCCCAATCTGTGGGTTGTCTGTTCACCTTGTTTGTAGTTTCTTTTGGTGTGCAAAAGCTTTTAAGTTTCATTAGGTCCCACATGTTTGTTTTTATTTCTGTTATTCTAGAGGGCGGGAAGATCTTGCTTTGATTTGTGTCCTTGAGTGTTTTGCCTATATTCTCCTCTAAGAGTTTTAGGGTTTCTGGTCTTACGTTTAGGTCTTTCATCCATTTTGAGTTGATCTTTGTGTATGGTGTCAGAGAATGTTCCAACTTCATTTTTTTTTTTTTTGCGTGTAACTGTCCGATATTCCCAGCACCATTTGTTGAAGAGGCTGTCTTTGTCCCATTTTATAGTTTCACCTCCTTTGTCAAAAATAAGGTACCCATAGGTGCGTGGGTTTATCTCTGGGTTCTCTGTCTTGTTCCATTGGTCTATATTTCTGTTTTAGTGCCAGTACCATATTGTCTTGATGACTGTTGTTTTGTAGTATAGTCTGAAGTTAGGGAGGCGATCCCTCCAGCTCCATTCTTCTTCTTCAGGATTGTTTTGGCTATTTGAGGCCTTTTGTGTTTCCATATGAACTGTGTCATTCTTTGGTCTAGTTCTGTGAAGAATGTCAGTGGTGATGTTAGGGATTGCATCGAATCTGTAGATGATATTTGGTAGTATGGTCATTTTCACAATATTGATTCTTCTGACCCAGGAACATGGGATATCTCTACATCTGTTTATGTTCTCTTTGACTTCTTTCAGGAGTATCTTGTAATTTTCTGTGTACAGTTCTTTTGTATCTTAGGTAGGTTTATTCCTAGATATTTTATTCTTTTGGTTACAGTGGTGAATGGGATTGCATCCTTGATTTCTCTTTCTGATTATTTTCTTGTATATAGGAATGTGAATGATTTCTGTGTATTGATTTTGTATCCTGTGACTTTGCTGAATTTGTTGATTATCTCTAGTAGTTTTCTAATAGTGTCTTTGGGGTTTTCTATATATAGTATTATGTCATCTGCAAATAGAGAGTTTTACTTCTTCATTTCCAATCTGGATTCCTTTTATTTCTTTTTATTGTCTTATTGCTGTAGCTGTGTTGAATACTAGTGGTGAGAGTGGACACCCCTGTCTTGTTCCTGATCTTAGAGGGAATGCTTTGAGTTTTTCACCATTGAGAATAATGTTTGCTGTGGGTTTCTCATATATGGCTTTCATTATGTTGTGGTAGAATCCTTCTATGCCCATTTTTTTGAAGAGTTTTTGTCATAAATGGGTGTTGGATTTTGTCAAAGGCTTTTTCTGCATCTGTTGAGATTATCATGTGATTTTTATCTTTCAGTTTGTTGATATGGTGAATCACATTGATTGATTTGTGGATACTGAAGAATCCTTGCATGCCTGGGATAAACTGTACTTGATCGTGATATATATTTTTTGATATGGTGCAGAATTTGATATGGAATTCTGTTTGCTAGTATTTTGTTGAGGATTCTTGTGTCTGGGTTGGGTTCATCAGTGTTATTGGCCTATAATTTTCTTTTTTTGTTGTCTGTGTCTGATTTTGGTCTCAGGGTGATGGTGGCCTCGCAGAATGTGTTTGGAAGTATTCCTTCTTGTGCAGTTGTCTGAAAGAGTTTTAGAAGGACAGGCATTACCTCTTCATTAAATGCTTGGTAGAATTCACCCGTGAAGCCCTCTGGCCCTGGGCTTTCATTTTTGGGTATATTTTTGATCACAAAGTCGATTTCTGAGCTTGTGATTAGGTTTTGTTCAAATTTAAAGTTTTCTTGTTTCTTCCTGGTTGAAAATCTTGGGAGCATTAATCTCTCTTAAGAAACTGTCCATTCTTTCAGGAGTATCTTGTAATTTTCTGTGTACAGTTCTTTTGTATCTTAGGTAGGTTTATTCCTAGATATTTTATTCTTTTGGTTACAGTGGTGAATGGGATTGCATCCTTGATTTCTCTTTCTGATTATTTTCTTGTATATAGGAATGTGAATGATTTCTGTGTATTGATTTTGTATCCTGTGACTTTGCTGAATTTGTTGATTATCTCTAGTAGTTTTCTAATAGTGTCTTTGGGGTTTTCTATATATAGTATTATGTCATCTGCAAATAGAGAGTTTTACTTCTTCATTTCCAATCTGGATTCCTTTTATTTCTTTTTATTGTCTTATTGCTGTAGCTGTGTTGAATACTAGTGGTGAGAGTGGACACCTCTGTCTTGTTCCTGATCTTAGAGGGAATGCTTTGAGTTTTTCACCATTGAGAATAATGTTTGCTGTGGGTTTCTCATATATGGCTTTCATTATGTTGTGGTAGAATCCTTCTATGCCCATTTTTTTGAAGAGTTTTTGTCATAAATGGGTGTTGGATTTTGTCAAAGGCTTTTTCTGCATCTGTTGAGATTATCATGTGATTTTTATCTTTCAGTTTGTTGATATGGTGAATCACATTGATTGATTTGTGGATACTGAAGAATCCTTGCATGCCTGGGATAAACTGTACTTGATCGTGATATATATTTTTTGATATGGTGCAGAATTTGATATGGAATTCTGTTTGCTAGTATTTTGTTGAGGATTCTTGTGTCTGGGTTGGGTTCATCAGTGTTATTGGCCTATAATTTTCTTTTTTTTGTTGTCTGTGTCTGATTTTGGTCTCAGGGTGATGGTGGCCTCGCAGAATGTGTTTGGAAGTATTCCTTCTTGTGCAGTTGTCTGAAAGAGTTTTAGAAGGACAGGCATTACCTCTTCATTAAATGCTTGGTAGAATTCACCCGTGAAGCCCTCTGGCCCTGGGCTTTCATTTTTGGGTATATTTTTGATCACAAAGTCGATTTCTGAGCTTGTGATTAGGTTGTTCATAGTTTCTGTTTCTTCCTGGTTGAGTCTTGGGAGATTAATCTTCTCTAAGAAACTGTCCATTTCTTCCAGGTTGTCCAGTTTCTTGCCATAGAGTTGTTCATAATAGTCTCTTAGAATCCTTTGGATTTCTGCATTCTCTGTTGTAATCTCTCCTTTTTCATTTTTGATTTTGTTGATCTTGTTCTTCTCCTTGATGAGTCTGGCCAGTGGCTTGTCTATTTTGTTTATCTTTCCAAAGAACCAGCTTTTCATTTTATTTATCTTTACTATTGTTTCTTTCATTTCTTTTTCATTTATTTCCACTCTGATCTTTATGATTTCTCTTCTGCTAACTTTGGTGTTTTTTTGTTTGTTTGTTTTTCTTTTTCCAGTTGTTTTAAGTGTAAAGTTAGGTTGTCTTTTTGATGTTTTTCTTGTTTCTGGAGATAGGATTGTATTACTTTGAACTTCCCTCTTAGCACTGCTTTTGCAGTGTCCCATAGGTTTGCACTGTTGTGTTTTGGTTGTCATTTTCTTCTAGGAATTTTTAAATTTCTCTTTTGATTTGTTCAGTAATCTGTTTTTTAGGTATGTGTTGTTTAATCTCCATGTGTTTGTGTTTTTTGTGTGTTTTTAGCGGTTTCTTTTTCTTGTAATTGACACTTAGTCTTGTAGTGTTGTGGTCAGAGAAGATGGTTGATATAATTTCAGTTTTTTTAAATTTATTGAGGTTTGATTTGTGGCCCAAGATGTAGTCTATCCTGGAGAATGTTCCATGTGCACTTGAGAAGAAAGTGTATTTTTCTGCTTTTGGATGGAAGGTCCTATATAGATCAATGAGATCTATCTCTTCTAATGTGTCATTTAAGGCTTGTGTTTCCTTATTGATTTTCTGTTGTCCTTTTTGAGTCTGTATATTTTTTAGACCTTTCCTGTCTTTTGATGGGAGTGAAGGTCACATGTGTTTGGCCTGCCCTGTTGAATTAGACCAGGGGGAAGTTATTTAATCTTTATTAACTTGTTTTATTGATCTATAAAGCATGGGTGGTAGCATCTGACTTGCAGACGACCTCAAGGTGCTTTACTCCAGGTACCTAGTAGACATTCAGGAACAGTGAGCATTTTGGTGGATTAAGCATCTTTGAAAAGTTGCGGGGTAATGATTCTTCTGTTGATATTTGGTTGTCCAGTTTCTTGCCATAGAGTTGTTCATAATAGTCTCTTAGAATCCTTTGGATTTCTGCATTCTCTGTTGTAATCTCTCCTTTTTCATTTTTGATTTTGTTGATCTTGTTCTTCTCCTTGATGAGTCTGGCCAGTGGCTTGTCTATTTTGTTTATCTTTCCAAAGAACCAGCTTTTCATTTTATTTATCTTTACTATTGTTTCTTTCATTTCTTTTTCATTTATTTCCACTCTGATCTTTATGATTTCTCTTCTGCTAACTTTGGTGTTTTTTTGTTTGTTTGTTTTTCTTTTTCCAGTTGTTTTAAGTGTAAAGTTAGGTTGTCTTTTTGATGTTTTTCTTGTTTCTGGAGATAGGATTGTATTACTATAAACTTCCCTCTTAGCACTGCTTTTGCAGTGTCCCATAGGTTTGCACTGTTGTGTTTTGGTTGTCATTTTCTTCTAGGAATTTTTAAATTTCTCTTTTGATTTGTTCAGTAATCTGTTTTTTAGGTATGTGTTGTTTAATCTCCATGTGTTTGTGTTTTTTGTGTGTTTTTAGCGGTTTCTTTTTCTTGTAATTGACACTTAGTCTTGTAGTGTTGTGGTCAGAGAAGATGGTTGATATAATTTCAGTTTTTTTAAATTTATTGAGGTTTGATTTGTGGCCCAAGATGTAGTCTATCCTGGAGAATGTTCCATGTGCACTTGAGAAGAAAGTGTATTTTTCTGCTTTTGGATGGAAGGTCCTATATAGATCAATGAGATCTATCTCTTCTAATGTGTCATTTAAGGCTTGTGTTTCCTTATTGATTTTCTGTTGTCCTTTTTGAGTCTGTATATTTTTTAGACCTTTCCTGTCTTTTGATGGGAGTGAAGGTCACATGTGTTTGGCCTGCCCTGTTGAATTAGACCAGGGGGAAGTTATTTAATCTTTATTAACTTGTTTTATTGATCTATAAAGCATGGGTGGTAGCATCTGACTTGCAGACGACCTCAAGGTGCTTTACTCCAGGTACCTAGTAGACATTCAGGAACAGTGGCAGCTGATGTTGTTACAGTCATAGCATTTGGTATTTTGGGCAACAGGACAATGGCAGTAGTTAGGGAGTGAGCTAAACACGTTGCTTGTGTGGTTGAAATGGGTAAGACAGAAGAAGAAAGATTTTGAAAATGGGAAAATAGCATAGTTTTAGATAGGTTGAATTTGAACTGCCATTGGGGTTCACCATATGACCATATTATAGAAGGGGTTGGAATTCTTATCTGACCCCCCAAGGGGTGGGAGGGTGGAGGTGAACTGTAGGAATCACTAGGTTTTATATCATAGGATATGGTTTGGGCATCATTGACACAATGGACATGAGTTTGAGCAAGCTCTGGGAGATGGTGAAGGACAGGGAAGCCTGGTGTGCTGCAGTCTATGGGGTCACAAAGAGCTGGACATGACTGAGCGACTGAACAACACCAAGGATATTATCCTGGTGATATTTCTCTTTTAAGAGCCTGTTAGAGGAGAAATACATGACATCCCTTTTATGTGGATTCTTAAAAGAAATGATACAAATGAATTTATTTACAAAATATAAAGAGACTCACAGACTTAGAAAAGGAACTTACGGTTGCAGGGGGAGAGGATGGTTGAGGACTTTCGGAAAGTCAAATACACACTGCCATGTTTGAAATGGATAACCAGCCAAAGTCTATTGTACAGCATGTGGAACTCTGCTTAATGTTATGTACCAGCCTGGATGAGAGGGGTGTTTGGGGGAGACTGGATGCATGTATATGTATGGCCGAGCCTGTTCACTGTTCATCTGAAATAATCGCACAATTGTTAATTGGATATACCCCAATAAAAATGTTTTGGGTGTTAAAAAAAAAGAATAGTAATACAAAGATGGGGTAAGTGGAAACAGGAAAAATACATTTCTAAAGGCAATATTTACTATCATTCAATATAAAAATTTAAAAACCTGGTTGAGTTTTGGCTAGTAGTAAGTTATGAACTTGTATCAAATCTATAATTAATATGTATTATACTGTTTATGTGTATTTACATTATCTTTGTTATACTAATACTACATTTATACGATTATATCCATATTTAAAATTTATTTGGATATGTTTAATATTATTATGGTTAATACTATTAAAAAGAAATTAAACTTGAACAGCCTTTAAAAAAAAAAGAGCCTGTTAGAAAAGCGAGCCATATGCATTGAAGAAAGGTAATGCGGTGAAGGGCAGAGAAAGTAGAATCTACTATCAGAGTAGCTTTATGGACTATGAAGTAGGAAGCTTTTTCAAGGTCATTGCTAGGCCATTAAGACCCAACAGAGGCAGTACTGGTGACTGAGTCCTGGCTAAGACTTGAAGGTCTCACTGATGTCTCTAGCTAGAGGTATGGTATTTGCAAGACCCTTACCCAGTTGGGCCTCCATTATCTTACTTACTTAAAAGAAAATGCCTTTCTGAGGTTTGACCTCATGTAATACATTCAGACAAATTATTCCATCCCAGACTTCACTGTCCACTAGGTGGGCCTCTGGTGAGTACACTGGTCAGGCATGAGGGTGTATTTCTAGATGTGTACACGTTGAAGTCGTATGAGGGGCACTAGACTAGTGTGATGAAGTGAACTTTCGGGAAAACTACTTGCAGTGCTCTTAACGTCTCTTCTCACTCTGACCTAGTGATGGCTTCTCAGCAGAATGGAAGCCTCTAATCTAGTTGAGTCCTATATGCCTGATATACAGCTGTTCTGTTGAAATAGATCTTCTTGGGAAATTCCACTCCTCTTACTTAATTTCTCTAACAGCCAAGAAGCTCTACCTTGCTGTGGCCTCATGCCTCGTGGGGCAGTGTTGCTGTACTGACCCTTCCCTGAACTTACATGGAAGGTCTCCAGCCCTTACCTCTTTCTACTTCAAATTAAAGACAGCAGGTTTCTTATCTGACTTGAAGAGACGGGTCAAAACCAGGGTTCCCTTAAGTTACAGCAGATCATCGCAGATCATACTCAGTTTGTGTTCTGCTGCTTTAGTGTCTAACGTGCATATTCAGATTCATTTCTTTCACAATGCAGTCTTCTGTCTGAAATACTCAGCTGTACTTCCTAGTGTAGTATTCTGAGTTTGTGACCTTTATCCATTTCTTTGCAGTTTAATTCTATCCCCCAGAGTGTAGCCTTCAAACTATCCCCACTGTTTTCTGCCAAGCATTTCGAGTGCCTTCTCAGGTGTCTTTGTTACAGGTAGATGTATGCTTGTCCCTTTTAAGGACTTAATTAAATAAAACAGAGAACAAAATGTTAAACTCATTTATAGGATTAGCAGTTTCCTGTGAATAAGTCTCTTGAATGAACTGTCACAGTTTCATGCTCCAAGTGTAATATTTATAGTCTTATGGGTGAGGGAGAGAACCGCAAAATAGTAATGCCAAATAAAGGGGAAAGTCTTGAGGGTTTTATGAACTACACAAATTGATCACATGAAATATACAAATTTTGCAGACATGTATTGATCATTTCTTTTTTAAAAAATGCTTTTTTAATTGATCATTTCTTGAGGTTCATATTCCATTAAGAATCTGAAAAAATCTTTTTTCCTCTTCCTGGAGCAAGGCTCAAGCACATAGTTCCAGCTATTCACTCGCCCTTATCTCACGTGTGATTCTAGAAGGTGTGCTTTCCCCCTACAGCTCCTTCATGGACTCCCCAGGTAGGCACACTCGCTGCCTGTACAAACAAATTGAAATGAAATTAACACTTCAGTTCCTCAGCTGGACCAGCCACATTTCAAGTGCTCAGTAGCCACGTGTGGTTAGTGACTACTGTATTGGACATAACATTTCCTTCATTACAAAAAGTTCTGTTGGGGCACACTGTTCTCTACTTTCAGGATGATTTAAGAAAATTGAGTTCTTTAACCAAATGTGTTCTTATCCTCCTCTCTTCTCCCTGTTCACCTACTCCAATGTTAATGATTCGTTAGTATACCTATCTACAAAGGTGCCTTGTTTAAGCAAAATTGAGAGTATATTAGGTGGCTCATCTTCATAAAAGAGCACTTACAGGAACGAATTCTTTAAGTAGGATGAGCTGCTCTGACATGGCGATAGCGTGGTGTGATTTGTCTGGTTTTTTCCTTCTCTAGCTATCTCTAGATAGGCGGTTTGGGTGTTGATTTTGCTTTTTTTGTTTTGCAGTTTAATTCTATCCCCAGAGTGTAGCCTTCAAACTATCCCCACTGTTTTCTGCCAAGCATTTGAGTGCCTTCTCAGGTGTCTTTGTTACAGGTAGATGTATGCTTGTCCCTTTTAAGGACTTAATTAAATAAAACAGAGAACAAAATGTTAAACTCATTTATAGGATTAGCAGTTTCCTGTGAATAAGTCTCTTGAATGAACTGTCACAGTTTCATGCTCCAAGTGTAATATTTATAGTCTTATGGGTGAGGGAGAGAACCGCAAAATAGTAATGCCAAATAAAGGGGAAAGTCTTGAGGGTTTTATGAACTACACAAATTGATCACATGAAATATACAAATTTTGCAGACATGTATTGATCATTTCTTTTTTAAAAAATGCTTTTTTAATTGATCATTTCTTGAGGTTCATATTCCATTAAGAATCTGAAAAAATCTTTTTTCCTCTTCCTGGAGCAAGGCTCAAGCACATAGTTCCAGCTATTCACTCGCCCTTATCTCACGTGTGATTCTAGAAGGTGTGCTTTCCCCCTACAGCTCCTTCATGGACTCCCCAGGTAGGCACACTCGCTGCCTGTACAAACAAATTGAAATGAAATTAACACTTCAGTTCCTCAGCTGGACCAGCCACATTTCAAGTGCTCAGTAGCCACGTGTGGTTAGTGACTACTGTATTGGACATAACATTTCCTTCATTACAAAAAGTTCTGTTGGGGCACACTGTTCTCTACTTTCAGGATGATTTAAGAAAATTGAGTTCTTTAACCAAATGTGTTCTTATCCTCCTCTCTTCTCCCTGTTCACCTACTCCAATGTTAATGATTCGTTAGTATACCTATCTACAAAGGTGCCTTGTTTAAGCAAAATTGAGAGTATATTAGGTGGCTCATCTTCATAAAAGAGCACTTACAGGAACGAATTCTTTAAGTAGGATGAGCTGCTCTGACATGGCGATAGCGTGGTGTGATTTGTCTGGTTTTTTCCTTCTCTAGCTATCTCTGAGGTAATGCTCAGTGGTCAGATAGATAATGTATTCCATCTGGCAGGTTGTGCCTCTAAATTGGTCTATGCCTGTGGTGTTTGCTTAATTCTTTTTGTTATTCTCTGCTTCTTGCCGTAGAGATCTCCCCCATTATTACAGTTAATGACTTCCTTGACTTGCTGCTTGTTCAGCAGAGGAGAGCTTAGAGGCTGTTAAGCCAGACACACCTGTGTTAAGAGATAAGGAAATAAATACAGCTCAGACCAAAATCTAAATGATGGAGGAATTTTGTGGCGTTGGTTAGTTTCTTCGAACCTCCATTTCTCAAGCTGTGATATGAAATGAAGTGTGGCGTGTCTCTAAGTGGGACATTCAAGAGTGAGTGCAAAAGGAATGTGTGATTGAGGGGTGTGTGTGGGGGGAACTATTCCTAAATTTAAACTAGGAGTGATAAAAATCAGTTTAAGTTTTTGGAAATGAGAGTTAATCGAAGGGTTTCAGATGTGAAGACCTGAAATTTTGAGGAAGCCATTTATAACCCTACCACCCCTTCAGAAGCTTGTTACAGGAGTGTGGGTCTTCACCATTTCCTCTTGTATTTAGTAGTACTTATTTTCAAGTGGGTTTCTCATTGGACTTTAAAGTAAGAGTCAGGGGTTTTTTGGTCCTCTCCCACACATTTTAATAAACCTCAAAAATAGAGTGGGGGGAGAGCTGATTGAACAGGGGAACGAAGAACTGTAAGTACAGAAAATACAAATAGAAAAATAAGAATAGAATAACGTGAATAAGGAGGAAGTAGTTTACTCATTGTTCTCAATTTAGCATTCGTTTGGTACCTCGTTTGGTGTGGAAATTTTGTATTAGATGTTGTAGAACCAAAAGAGACCAGTAAACGGGTGGCATTAGGTGTTGAGTGTACCTCCAAGGGAGTTGACACTGTAATTAGGAAACACACACACAACTGACAGTTGGTTAAAGTATAAGTGAATGAGAGCTGTAGTAGAGGTGGGATGATTATGAAAATGAAGAGAAAGATTAGGTTGTGAAGGGCGTGGCAGAAGTGGCCTTTAGACAGCTAGGACTTTCCTAGTTGTCAAGGGGTGGGGAGGGGCCTCCTAGTGCAAGCTAAGGGCCTGAGCAAAGGCTGGACAGTGAATGCCTCTGATAGGTTTGCAGATGGTGACCTGTAGGGTTATAATTGGGCCAAGCTGGTATGTGAGGTTGGATGCCTCTTTGGATGTCATGCTCAAAGTCCTCTGTAACGAAACTAATCAAGAAATAGATGGGTTTTGTTATCTGTAGGAATGGAGGTGATTCAGTCCACGACCAATAAAAAGTGTCTACCTTTAATCCGTACAGACGTTTCTACTTGAGATACATATTCTCCATGCTGGGACCTGATTCCCCCTTGGGTTATTGTAGTAATCAGCTTTGGAAGCCAGCATGGAGGTGGAGACCAGAGAAAAGGCTCCTACTGATGCTTTGTCTGTAAACAATTGAGAGTGCAAGATAAAAGTGCACAATAGAAAAGCTGGAGAATAGTATTAGAAGAAGGAAAGGACTGGCATACAATGCTCTGTTTTTATCTTTAGTTTTGAGGTATTTGCTGGAGACACAGTTCATTTTCTTTCATGCCAGTTACCTACTTAGCTAACTTCGCATTCAGATTAGGGTTCGCCATATATAACACGTATTGTTGCCATCACATGTGTCTTGTAATCCTAATAGACCCTCTATTGTGTGTGTAACTAGCTTGTTAAAAAGGATACTGCTGAAGGGACGGGAGATCATTTGTGGGTCTTATTGCTGATTCTCAGGCCAAGTGTGTATGTATCAATAAAAATATGTCTATAGGGGCTTCCCTGGTGGTCCAGTGGGTAGGGATGCCGCCTTGCCGTGCAAGGGGTGCCGGCTCGATCCCTGGCCTGGGAAGATCCCACGTGCCGCGGAGCGGCTGGACTGATGTGTCCAATTACCGAGCTAGAGCTCTGGGGCGCATGTGCCCAGAGCCGGCACTCTGCAGCAACAGAGGCCACCGCGATGGGAGGCCCACAGGAGCCAAAGAACAAAGACGGATGAAAATAGAGAAATGAAGGACCAATAGAAGTGGCCCACCCATCCCCCTCCCTCCCCACCTCACCCCCCAAAAAGATAAAAAAAAAAAAAAGATACTGCTGAAGGGACGGGAGATCATTTGTGGGTCTTATTGCTGATTCTCAGGCCAAGTGTGTATGTGTCAATAAAAATATCTCTATAGGGACTTCCCTGGTGGTCCAGTGTGTAAAGAGTCCAACTTGCAGTGCAAGAGGCACCCGTTCGATCCCTGGCCTGGGAAGATCCCTCATGCCTCGGAGCAGATTGGCCAGTGTGTCCAATTATGAGTCAGTGGTCTGGAGTGCATGCACCCAGAGCCAGTGTTCTACAATGAGACGGGCTGCTGCAATGGGAGGCCCACACAGGCTGAAGAATAAAGATGGATGAAAAAAAGAAAAAACAATAAAAGAGGCCAAAATTAAATTTTTTTTAAAAAGGTTACAGCTTAGTGAGAAATAAGCATATAAACAAAAATAAAACATGGTAACACATGCTCTGATAGGGTTTAAAGATAAATGTCTATATTGTATAGACATAATTCACATCCTGTAAAGTTCACCTTTTGAATGTGTACAATTCAGTTGTTTGTATTGATTTATTTACTTTTTCAATAGAAATTCTAAATGCTTTATTTATTCTTTTAACACCAAAAACACTTTTATTGGGGTTTAGCCAATTAACAATTTTGTGATAGTTTCAGGTGAACAGTGAAGTGCCGTACATAGAATGGATAAATGTATATGTATGGCAGTTGTTTTTAGTATATACACTAAATTATGAAGTCATCACCACTACCTCATTCCAGAGTATTTTTGTCATACTTCTGTTGCGGAGTCCAAGCTCGCTCTGCTTGCCGCATGACAGGCCGATGAATCTGAGAGAAGAGGTGTTAAGGCAAGGAAAATGACTAAGCAGCTGACCGAGAAGAAGGCAGGCTAGAGCGTCAGAAATAACCATGTTATTGGGGTTTGGATGCCAGGTTCTTTTATAGATCAGAGATGGGGGAAGGTAAGGAAGCTAAGTGAAAAGGTCATTAATCTTGCAAACATGTAGAATGGCAAGCCTCGAGCAGGGGATGTGTTAACTTCTCCCTTCCTGTCATCTACGGGTGAACAGGGTTCCAAACAGAGGCATTTTACTTTAACAGTCAGGCAGAGGGGCAGGGTCCTTGAGGTAAGTGAGTAAGTCTGATTACAATAACACAAGCAATGGAAGGCAAGTCAAAGAATCATTTTGCAACCTGGAGTTGGAATTAGTGTTCTCCCAGCAACACCTCCTCCCCGCAGAAAACGGGTGGTCCAGTGGGTAAAGAGTCCACCTTGTGGCGCAAGGAAGATCCCACGTGCCTCAGAGCACCTGGACTGCTGTGTCCAATTACAAGCCAGCACTGTGGAGCGCATGCGCCTGGAGCTGGTGCTCTGCAGCGGAAGAGGCTGCTGCAATGGGAGGCCCACACAGGCGGAAGATGGCTGAAAAACATATAAATAAAAAAATAAATAAATAAATATAAGGGGGCCAAAATTCAAAAAAAGGAAGCCCCATACCCAGTAGCAGTCACTCCCCCTTCCCTGGAACACACACCTTTCTCCCTCTGTGGATTTGACTATAGTGAACATATAAATGGTGTCATGTATGGCCTTTCGTGTGTGGCTTCTTTAAATTATAATGTTTTTGAGGTTCATCCATATAGTTGCATGTATCAGTACTTCATTCTTTTCTGTGGCTGATTAATCTTCCATTGTATGAATAGGCCCACTTTTTATTAGTTATTCAGCAGTTGATGAACATCGGGTTGTTTCCTTTTTGGGGCTATTATGAATAATACTGTGAATATTCACGTACAAGTTTTTGTGTGAGTATGGTTTTACTTCTGTTGAGCACATACTTAGGAGAGGAATTGTTGGGGCGTATGGTAACTCTCTGTTTACCTTTTGGGGGCACCCTCGATTGTTTTCATTGTCATTGCACCATTTTACCTTCCCACCAGTGGTGTGTGACAGGTCTAGTTCTCTCACATCCTCAGCAATACTTGTTACTGTCTGCGTTTTGGGTATGAAGTGGTATCTCATTATAGTTTTTTTTTTTTTAAAGATTTATTTATTTATTTATTTATTTTGGGCAGGGGTC
Organism: Tragulus kanchil; assembly: GCA_022376925.1. Lineage (NCBI taxonomy): Eukaryota > Metazoa > Chordata > Mammalia > Artiodactyla > Tragulidae > Tragulus > Tragulus kanchil. Next base: position 121,508,912 of record JAIOJX010000001.1, on the reverse strand, counting down.
GGGTTGGGGAGGGAGGGGAGCAGGCGGGCCACTTCTATTGGTCTTTCATTTCTCTATTTTCATCCGTCTTTGTTCTTTGGCTCCTGTGGGCCTCCCATCGCGGTGGCGTCTGTTGTTGCAGAGCTCCGGCTCTGGGCGCATGCGCTCTAGAGCTCTGGCTCGGTGAATGGACACATCAGTCCAGCTGCTCCGCGGCACGTGGGATCTTCCCAGGCCAGGGATCAAACTGGCGCCCCTTGCACTGCAAGGCGGTGTCCTTACCACTGGACCACCAGGGGAAGCCCTCATTATAGTTTTAATTTGCATTTCATTACTGTCTAGTGATGTTCACCATTTTTGCCTATTACAAAAAATTTTTTTTTAAATTATTACTCATTTTAAGAGTTCTGGATATAGGTCCTTTACTAGATACATGATTTACAAATAATTTCTCCCACCCTGTGGGTTGTCTTTGCAGTTTCTTTCTTTTTTTTTCCTTTTTAATTGTGGCCTTTTTTTAAAAATTGGTTCCTTATTTATTTTCATCCATCTTTATTCTTTGGCCTGTGGGCCTCCCACCGCAGTGCCTCTCTTGTTGCAAAGCACTGGCTCTGGGCACGTGCACTCCAGAGCGCTGGCTCGTAATTGGACACACTGGTCCAGCCACTCCGTGGCACGTGAGATCTTCCCAGGCCAGGGATCGAACTGGTGCCCCTTGCACTACAAGGCAGACTCTTTACCCACTGGACCACCAGGGAAGCCCTCTTTTCACTTTCTTGGTAGTGTCTTTTGGAGCACAGAAGTTTTCAATTCTGATGAAGTTCTGTTTACCTGTTCTTTTTCTTCTGTTGCTTGTGTTTTCAGTTTCATGTTGAGTTATTTTTAATTTGAGTTTCAGAAAACTAGGAGACAGTTGTCCTTAAGGTCTAGTGGACAGCAGTATTTGAAGATAACTTAAAAGAAAATGATTTCTATTTCATTTCAATTACAGCATTCAGTCAAGCCAGGCTTTAAGTGAAAATGAAGCTTTAAAAAATACTTTTGAGTTTGCCAACCCCTGCCCAAATTGCAGATTCAAGAGCAAATTAAATTAGTACTGTTGCTTAAAAAAATACTTAGATATTTAGAAAAAGGAGTATGACTTTGAAATCAAATCAGCACTTTCAAGACTTGGTGTTGGTTATTCGAGATTTTCTTGCAGACTTTCATGTTAACCTGTTAGCTTTTTATGTATGTCATCACGGCATGTACATTCTTTGACTTTGTTAATGCATTTCTACAGTCACGTGTCTCTAGTCTTCTCAAGGACTGCAGAGCATCCCCAATTATGCATTTAGGTCATTTCCATTTGCCCCACTGGGAACATTTTTGCAAAATTTTTAAAATGTGTTTATTTATTTTACTTTTACAGAGTTTTATTGTTTGCCCCTGGAGGCCTGGGGTCTTCTTTTGTCACCTAGTAACTGGATTGTAGGGATTGTTCCATATCTTGATGAATTTGTTGGGGAACTAGCGATATCCCCATCTTATTCCTCCCCCATCTTGCATATCTCTCCTACAAATGTTTTCTTTTCTTTCTTTCTTTGAGGGAGAATGGTTTTTAGAATTGTATGGGGATGTATTTTTGGTTGAGTCTAGAAAATGGACAGCTCGGGGAAAAGTCTGGGCATTTTTATCATGGCATAAGACATTTCCATTAACTGAATCTTTTTAGAGATCTTGCTTCTTTATGAAAATGAAATCACCACGGTAGGCACGCAGATTTCAGTATTACCTCTGCACACAGAGGTTCCTGCAGAGTAAGCCAGGAGCGTGGGGGCAGGGCTTCCCGGGAGATGAGGTCTAGCTGCCTGTCCCAGGGTGAGCAGGAGGAGGGCTTTGTGGTGAGGAGCTTACTGCAGTCTCTAGTACAGGCTGGCCACTGCATCTTGCAACCCCAGAGCCCGCTGACACCATTGGTAGTTGGAGAGGGATGGTGAGGGAGCCACCCAGCTCTCTACCCCGGGCCTCCCTCCCACCCTGGTCACAGCCTGCTCTTGATCAAAGCTTGCTACTTTTCTGGACTTTGCCTCTAGAGGCTCAGATCCTGGGCTGTGTGGGTTAGTTATTTCAGGACCTGCTTGCTCTGAGGGTGTCAGCAGAAATCCTTCGTTGGCCTGCCCTAAAATGAAGCTTTAAAAAATACTTTTGAGTTTGCCAACCCCTGCCCAAATTGCAGATTCAAGAGCAAATTAAATTAGTACTGTTGCTTAAAAAAATACTTAGATATTTAGAAAAAGGAGTATGACTTTGAAATCAAATCAGCACTTTCAAGACTTGGTGTTGGTTATTCGAGATTTTCTTGCAGACTTTCATGTTAACCTGTTAGCTTTTTATGTATGTCATCACGGCATGTACATTCTTTGACTTTGTTAATGCATTTCTACAGTCACGTGTCTCTAGTCTTCTCAAGGACTGCAGAGCATCCCCAATTATGCATTTAGGTCATTTCCATTTGCCCCACTGGGAACATTTTTGCAAAATTTTTAAAATGTGTTTATTTATTTTACTTTTACAGAGTTTTATTGTTTGCCCCTGGAGGCCTGGGGTCTTCTTTTGTCACCTAGTAACTGGATTGTAGGGATTGTTCCATATCTTGATGAATTTGTTGGGGAACTAGCGATATCCCCATCTTATTCCTCCCCCATCTTGCATATCTCTCCTACAAATGTTTTCTTTTCTTTCTTTCTTTGAGGGAGAATGGTTTTTAGAATTGTATGGGGATGTATTTTTGGTTGAGTCTAGAAAATGGACAGCTCGGGGAAAAGTCTGGGCATTTTTATCATGGCATAAGACATTTCCATTAACTGAATCTTTTTAGAGATCTTGCTTCTTTATGAAAATGAAATCACCACGGTAGGCACGCAGATTTCAGTATTACCTCTGCACACAGAGGTTCCTGCAGAGTAAGCCAGGAGCGTGGGGGCAGGGCTTCCCGGGAGATGAGGTCTAGCTGCCTGTCCCAGGGTGAGCAGGAGGAGGGCTTTGTGGTGAGGAGCTTACTGCAGTCTCTAGTACAGGCTGGCCACTGCATCTTGCAACCCCAGAGCCCGCTGACACCATTGGTAGTTGGAGAGGGATGGTGAGGGAGCCACCCAGCTCTCTACCCCGGGCCTCCCTCCCACCCTGGTCACAGCCTGCTCTTGATCAAAGCTTGCTACTTTTCTGGACTTTGCCTCTAGAGGCTCAGATCCTGGGCTGTGTGGGTTAGTTATTTCAGGACCTGCTTGCTCTGAGGGTGTCAGCAGAAATCCTTCGTTGGCCTGCCCCTCCAGTCCCCTGTGCACAGCTTGTTCCTCCCTCCCCGACTCCAGGTGCTTGGCCCACCCTGGGGCTCTCCCCCGCTGTGCTGAACCCTTGGCAGGGCCTTGGCACCTGAGTCCTGCTACTGTCCCCACCCTGTCCTCATAATTCCCTCCTCTTGCTGCCTGGCTTTGCAGGTCGTCAGACCTGCCTGTCAGGATGCAGTGGACACACTCATCTCTTTCCTAGCTGTGTGATTGCCAGCAAGAAATGTCACCTCCTTGAGTCAGAGTCCTCATCCTCAAGGTAGTGATAATGAGAAGCTTGTGGGGAGTGCGTGCAGGGATGCAGTCAGTGGCCTGCAGGGCTCATGCGCAGTCAGTGTGAGGGGTGATGGTGGTGATTTTGTCCTTAACCACCCCTCCCAAATGTCAAGATTTTGAAGGGTATCATTTTTTCTGTTGATTAAACTTATAAATTGAAGGCTGCTTTCTGTAAAACCCACAAAAATGGTCTTTGCTTTTAAAAAAAAAAAGGAGGGGGGAGGGACAGGGGTCTCTAACTGTTGGCTTAAATGCAAAGAGGTTAGTGCTTTAGCACAGCCTAATTGGCCCAGGAAACCTCCATGGTGAATATGGTGGGTAGGACTAGGGTCATTTGGCTTCCTAATGTTGGTCTGCATCCCCCTTTCCTTTGTTCTGCCTGTGGACTGTTCCTGAAATTTGACTGAAGAATTGGTCATAAAAGAAGCCTCTTTGGTTTCCATAAAACTACCAGTAAAGGCTTCTTCTTGTGTCCATTCCACGGAAACTCTCTGCCGTCTGGTCATGAACCCTGCACAGTGGAGAGCTGCTTTCCTGGGTGTCTTGTGTCTGAGTGAGTCTTACCCACAGCCTTCAGGGAGGCCCTGCTGTCACCAGAGTCCCCGAGTTGCAGGGTGTTAAAGAGCTTGGCCACAGGTATGACTTTTGGCGTTTGGCACAGGAAGCCAGTTCTCCTTTCTGCCGGTGGCTTCTGTTCACTCAGAGTTTCCCCTCTGCCTTGGCTGTCCAGAAAGAAGCTTCCTGATGTTCTGTGCTGCCTTAGCCTTAGCCCGACTTTTCCTGTGTCACATTGCAGGCCTCTCCTTTGATGGCCCTTCTCTTATCCTTGGTGTTCTTAAGTTGCTCTGTCGTGTCTGACTCTGCGACTCCATGGACTGCAGCACTGCAGGCTTCCCTATTCTTCACTGTCTTCCAGAGTTTGCTCATACCACGTCCACTGAGTTGATAATGGCTTTATTTTATTCTCTGGATATGATTATTCTAAATCACTCAAAATTTGGGCAAATTTTGAATAATAAATTAAATGTTTTACATTTCATCTTAACCAAATTTTACGTCTGTCTGAAAGCGATACTTAGAAAAGTAGGATGGGTGGGGACAGGTGAGAAACTTCTTAAAAAGATAGTGGTTAAAGTGTAGTATTGGGGCTTCCCCTGGTGGTCCAGTGGGTAAGGACACCGCCTTGCAGTGCAAGGGATGCCGGTTCGAGCCCTGGCCTGGGAAGATCCCACGTGCCGTGGAGCGGCTGGACTGATGTGTCCAATTACCAAGTCAGAGCTCTGGGGTTCATGCGCCCAGAGCCGGTGCTCTGCGACAACAGAGGCCACCGCGATGGGAGGCCCACAGGAGCCAGAGAACAAAGACGGATGAAAATAGAGAAATGAAAGACCAATGGAAGTGGCCCGCCCACCCCCCACCCCCCAAAAGATAAATTAAAAAAAAAAAAAAAATTAAAAAAAAAAGTGTAGTATTGGATTCTAGGGCTACTTTTAGGCTGAAAAAGGTCATGAAAACAGACTGAATGTGCATTGCTAAGGTGAGCTTTCAATTGTGTCTTTGCAGATAATGATGATGTTTGAACTGAACTATTAAGGTAAGATTTATGGCTTGTGTGATATGCTCTTCTTATTTAGATTTCTTTATAGGGTTTAGCTGACTGCTTAAGTCATGTTATAACTTGGGTGAAGATTACTGCTTTTGAGCAATCCTTCTAAACTGGAGTATAAAAGGCTTCATATTACATTTTAAGGTAAGCTTTTAAAAGAACACAGGATTGTTTTATTCGTTCAGCTTATTACTAAAGAAGTTTCAAAGAATTTTACTGTTTTTAGAGAAGAAAAAGGGAAACATTTTAATGTTCGTAAGCTCATTAAGTTACGTTACTGCATAGATTGCATCAAGATAGCTTTTGTTACATGTCAGTGGGAAACAAGACAGTTTGTATAATTATCTTTATCACATGTGTGTTTATAGTCTGTGCTGCAGTTAGACTAAGAGAGTTGTTTATATCTATATTAGTTGTTTGAGCAAATGCTAACATAACTCCCAAATAGGATATCTGGGAGGTCCCAAATTATAGATGGGCAATGCAAAAAACTGTACCCTATTTCCTGGTGTGTGAGTCTAGCATATCCCAGAATAGTTTAATGAGAGTAATATCACAAACTAGGAAATCCCCCTAGTTTCATTATTATTATTATTCATCATGAAAGAAGAAATGAACTATCAAAGTGCCCTGATAAAGTTATGAATTACAAATCTCAAGGAATATCTCAGACTTAATTTGGTACATGTATGTAACCATGCATCTAGGTGAAGATGGTTTGATTCCACAGTCTGGTTTATAATTTGGTGTAAAGATACTGACATGTTGGTGCTGTGCAGTGGAACTCTGTGTCCAGTAAGGTAGTTAGAGACTTACTAGAGTCCTGGGGTAAATGACAGACTAAAATTGAGCACATTTCTTACATCCTTACAGTATAGCACGGAATGTCTGTGTTTATACATCTTGGAAATCGTGGGAAAGGAACAGTCTTGGGATGGGTGCTGATGGGGAAGGTTTCCAATGTTGGGGTGACCATGCTGAGCAGTGCTGAGGGCCCAGCGGTTACTTAGGTACAGTGAGGTGGGGTCATCAGCAGGGGGAACAGCACTGGGCCAGGGCAAAAGCAAGTATGAAGGCTGAGCCCCTTGGATATGAATTTTTCTTCCACTTGACAGTGCTGTTTCTGAATGGCTCATGCCGAGAATGGGGAGTAGGACTAGGTGCTTTGTCTGAGAAGTTTGACTTAGACCTGAGTCTTTGGAAGACCACAAAAGAATGTTAAGGAGGAAGATTACTGCTTTTGAGCAATCCTTCTAAACTGGAGTATAAAAGGCTTCATATTACATTTTAAGGTAAGCTTTTAAAAGAACACAGGATTGTTTTATTCGTTCAGCTTATTACTAAAGAAGTTTCAAAGAATTTTACTGTTTTTAGAGAAGAAAAAGGGAAACATTTTAATGTTCGTAAGCTCATTAAGTTACGTTACTGCATAGATTGCATCAAGATAGCTTTTGTTACATGTCAGTGGGAAACAAGACAGTTTGTATAATTATCTTTATCACATGTGTGTTTATAGTCTGTGCTGCAGTTAGACTAAGAGAGTTGTTTATATCTATATTAGTTGTTTGAGCAAATGCTAACATAACTCCCAAATAGGATATCTGGGAGGTCCCAAATTATAGATGGGCAATGCAAAAAACTGTACCCTATTTCCTGGTGTGTGAGTCTAGCATATCCCAGAATAGTTTAATGAGAGTAATATCACAAACTAGGAAATCCCCCTAGTTTCATTATTATTATTATTCATCATGAAAGAAGAAATGAACTATCAAAGTGCCCTGATAAAGTTATGAATTACAAATCTCAAGGAATATCTCAGACTTAATTTGGTACATGTATGTAACCATGCATCTAGGTGAAGATGGTTTGATTCCACAGTCTGGTTTATAATTTGGTGTAAAGATACTGACATGTTGGTGCTGTGCAGTGGAACTCTGTGTCCAGTAAGGTAGTTAGAGACTTACTAGAGTCCTGGGGTAAATGACAGACTAAAATTGAGCACATTTCTTACATCCTTACAGTATAGCACGGAATGTCTGTGTTTATACATCTTGGAAATCGTGGGAAAGGAACAGTCTTGGGATGGGTGCTGATGGGGAAGGTTTCCAATGTTGGGGTGACCATGCTGAGCAGTGCTGAGGGCCCAGCGGTTACTTAGGTACAGTGAGGTGGGGTCATCAGCAGGGGGAACAGCACTGGGCCAGGGCAAAAGCAAGTATGAAGGCTGAGCCCCTTGGATATGAATTTTTCTTCCACTTGACAGTGCTGTTTCTGAATGGCTCATGCCGAGAATGGGGAGTAGGACTAGGTGCTTTGTCTGAGAAGTTTGACTTAGACCTGAGTCTTTGGAAGACCACAAAAGAATGTTAAGGAGGGGACACTAGCAGATGCTCTCCCTATGTCAGAATAGTTGGTGTGCTTTTTTGGTTTTGCTACTCCTTTTTTACAGGTTCAAGTCCTGTAAGCAAGATTCCAAAGAATTAAACAAACGAAAAATGATTTAGTGCAGTTACTATGTCAAGAAATGGAGGGTCTTGAGATGGTTTGTTTCCTTTTTGACATTTATTTAGTGGCCAGAGCCAGGCATTGAAGTTGGAAAATCTCCAAGTAGTATGCACCCTGATTGCTTCTCCATTTGTTGGCCAACTTAAATTGTATCGCTTATAGCAGTGATTATTGTAGTAATTTAAAAGAGCCAGTAAGAGGGACAAGATGCCACGTGTTTCTAAGAATAGTGTATAGCATGTAGTAGGAGATGAAGAATTCTCGCTCATTATGGAAAAGTGTCCAGTTACATTATACTGGTTCATAGTTGTGTGTAACGAGGAGATTGCCAGGTAATGTTTGTTTACTGCAGTGATTTTTTTTCTTTGGCCACCTAGCTTGGCATGTGGAATCTTAGTTCTCCATCCAGGGATTAAACCTAGGCCTGAGCAGGGGAAACCACTGGACTGCCAGGGAGGTCACTGCTGCAGTGATGTTGCAAGTTCATCCTGGTTGATATAACGATTATTGTTCATGGCTTTATCCCTTTCCCATTGAGGGATTCACATTATCTACTTTCATGTGAAAGTTAATTACCATTTTTGCTTTAGGGCTGTGCTGTCCAGTACAGCTGTTTGCTCTTTAAATGTGACTATTCAAATTAGGTAAAGCTCTATAAAATTTAAAATTCATTTCCTTGCTCCCACCAGGCCCAAGTTCAGAGCTCAGTAGCCAGTATTGAAATATTTACAGAGTAAGTGCTATAATTTGATTCAGAATAACTTGGGAGAAGGGAGAATGGGACACTATGGAGGAAACAGGGTTTGCTGTAAATTGACAATGGGTGAAGCTAACTTTAGGGTCTGTGTGGTATCACTGTATTATTCTCATTATTCAGAAATTGTGTATGTTTGCAATTTTTCATAATAAAGAATTAAAATGGAAGCCCTAAGCAGGAACAGTGTTCCCTCAGCCTATAAATAGGTGTCTGAATTTCCATATGCTACCCCTCCCCTCTCCACTGGCCCAGGCTGGTGCAGTGGGCAATCAGGTCCTTCCCCAGGGCTTCCCCTAAAGGGTGCACACCATACTACATTTTTTGTTGAAGATTCATTTCATCTCCCACCCCTCGAAACATAAGTGACAGCCCAGGTTCGCATTTGTTCACACGAGTTGGAGCTGTTCAAATGAATCTTGTGGGTAGAATGTGCCAGGTTACTATATTAAAAATTCCATTGGTGCTGACATTAATGTTAGCCAACTCAAAATAGTGTCCCCAGTGAAGAGAACAGAGTGCTTCACTCAGTGGTTGGCTTCTGTCTGTTCACAGCCATATTGGTTAGTTTTGTCTCTGGTTTCCTGTTTGCCAGCTCTTACAGTGGTTGCACTGGGAGAGACGGCGGGGTTTGTCTAGAGACCCCCTGACCCGAGAGGAAAGCCATCAGTGAACACTGTCGCCGTGCCACCAGAGGGCTGTTTGCAGTTGCTACAGAAACATGCCCACTTTGGTCTCCTGCTGCATCTCTAACAAATGGCGGAAGGGCTTGTTGTGAGCTGAGAGGAATGGTTGAGAGGACGATCTTTGGGGTCAGACTTGGCCTTGAGTGCCAGCAGTCAGTAGTGACCCAGGGAAGGGGAAGAATGAGTCCTCAGTCGCGGTTGCAGGGAGTGACGGTCAGGGGGCACCAGACGGGAGGTGGAGAGGTCAGTAGGTGACATCTCATGCTATCAGGTATTCCCTGCCTTTTAGTTGCCTCGGCACTGATGTTCAGAGAGGTATGTAGAACCATGTACAGGTGGTTTTTTTAATTACTTAATCATTTTTACTTTGTTTTTTGCTTTTACTGAGTTTTGTTGTTTACAGATGTGTACAATCCCAGATTATATCATATGTGTATCCCTGACCTGTCCCTCCTGTGCCCCCTTTCCAGTCCCTCCCATCCCACCCTCCCCCTGCCCACAGCTAGGGGGTTTGCAAATTGACAATGGGTGAAGCTAACTTTAGGGTCTGTGTGGTAAAAAAGAAATTGTGTATGTTTGCAATTTTTCATAATAAAGAATTAAAATGGAAGCCCTAAGCAGGAACAGTGTTCCCTCAGCCTATAAATAGGTGTCTGAATTTCCATATGCTACCCCTCCCCTCTCCACTGGCCCAGGCTGGTGCAGTGGGCAATCAGGTCCTTCCCCAGGGCTTCCCCTAAAGGGTGCACACCATACTACATTTTTTGTTGAAGATTCATTTCATCTCCCACCCCTCGAAACATAAGTGACAGCCCAGGTTCGCATTTGTTCACACGAGTTGGAGCTGTTCAAATGAATCTTGTGGGTAGAATGTGCCAGGTTACTATATTAAAAATTCCATTGGTGCTGACATTAATGTTAGCCAACTCAAAATAGTGTCCCCAGTGAAGAGAACAGAGTGCTTCACTCAGTGGTTGGCTTCTGTCTGTTCACAGCCATATTGGTTAGTTTTGTCTCTGGTTTCCTGTTTGCCAGCTCTTACAGTGGTTGCACTGGGAGAGAGACGGCGGGGTTTGTCTAGAGACCCCCTGACCCGAGAGGAAAGCCATCAGTGAACACTGTCGCCGTGCCACCAGAGGGCTGTTTGCAGTTGCTACAGAAACATGCCCACTTTGGTCTCCTGCTGCATCTCTAACAAATGGCGGAAGGGCTTGTTGTGAGCTGAGAGGAATGGTTGAGAGGACGATCTTTGGGGTCAGACTTGGCCTTGAGTGCCAGCAGTCAGTAGTGACCCAGGGAAGGGGAAGAATGAGTCCTCAGTCGCGGTTGCAGGGAGTGACGGTCAGGGGGCACCAGACGGGAGGTGGAGAGGTCAGTAGGTGACATCTCATGCTATCAGGTATTCCCTGCCTTTTAGTTGCCTCGGCACTGATGTTCAGAGAGGTATGTAGAACCATGTACAGGTGGTTTTTTTAATTACTTAATCATTTTTACTTTGTTTTTTGCTTTTACTGAGTTTTGTTGTTTACAGATGTGTACAATCCCAGATTATATCATATGTGTATCCCTGACCTGTCCCTCCTGTGCCCCCTTTCCAGTCCCTCCCATCCCACCCCTCCGGGCCATCACATAGCCTGCATGTAAGATCCCTTAATCCCACAGTGCATTGACAATAGTTCTCTCTTTTACATATGATAGTGTAGGTTTGCATGTTACCCTTTCCATACTTTTTCATGCACTCTTCCCTTCCCACAATGTCCGTAAGTCTGTTCCCTATGTCTGTTTTTCCATCGCTGCTCTGTATGTTATTTATCAGTACGATCTTACTAGATTCCGTATATATGTGTTAGTATGCTGTACTTGTCTTTCATGTACAGGTTTAAAGGAATATAATGGTACTCTTCTATTTTACAGGGTTCCAAAATCAGAGATCTTGAGATTAAAAATGGCAGGAAAATCATCGCTTTTCAAAGTGATTCTCCTTGGAGATGGTGGAGTTGGGAAGAGCTCTTTAATGAACAGATATGTGACTAATAAGTTTGATGCCCAGCTCTTCCATACAATAGGTGTGGAGTTTTTAAATAAAGATTTGGAGGTGGATGGACACTTTGTCACCATGCAGATCTGGGACACAGCTGGTCAAGAGCGATTCAGAAGCCTGAGAACACCATTCTACAGAGGTTCTGACTGTTGCCTGCTTACCTTTAGTGTGGATGATTCTCAAAGCTTCCAGAACTTGAGTAACTGGAAGAAAGAATTCATATATTATGCGGATGTGAAAGAGCCCGAAAGCTTCCCTTTCGTGATTCTGGGCAACAAGGTTGACATCAGCGAGCGGCAGGTGTCTGCAGAAGAAGCTCAAGCCTGGTGCCGAGACAACGGCGACTATCCTTACTTTGAAACAAGTGCGAAAGATGCCACGAATGTCGCAGCAGCCTTTGAGGAAGCAGTTCGAAGAGTGCTCGCTGCTGAGGATAGATCAGATCACTTGATTCAGACTGACACAGTCAGTCTGCACCGAAAGCCCAAGCCCAACTCATCTTGCTGTGGAAGTTAGAGAGGTAGCCCGTGTTACCTAACCAGCTCACAAATATGCTCAGATCAGCACAGGGCAGAGATGAGGATTAGTGTTTGCAGCAGTGTATCACATACTCATAAAATCCAACTAACCATATTGCTGCCTCCTTGGTGGGTGGGAGACGGGACACATCCCCTCAAAGGACAGTCCATTTACTCAGTAATGGCACCTTACATGTATCCATTGTAACGGTTGTCTAATAATGTTTAATTTAAATATGTATGTTACAGAGCTAATAAATGAGATGACCAAGACTTTATAATTAAAACAAAACACTTGAGTATTGTAGAAGTCACTATCTTTTCCCTGGGAAAATGGAGAACTACTTTTTCTATGTGTATATTTTTATGTAATTAGCATTCTGTTCCTGGTTCAGGGAAAACATGTCCTAAAGCAATAATGTTAGATATTAAAGATTAAAATAAAATCTAATGTACTTGTACTGTGGTTATTTGATTTGATTACTTCATTCTCTTTATGTACATGTTAATTTTTTTCATTCTACATATTGGAATTGATCTCACTAGTAGTCACTTGTCATTCGTGTGCACATGTGAGCTGCACCCCCTCCAACACAGAAGCCAGCATTATCACTCTTGGAGGAAATCCTACTTGTGACTGGTGCTTTGTGTCAGGGTAAACGAAGACATCTTTATTTGGCCGTGTTTTTAGCCAGTGTCTTCTCTGTCACTGAACTGTGAGTAGTGATTTGGTTGCAAGGAGATCTTTTGTCTTTCTGCTGCAGTGACCAGACTTACTGATAAAGCAAATCATGGTCTTTTCATGGGTCAAGTTCAGGTGCTTCACCCTTCATGCTGACCCCATCCTGCAGAGGCATGCTGATGCCTGGACTCCGTGTGAACAAGGACAGAACCCTTGGTTGTGGAGCGGTGAGTGATCTAGGGACATGCTTTTGGGGGGTAGTCCTGTGGAGGGGAGTACATTTTGGAACAGCTAGATTGACGTACTTCTCTCCCTGGCCCCACTGCCTAGGAACCACTGGCAAAGAATATTACAGTAGGCTAAGCTTTTGAAAGTCTTTAACTTCATAACACAACAGACAGTTTGGCTGTAAGCAAAACATTTTCACATTTTAAATTTGGGGAGATTAAATCACTTGATGTTCTCAAGTTAGAGCTATAGTTTTGATTATTTATACTCGATTCCACTTCCCCAAACTAATCCTCCGCTGAAAAAACAAAAGAGATCCACTGTTAAACAAATTACTGTGTATTATATATGGCTTTGTTATTTTTTTCTCTAGGAGACTTGCTTTATTATTCATGTCAAGCATGCCCATTGTTTTGTGATTTGCCCTTTTCTCTTAATCTATCCGGATATATTTCCATCATAGTAGATCCACCTCATTTATTTGCTGTGTGGATGCCTCAGAGTCTTTACTGCTAGCTAGGTATCATCACTGCGGATGGTGACTGCAGCCATGAAATGAAAACACACTTACTCCTTGGAAGAAAAGCTATGACAAACCTCGGCAGCATATTCGAAAGCAGAGACATCACTCTGCTGACAAAAGTCCGTAGAGTCAAAGCTATGGTTTTCCCAGTAGTCATGAATAGATGTGAGAGTTGGACCATAAAGAAGGCTGAGCGCCAAAGAATTGATGCCTTTGAACTGTGGTGTTAAGACTCTTGAGAGTCCCTTGGACTGCAAGGAAGTCAAACCAGTCCATCCTAAAGGAAATCAACTGTGAATTTTCATTGAAAGCACTGATGCTGAAGCTGAAGGTCTATGATTTTGGCCACCTAATGCGAAGGGACGACTCACTGGAAAAGACCCTGATGTTGGGAAAAGTAGAAGGCAGAGGAGAAGGGGACACCAGGGACAAGATGGTTGGATGGCATCACTGAGTCAATGGACATGAGTTTGAGCAGGCTCTGGGAGATGGTGAAGGACAGGGAAGCCTGGCGTGCTACAGTGCATGTGATCACAAAGAGTTGGACATGACTAAATGACTGAACTGAGCTGGCAGTAGGATATTAATGTTTCCGATCCCTTGGTCACCAATGGGTATTAGGAGTGAATTTTTTGTTTATTATTTGAATAGATGATAGAGTCACATTTGTGAAAAGTGTAAGGCATGAGGGACCAATTTCTCCCCTTGCCTCCAAGTTCCTGCTGTGGAGGCAGCCATGTGTCAGTCTCTTGGATATCCATGTCGATTTTAAGTATATAAGGAAAGCATATTAGATTAGTTTGCCAGAGCTGCCATAACAACATGTGGACTGGGTGGTTTAAACAATGAGGATTTTTTTTCTTACAGTTTTGGAGGCAAGAAAGGTGTTGCTAGGTTTAGTTTTTCCTGAGTCCTTTTGATATGGCGTGTAGGCCTTTCCTCTGCACACAACTCTTCTTCCACCTCCCTAACCCCATCTGTGTCCAAATTTCCTCTTAAAGGAATACTATGAGATGGGGTTAAGGGACCACCCTAAGGGGCTCATTTTAACTCAAATCCCTGTCTGCAAACATAGTCATATTCTAAGGGACTGGGGGCTAGGCCTGTTGAATATGAATTTTGGGGGGGGACACAACTTAGCCCTTTACACACATATGTATGTGTGTAGGTAGAATTTAGATACTTGTATAGATTTAACTAATAACTTAGTGGTTTTTCCCAACTTAGAAGCATCGTTTCAGTAACCTTTATTATTATTTTTTTAGATTTATTTTTATTTATTTTATGGGGGGAGGGTGGGGAGGGAGGGGAGCGGGCGGGCCACTTCTATTGGTCTTTGTCTATTTTCATCCACCTTTGTTCTTTGGCCCATGTGGGCCTCCCATCGCGGTGGCCTCTGCTGTCGCAGAGCACCGGCTCTGGGCGCATGCGCTCCAGAGCTCCGGCTCGGTAATCAGACACATCGGTCCAGCCGCTCCACGGCACGTGGGATCTTCCCAGGCCAGGGATGGAACCGGCGCCCCTTGCACTGCAAGGCGGTGTCCTTACCCACTGGACCACCAGGGAAGCCCTCAGTAACCTTTTTTTCAGCTAAAGATCAGTTGGCATTTCAGAGGTCTAGAGCCAGGCAGCACGTTTTGATCAAAGGACTGTCTTTTCATGTGTAAAGACAGGCTGACAGAAGGGGAGTAATCCAGCTTTACAGCATGACTTAAAAGATGTGGTGACCAGAGGGTCCCTGAGCAAGTGCAGTACTGAAATGGAATGAGAAGAGGAAGAATGGGACCTGATTATTTGAATAGATGATAGAGTCACATTTGTGAAAAGTGTAAGGCATGAGGGACCAATTTCTCCCCTTGCCTCCAAGTTCCTGCTGTGGAGGCAGCCATGTGTCAGTCTCTTGGATATCCATGTCGATTTTAAGTATATAAGGAAAGCATATTAGATTAGTTTGCCAGAGCTGCCATAACAACATGTGGACTGGGTGGTTTAAACAATGAGGATTTTTTTTCTTACAGTTTTGGAGGCAAGAAAGGTGTTGCTAGGTTTAGTTTTTCCTGAGTCCTTTTGATATGGCGTGTAGGCCTTTCCTCTGCACACAACTCTTCTTCCACCTCCCTAACCCCATCTGTGTCCAAATTTCCTCTTAAAGGAATACTATGAGATGGGGTTAAGGGACCACCCTAAGGGGCTCATTTTAACTCAAATCCCTGTCTGCAAACATAGTCATATTCTAAGGGACTGGGGGCTAGGCCTGTTGAATATGAATTTTGGGGGGGGACACAACTTAGCCCTTTACACACATATGTATGTGTGTAGGTAGAATTTAGATACTTGTATAGATTTAACTAATAACTTAGTGGTTTTTCCCAACTTAGAAGCATCGTTTCAGTAACCTTTATTATTATTTTTTTAGATTTATTTTTATTTATTTTATGGGGGAGGGTGGGGAGGGAGGGGAGCGGGCGGGCCACTTCTATTGGTCTTTGTCTATTTTCATCCACCTTTGTTCTTTGGCCCATGTGGGCCTCCCATCGCGGTGGCCTCTGCTGTCGCAGAGCACCGGCTCTGGGCGCATGCGCTCCAGAGCTCCGGCTCGGTAATCAGACACATCGGTCCAGCCGCTCCACGGCACGTGGGATCTTCCCAGGCCAGGGATGGAACCGGCGCCCCTTGCACTGCAAGGCGGTGTCCTTACCCACTGGACCACCAGGGAAGCCCTCAGTAACCTTTTTTTCAGCTAAAGATCAGTTGGCATTTCAGAGGTCTAGAGCCAGGCAGCACGTTTTGATCAAAGGACTGTCTTTTCATGTGTGTAAAGACAGGCTGACAGAAGGGGGAGTAATCCAGCTTTACAGCATGACTTAAAAGATGTGGTGACCAGAGGGTCCCTGAGCAAGTGCAGTACTGAAATGGAATGAGAAGAGGAAGAATGGGACCTGACTGGAGAGCTTCAGCCTTCACAACAACGACAGCTTTCTAATAGAAGAGCTCTCCAGACCACAGCAGAAGGTAGCTGAAAGTCTGTCTTATGTTTAAGAAAGCAAAAGGCACTTTGATTGGCTGGTGTTGCACAAAGATGAGAAATAGGGAAAAAGAATTCAAGAGCAAAGCAGGTGACCTCGGTGGCAGGATGGGTGGAAGTAGCTTCGGAGAGCCAAGGGAGCAGGCAGGCAGGGACAAGTGGGGTCTGCTGTCCCAGTTTGGACCCGGGACTCCAGGGTTATGGGCCTGATGGGAGCATTCATGCTGTCTGTGGATATAGAGCCTCTGAGACGGGTCAGGGTTAAGGAACAGGCAAAGTAGTGAACCTAGGAGGATGGACAAATGTACATTTGACAGTTGTCCTAGTGGTTAGTGTCCTGCGTGCGAGATGGCAGAGCACACATTTGTCTGAATTTCTTACTGCTTTTCTCTTCCTCTTCCCCCTTGGGGAAAAACTCCTCTGTTGGTTTAAATATCCAAGATGGTCCTTACGTTAAAACCTGGCATTTTATGTTTCTGTGAACCCTTGTATAAGCTTTCACTTTATGTCAATAGCCTGATGACCGTATGATGCCAGTTCCACAGTGCTGGTGGCTTGAGGGTCAGGGAAGCAGCAGGTAGAAAAGAGGATCTGTGTAGTCAGCGGATTCTAGGAAGTCACCACTGTGGCCTGTCAACCGGGAAGTGCTGTCCTGACCATAATGTGAAAGGACACGGGTGTAGCAGGGAGGAGAGACCCACAGTCCCTACTTATGTGGAGAGCATGGGCTTCACTGAAGTGTCCTCTTCTGTGAAAGAGGAGCCACCCAGATTTGTGCATTTTATTTGGATCACTGGGAGAGCTAGTGTAGACGACATGCTTCATGGTGACTTGCCTTATGCCTGGGGTGCTACCGATGTCCCCTAATTGGGCTTGTGTTTCAGAACTTTGAGTAACATGACTTAATACCAGGTAAGTTTTGTGAGCTCTTTTGCCGGCTGACAGAAGGGGGAGTAATCCAGCTTTACAGCATGACTTAAAAGATGTGGTGACCAGAGGGTCCCTGAGCAAGTGCAGTACTGAAATGGAATGAGAAGAGGAAGAATGGGACCTGACTGGAGAGCTTCAGCCTTCACAACAACGACAGCTTTCTAATAGAAGAGCTCTCCAGACCACAGCAGAAGGTAGCTGAAAGTCTGTCTTATGTTTAAGAAAGCAAAAGGCACTTTGATTGGCTGGTGTTGCACAAAGA
This sequence comes from Tragulus kanchil, assembly GCA_022376925.1. Lineage (NCBI taxonomy): Eukaryota > Metazoa > Chordata > Mammalia > Artiodactyla > Tragulidae > Tragulus > Tragulus kanchil. Next base: position 121,491,568 of record JAIOJX010000001.1, on the reverse strand, counting down.
TGAGAAATAGGGAAAAAGAATTCAAGAGCAAAGCAGGTGACCTCGGTGGCAGGATGGGTGGAAGTAGCTTCGGAGAGCCAAGGGAGCAGGCAGGCAGGGACAAGTGGGGTCTGCTGTCCCAGTTTGGACCCGGGACTCCAGGGTTATGGGCCTGATGGGAGCATTCATGCTGTCTGTGGATATAGAGCCTCTGAGACGGGTCAGGGTTAAGGAACAGGCAAAGTAGTGAACCTAGGAGGATGGACAAATGTACATTTGACAGTTGTCCTAGTGGTTAGTGTCCTGCGTGCGAGATGGCAGAGCACACATTTGTCTGAATTTCTTACTGCTTTTCTCTTCCTCTTCCCCCTTGGGGAAAAACTCCTCTGTTGGTTTAAATATCCAAGATGGTCCTTACGTTAAAACCTGGCATTTTATGTTTCTGTGAACCCTTGTATAAGCTTTCACTTTATGTCAATAGCCTGATGACCGTATGATGCCAGTTCCACAGTGCTGGTGGCTTGAGGGTCAGGGAAGCAGCAGGTAGAAAAGAGGATCTGTGTAGTCAGCGGATTCTAGGAAGTCACCACTGTGGCCTGTCAACCGGGAAGTGCTGTCCTGACCATAATGTGAAAGGACACGGGTGTAGCAGGGAGGAGAGACCCACAGTCCCTACTTATGTGGAGAGCATGGGCTTCACTGAAGTGTCCTCTTCTGTGAAAGAGGAGCCACCCAGATTTGTGCATTTTATTTGGATCACTGGGAGAGCTAGTGTAGACGACATGCTTCATGGTGACTTGCCTTATGCCTGGGGTGCTACCGATGTCCCCTAATTGGGCTTGTGTTTCAGAACTTTGAGTAACATGACTTAATACCAGGTAAGTTTTGTGAGCTCTTTTGCCTGTTTTGTTTTTTGAGGGGGGGTGTGTGTGTTCTTTTGTTTTCCTTATGACCAGCCCCTGGTCTTCTGCTTATAGGGAAGTCGTGATACCATTCTTTTCAGCTGTCCTAGCCACGGGCCTGCAGGCTTTCCCAGCACAGCCCATCTCTGAGGCCTGCCCACTCCTATGCCCGTCACTGTGTCTGCCTTCACGCTCCTTCAGAGGCAGCCATGTGTGAAGTCTGATCACAGGGATCTTCTCCCACAGGACCTGGGTCCTTGTTCCCATCTCACTGGTGACAAAGCTGTGTGGAGGGCACTGCTGTCCTGTGGATGAACCAGGATGGGAACTGTCTCCACCCTTCAACTTCCTGTTGAAACACCACGCCACTGAGCTCCTGACTGGAGCATCGCCTCCCTCTGCATCATACTCATGGAGGTCAGAGCATACTATATATACCATATATATATATATAAATAAAACTATGTATATACGATAACTACATGTGTAGGTCTCTCCAGTGAGCATGATGACATTATTGGATTTCTAGCTGAGTATCTTTCTGCTCCCAAAGCTCTGGCACCTAGTTTGAGGAGATCTGAATTCTATAAGATGAGTTACAATGTATGTTAGTTTGGAGACTTTCATCAGGGGAAACAGATCTAAAATGGTAGTAATGGTGGGGTAAACAGCACTTAAAAAATAAATTCTGGGAATTCCCTGGTGATCCAGTGGTTAGGGCTTGGCACTTTGACTGCTGAGGGTCCAGGTTTGATCCCTGGTCAGGGAACAAAGATCCCCCAAGCTGTGCAGCACAGAAAAAAAAAATACGGTATCAAACTTCGACAATCTTGGACAAACAGCTTTATTTAGGAAATCAAGTAGGGTACAAAATTATGGTAGCAGCTTCACACAAAGATACAAGACCAAACTGAGAATTCCTTGCTCAGGTTATTCAGAATGGAACAAAAACTTCCAATTGCTCACAATTAGCTTAGAAAATATTTGGTAATATTACTTGCTTTTCAAAGGACTTGTACTGCTTTACAGTTCAGATCCCACACTGTTAGAGTGAAAAAGAGACCACGCCCGCCCCCTCGGGTATACAGCCTAAACAGCCTAGAGTACAGTGCCAATGTGATGCAAGATTTTCTTTGTTAACAATTCTAAAACTGCCTTACAACTTTGTACCAGTACAGAGATCAACAGGTTCATTGAATCTTTATTGTCTGAGGGAAAGGAAACTTAAGAATATAACCTGTCAAAAAAAAAAAAAAGAATATAACCTGTCACTTTGGTCCTAGTTTCCCACTTTACAAACATGGGTCCAGGATTCTCGAATTACAGCAGGATCACTGTTCCTGGTCTCTGACAGGGGCAGGCCTGTGGCATTTGGCGACATGGTCTGTTCCGGCTTTTTGGGCAGAGCTCTGTATACTGCCTGTGTATTTTCATAAGATCTCTAGACGTATAGGTGAGCCCATGTATGTGCTATCAACTTCATTCCCTATTGCAGAAGCATTTAGTTTTAAATCTGCCTACCAAATCTTGACAGTGACATTTAATTCTGGATTGCTTCATCAAGACCAAGCTCTCTGAACAAGGAAAGTCAAAAGTTTATTCTCCATTTTTAAAATAAAAATACTTCAAGACTACCAATAAAGAGCTCTTTATAAATAACATGATTCACAAGCAAATATCAATCTATTCATAACTGTAATTGAATATACTATTTTTAAATATAAAAAGTTTCACTGGGTTTAGATAAGCAGACTACAAGTCAAACTTTTCCATGCTGTTTAATCAAGTTACTTACAATGTCCACAGTCCTGAGTAGTATACCCCCACTGGAGTGACACTGTTTACTTCTGAAGTTTTTGCATTCAGCTTAAAAGGTGCTTCTTCCCAAGAAACTGAACTTTCCTGTCAAATGCGCTTGATCGAATAGGAGAATTGGGTTCATAAAATGGATTCATTGCAAACTAGGAGAGAAGAGAGTATTCAGGTGAGCTTGTCAAAGTGAAAAATGGCTGACAAATCATAGGTCTCTAAAAGGAAATTATTTTAAAGCTTTAAATTCAGTCATCAAAGACACTCAAAAGTCTGAAGACCACATTTTTAAGTTTCAGTGAAGACGTTCCACTGTTAAATGTTAATGTCCCCTTCCAATTGCTCACAATTAGCTTAGAAAATATTTGGTAATATTACTTGCTTTTCAAAGGACTTGTACTGCTTTACAGTTCAGATCCCACACTGTTAGAGTGAAAAAGAGACCACGCCCGCCCCCTCGGGTATACAGCCTAAACAGCCTAGAGTACAGTGCCAATGTGATGCAAGATTTTCTTTGTTAACAATTCTAAAACTGCCTTACAACTTTGTACCAGTACAGAGATCAACAGGTTCATTGAATCTTTATTGTCTGAGGGAAAGGAAACTTAAGAATATAACCTGTCAAAAAAAAAAAAAAGAATATAACCTGTCACTTTGGTCCTAGTTTCCCACTTTACAAACATGGGTCCAGGATTCTCGAATTACAGCAGGATCACTGTTCCTGGTCTCTGACAGGGGCAGGCCTGTGGCATTTGGCGACATGGTCTGTTCCGGCTTTTTGGGCAGAGCTCTGTATACTGCCTGTGTATTTTCATAAGATCTCTAGACGTATAGGTGAGCCCATGTATGTGCTATCAACTTCATTCCCTATTGCAGAAGCATTTAGTTTTAAATCTGCCTACCAAATCTTGACAGTGACATTTAATTCTGGATTGCTTCATCAAGACCAAGCTCTCTGAACAAGGAAAGTCAAAAGTTTATTCTCCATTTTTAAAATAAAAATACTTCAAGACTACCAATAAAGAGCTCTTTATAAATAACATGATTCACAAGCAAATATCAATCTATTCATAACTGTAATTGAATATACTATTTTTAAATATAAAAAGTTTCACTGGGTTTAGATAAGCAGACTACAAGTCAAACTTTTCCATGCTGTTTAATCAAGTTACTTACAATGTCCACAGTCCTGAGTAGTATACCCCCACTGGAGTGACACTGTTTACTTCTGAAGTTTTTGCATTCAGCTTAAAAGGTGCTTCTTCCCAAGAAACTGAACTTTCCTGTCAAATGCGCTTGATCGAATAGGAGAATTGGGTTCATAAAATGGATTCATTGCAAACTAGGAGAGAAGAGAGTATTCAGGTGAGCTTGTCAAAGTGAAAAATGGCTGACAAATCATAGGTCTCTAAAAGGAAATTATTTTAAAGCTTTAAATTCAGTCATCAAAGACACTCAAAAGTCTGAAGACCACATTTTTAAGTTTCAGTGAAGACGTTCCACTGTTAAATGTTAATGTCCCCTTAAGGAAATTTCTATCTTGGTGTTTAAGGGAAGCACCTGTGGCAAGACCCATGGTGGCACATGTAGGTGCTAGTGGTGTGAGCAAAACCCACTCTTGGGATCTACCGTGTGTGAAATACAACTACACTCACGTTCACTATCAGGATGTGGATTTATCTGGAAGGCCTCTGGCTATATAAAACACAGTAAAAATATGTCATATGCTCCGAGTGAAGTAAAAAGTTATACCACACTGCTTTAAAAAGTGTGGTTAAAAAAAAACAGTGTGGTAGTTTTTAAGATTTTTTAATACTCTTTTAACACAAAGTGAGTGATCAGTTTCTCAGATAACAAGTATATCATAATATATGTGAGGGAAAATCAGTACTGGATGGAAGCACAAATGAGGAAAGAGAGTTACCCACTTTTATACCTTCGTTGTTGTTATCCATCTTGGTAAGAGGGCTAAATAGTCCCTGCTACTTCTGACTAGGAATATTGGTTGTTAACTATTCCAAAAATCTTATGCAAATACAGAACATTTAAATTACTAAGACTATACTGTTAGGACTGCAGTTTAACCACTCACATCTTATTAGTTCAATTTTCCTAATTAAGTATCAAGAAATGCAAGTGGCCTCTTCTCCCTGAGTGACTGATAATACATGAATCACTTCCTACTGGTTTACGATCTACACTGACTACATTGTAACTTACTTGTTAAGTAGAGAGCAAACATTTTGGACTAAAATCATGAAGCAGCTTTCCTTACATAGACTGCTTCTGTGTCTCTCATTAGGGTTCCCTCATAAAATCAAGTATATGCACCAAAAGGGAGGGAATGAAACCAATTTAAAAATGACTATGAGCTGTTTTCCTGAGTGCATGTTAAACTGGTGGTAGACACCTGCCTGGTGAGGGAGCTGCCAGGGGGAGAGCTAGGCAGGGAGAACTATTCAGCTAACTGGGCTGCCTAAACAGGCCAGTGTCCTGCCGAAGTTGGAATCTCTTTTATAGTCAGATTTCACAAGGTACAGAACATACATACCCTTATGTATAAATCATAGACATCAGTAAAGAAGTTCTTGATTCCATCTTCTTGTCTGACATCATGCAGCATAAGAAATCTCATATGTGAAATAATTAAGGTATAATCTTTAGAAATGAAAACTGAAAAGCGATCAGTTGATACAATATTCTTTACAGTGTACTGTGCAATGAAAAAGGTGAACCCATAAACTGGATTCCGAGTTAGGTTGGTTTTATCTTGAAGAGAACATAATCATTTTGAGTTAGAAAATAACTATATAATAAAATCGCCCTAGATATGGTTCAAAAAAAGCCTTAATTTTATATAAGACTTGATTTTAAAATTATCTGTTAAACAAAAGGTATTTTTTTTTCCCCTAGAAAAAAAAAGACCTGTCAATGGCAATTTTTACCTAACAGTCCACAGACTCAGAACCTGGCATCCATGCTGATCTGGTTTGTCATCCCAACCCTTCGTTAGAACTCTTTATTCAACAGGTAAGGATATGACCATGGTGGCGAATGCGGAGACAAACCACTCATTGAATTTGTCCACCGTCTTCAGGTACATGTTGTTTGACAGCCACATATTCTCATCTACAAGGTCAAGGGCAGCATGAGCTATGAACTGGTTCAGATGGCGGTGATCATCCTAGGTGACAGTGAGTGACACCGGATTAAGACTTCCATACGGCATCAAAACAGCTCCCTTCACACTGCAAATTCTAGACACAGCTTGCTCGTGGTGGGTGGAGGACAGCTTTCTGCTTTTACTTCAATTACTATTGTCCTGAGACTTATAAAGGTCTTTACTGTTTTCATACTATTTACTATTTTCTAATCTGCCATGTAAAACTCAAACAGAAACAACCAATTACTTATGAAATGAAATGTGTTCAAAAAACTATACAGATTTTTTTTTAATTTTGCAAGGAGGAAGTTACCAGATGTTATGACTGTTTAAGTGTGTGAAAAAAGGATATATCCTTTAGAAAAGGAGTATGCATGTTAAACTGGTGGTAGACACCTGCCTGGTGAGGGAGCTGCCAGGGGGAGAGCTAGGCAGGGAGAACTATTCAGCTAACTGGGCTGCCTAAACAGGCCAGTGTCCTGCCGAAGTTGGAATCTCTTTTATAGTCAGATTTCACAAGGTACAGAACATACATACCCTTATGTATAAATCATAGACATCAGTAAAGAAGTTCTTGATTCCATCTTCTTGTCTGACATCATGCAGCATAAGAAATCTCATATGTGAAATAATTAAGGTATAATCTTTAGAAATGAAAACTGAAAAGCGATCAGTTGATACAATATTCTTTACAGTGTACTGTGCAATGAAAAAGGTGAACCCATAAACTGGATTCCGAGTTAGGTTGGTTTTATCTTGAAGAGAACATAATCATTTTGAGTTAGAAAATAACTATATAATAAAATCGCCCTAGATATGGTTCAAAAAAAGCCTTAATTTTATATAAGACTTGATTTTAAAATTATCTGTTAAACAAAAGGTATTTTTTTTTCCCCTAGAAAAAAAAAGACCTGTCAATGGCAATTTTTACCTAACAGTCCACAGACTCAGACCCTGGCATCCATGCTGATCTGGTTTGTCATCCCAACCCTTCGTTAGAACTCTTTATTCAACAGGTAAGGATATGACCCGCGGTGACGAATGCGGAGACAAACCACTCATTGAATTTGTCCACCGTCTTCAGGTACATGTTGTTTGACAGCCACATATTCTCATCTACAAGGTCAAGGGCAGCATGAGCTATGAACTGGTTCAGATGGCGGTGATCATCCTAGGTGACAGTGAGTGACACCGGATTAAGACTTCCATACGGCATCAAAAACAGCTCCCTTCACACTGCAAATTCTAGACACAGCTTGCTCGTGGTGGGTGGAGGACAGCTTTCTGCTTTTACTTCAATTACTATTGTCCTGAGACTTATAAAGGTCTTTACTGTTTTCATACTATTTACTATTTTCTAATCTGCCATGTAAAACTCAAACAGAAACAACCAATTACTTATGAAATGAAATGTGTTCAAAAAACTATACAGATTTTTTTTTAATTTTGCAAGGAGGAAGTTACCAGATGTTATGACTGTTTAAGTGTGTGAAAAAAGGATATATCCTTTAGAAAAGGAGTAGATCCTGCTTAGCTTTGCTTTTAATTTTTTTCCCTCCCATCTGCTCAGATCCTGCTTTCAAGAAGATCGCATCTTTTTTGGAGGAAGACAGGAAAAAACAAGGTTGGCCAGGCCGGAGTTAAGGTGGTGGTAAGGAGAGCTGCTAACACCAGCTTTGGGTGGGGGCGGGAGTGGGGAGAGTGGGTGGGGCTTGGTGAGCAGGGGAGACAGCCTGTGCTGACAGCGCGTGGCAGTCCTGTCAAAGCTGGGGACATCCTTCTCATGGGCTGACAAGGCTTAACTGAAGAAGGTGGGGTTGTCCCACCAGAACGTAGAGAGAGAATTCACAGCCTGGAATGCAGCCTCACTTGGTGTGAAATTACTTTCAAAATGCATTTTTCAAAGAACCCCTCTGTTGGAGGTCCCCCCCATTCATGTGCTGCAGTCCTAACCCTCAGGACGTGGCTGTGTTTGGCAAGAGGGTTGTTGCACATGTACTCATTTGCCATGAAGTCATGCTAGGGGCGACTGGGTCCCTAATCCAGTGACTAATGTATTTATCAAAGGGGGAAATCTGGAGACAAAGATACACACAGGGAGAATGCTATGGGAGACTAGAGTTCTGCCACAAGCCACAAACTGCCAGCAGCTGGAAGAACAGGCCTTCCCTGACACCTCTGGATGGGGCACAGCCCTGCTGACAGCTCAACCTCAGACTTCTGGTCTCCCCAACTGTGAGACAATACGTTTCTAACACTCTTCTAAGGCACCCAGTGTCTGGTACTGGGACGGCAGCCCTGGGAAACGAATGGAGCTTCCTGTCTGAGGAGGCTGTGCCCGGGATGGAGGAAGGCAGTCAGGTGCCCTGGAACCTTCAAGCCGGTAAAGCACATTTACACTGCCCTCCCAGCATGGAAACAAAGCTAACTTAACCCTCATAGAAATGGATGTGTTTTGTGTCTGGCTCAGAACAGTGTTTTCCTTCACACTGATGATCAGACTTGAGAAGAAAACTGCAGGAGTGTTTACAAAGGTGAGTTGTAGCAGGAGAAAGAGCTGGAACAAGTCATGTGACACTTTCTATATGCTTTGCCTACCACTGAAGTGAGAGAAAAACTCTTAAGTAGCCGTATACCACACAAACCAACGACTGCTGCAGCATGCCTCCTATCCAGGTTTTAAAGAGCAGTGTGCTCATGGGAATGCAGGCAAATAATGCAGCAGCAACACCTGCCTGAGTAACACCTGGGATTTCTGCCATATAGATCTGAAGAGCTGAAAAGCGACCTACAGTGGACATTATGTATCACAACTAATTTCAAACATCACTTCCTGTCTTAAAGGATGTTAAAGCCTATTTTTGGAGGTTGGGAGACACAGCACAGTGGTCAGTGATTTACTCAGAATAAGGCCTTCTACAGGGAGACTGAGGGACCAGCTCCTCCCATCCCAAGACCCTACTCTCAGTGTTTACTCAGTGGCAACATATTCTTAAAGCCATCTTGTTTTTCTGGAACCATTCTTGACGACAGAAATGTTGGGTGGTGTCACCAGGACAGCACGAGGGCTTCATGTGGCCAGTGAGTGCTGCGGGGGGTGGAGGACAACAGCCGCCATCGGGGGCGGCAGGAGGACATGGGAGTCAAGGTCTCTTAACCTCCCCTCCTCCCTCGGGGTAAGTGGCTCTAGCCTGTCTGTCCTGCTGAAAATGGTGATGTGCAGGCACAGAAGGGCCTTTCCTGGCATTTCAGGGGCAGGGAAGCTATGTGTCTGTGTGCTCAAGTAGCCACCTTTGGGGGGTGACCCAGGGACTGATGACCAGGGAGAGGAGACCCAGGGCATCCAGTGAGCACGTGCCAAGTGTGTGCTGAACTAGAGCACGAACGCACAATGCAGAGGCCGCTCCTGACTGGCTTCTCTCAACCTGCGGGCGTGCCTCCTGTAGCTGTGCTGGGTTCACAGTTACTTCATGTGTCTAAAGCCCTCCCAACTCCATAAGCACATCACACCAGTTTCATTACAGCAACAGAACAAGGGCTACAGGCTTTTTTAAGGTTTCATACTCACTTTGGATTCTGCTTTTCCAGCTGGCAGAACTTTGATCTGCTTTTCCAAAGGTGAGTTGTAGCAGGAGAAAGAGCTGGAACAAGTCATGTGACACTTTCTATATGCTTTGCCTACCACTGAAGTGAGAGAAAAACTCTTAAGTAGCCGTATACCACACAAACCAACGACTGCTGCAGCATGCCTCCTATCCAGGTTTTAAAGAGCAGTGTGCTCATGGGAATGCAGGCAAATAATGCAGCAGCAACACCTGCCTGAGTAACACCTGGGATTTCTGCCATATAGATCTGAAGAGCTGAAAAGCGACCTACAGTGGACATTATGTATCACAACTAATTTCAAACATCACTTCCTGTCTTAAAGGATGTTAAAGCCTATTTTTGGAGGTTGGGAGACACAGCACAGTGGTCAGTGATTTACTCAGAATAAGGCCTTCTACAGGGAGACTGAGGGACCAGCTCCTCCCATCCCAAGACCCTACTCTCAGTGTTTACTCAGTGGCAACATATTCTTAAAGCCATCTTGTTTTTCTGGAACCATTCTTGACGACAGAAATGTTGGGTGGTGTCACCAGGACAGCACGAGGGCTTCATGTGGCCAGTGAGTGCTGCGGGGGGTGGAGGACAACAGCCGCCATCGGGGGCGGCAGGAGGACATGGGAGTCAAGGTCTCTTAACCTCCCCTCCTCCCTCGGGGTAAGTGGCTCTAGCCTGTCTGTCCTGCTGAAAATGGTGATGTGCAGGCACAGAAGGGCCTTTCCTGGCATTTCAGGGGCAGGGAAGCTATGTGTCTGTGTGCTCAAGTAGCCACCTTTGGGGGGTGACCCAGGGACTGATGACCAGGGAGAGGAGACCCAGGGCATCCAGTGAGCACGTGCCAAGTGTGTGCTGAACTAGAGCACGAACGCACAATGCAGAGGCCGCTCCTGACTGGCTTCTCTCAACCTGCGGGCGTGCCTCCTGTAGCTGTGCTGGGTTCACAGTTACTTCATGTGTCTAAAGCCCTCCCAACTCCATAAGCACATCACACCAGTTTCATTACAGCAACAGAACAAGGGCTACAGGCTTTTTTAAGGTTTCATACTCACTTTGGATTCTGCTTTTCCAGCTGGCAGAAACTCCATTTCAAAAACTGGATTGTCATGGTGACCAACAATGACAAAGTAGAAGCTTCCAGACATCGTCTTCAATATATAGCTCCTAAGTAAATGAAAATAATACATATTTTTAGTACTCAATACCAAAAACCAGGAAGTAAAGAACTCCTTTTTTTTTTTTTTTTGCAAACTTAAACCGGAACTGTACACAAGGTGGCTCCTAAGCTCAGCATGCTTCCCAGTCTACCACTGTAAATACGCGGCTTCTGAATAATATAGATTGTTTATTTGTGATAGGTCCTGGAGGATCCACAACTACATTTTCATAAGGCAACTGGAAGACCCTGAATATGAAATCTTGAAAACAGTGTTCTCTTGATCTGAAAGTGTAGAACATTTAGGGGAAGCTGGCTTCAATTTGGACTGTCAGTTAGCGTGGGTGCTAATACCTGGGTGCTGAAGAGGAGACAGTGTGCTTGCGTTTTTAGCAAGGATGCCTCCGAGGAAGCTAAAGACCATTCTAGCGTGTGTCATCTACAGAATGGAGTGCTCCTGTATAGTCACTACAGACTGTGGTACTTGTCTTCTTCCCACCTGAAGGCTCTGTGCAATGAATGAGAGGCCTCCTCAAACACTATTCGGAAGAGACAGTTCTGTACTCTAACAAAATCTGGATGGATGCATGGACAGGCAATAGACTTGTGTCTGTATTTTTAGCACAAGGTCTTTGGTATCAGACAAAGCTAGGTTCACATCTAGGTCTAGTGACAAGAACACAGGCACATGGAGATGTGGGGCTGAGGAAGGCCTCCTCGTGGAGTGGGAATCCACTTAACCGGGAGCAAACAGGAAGGTATGTCAGAACCTAAGCCCACTGATCCCCCCTAGGACTTTCAGCCCACGAAATCCAAAGACAAAGGCAGGGAAGATACCAAAGCTCTGCAAAACTAGAGGTAGGAGCCTGAAATTTTCAGAGCAAACAGTGACATTCCTTCTTGCTGCAAGAGATTTCATAGCTGAATTTTGCCAAGGAAAGGGCTACAGGCTTTTTTAAGGTTTCATACTCACTTTGGATTCTGCTTTTCCAGCTGGCAGAAACTCCATTTCAAAAACTGGATTGTCATGGTGACCAACAATGACAAAGTAGAAGCTTCCAGACATCGTCTTCAATATATAGCTCCTAAGTAAATGAAAATAATACATATTTTTAGTACTCAATACCAAAAACCAGGAAGTAAAGAACTCCTTTTTTTTTTTTTTTTGCAAACTTAAACCGGAACTGTACACAAGGTGGCTCCTAAGCTCAGCATGCTTCCCAGTCTACCACTGTAAATACGCGGCTTCTGAATAATATAGATTGTTTATTTGTGATAGGTCCTGGAGGATCCACAACTACATTTTCATAAGGCAACTGGAAGACCCTGAATATGAAATCTTGAAAACAGTGTTCTCTTGATCTGAAAGTGTAGAACATTTAGGGGAAGCTGGCTTCAATTTGGACTGTCAGTTAGCGTGGGTGCTAATACCTGGGTGCTGAAGAGGAGACAGTGTGCTTGCGTTTTTAGCAAGGATGCCTCCGAGGAAGCTAAAGACCATTCTAGCGTGTGTCATCTACAGAATGGAGTGCTCCTGTATAGTCACTACAGACTGTGGTACTTGTCTTCTTCCCACCTGAAGGCTCTGTGCAATGAATGAGAGGCCTCCTCAAACACTATTCGGAAGAGACAGTTCTGTACTCTAACAAAATCTGGATGGATGCATGGACAGGCAATAGACTTGTGTCTGTATTTTTAGCACAAGGTCTTTGGTATCAGACAAAGCTAGGTTCACATCTAGGTCTAGTGACAAGAACACAGGCACATGGAGATGTGGGGCTGAGGAAGGCCTCCTCGTGGAGTGGGAATCCACTTAACCGGGAGCAAACAGGAAGGTATGTCAGAACCTAAGCCCACTGATCCCCCCTAGGACTTTCAGCCCACGAAATCCAAAGACAAAGGCAGGGAAGATACCAAAGCTCTGCAAAACTAGAGGTAGGAGCCTGAAATTTTCAGAGCAAACAGTGACATTCCTTCTTGCTGCAAGAGATTTCATAGCTGAATTTTGCCAAGGAAAGGGCTTACTTTCTTTGGCATAAACATTTAAGCACCAGCAGCATGAAAAAAAAAAATACTACAGGAAGACACTTCTCCCTTTACACACATGTTAAGAAGCAGCAGGAGACAATACGTGCAAGGAAGATTATCCTCCTCCCCCCAGCCCCAAACCCACTCACCCCTATGAGGAGACCCGTGTGGGGAAAAAAACACCTCCTAAGAAGTGCCTGAGGATAAACAGGGAACTGCAGGAAATAAAAAGTCAGTCATAAGCACTCAGCTACATAGAACCTGAGCTGACAGTCAGGGGCCCTTCAGGCATATCCAAGGTCTTCAGGCGTGGAGGCAGTTATGTAGAGCTTGGCAGTGGATGAAACGGGAACTGTGGGAAGAATCCAGCAAGTTACCAAATGTCTGACTGAGGAGTCAAGCAGAGTATCAAGGTGATGAAGCTATGCACTGAAAAAAGAAATCAAGAGAGGGAAAGAAGAGGGATGAAAATGAACAAGTCAGTTTTGAACATGTGGTGGTAGCCGGAATAGCTGAAAATTAATCTACGTGGCAAAGGGCATTAAGGCTATAGATCCAACTAAGGCTGTTCATCCGCTGATCTTCAGACAGGACGAGGAGCCTAGCTACACAGGTGGATCCAGTGTAATCAGGAGAGTTTTTAAAAGTGGAAAGAGGCTGGGCCCCAAAGGAGAGTCAGGGGTTTGGGGGAGGGGGAGAAGCACGATCGCCACAGAGACAAAACCTTCCTGGCTTTCAAGATGGAGGCAGCGGCTATGAACCAAGAAATGCTGGTGGCCCCTAGAAGCTGGAAAGGACGAAGAAACAGATTTCTTCCAGAAGGATTTCAGCCCAGTGAGACCCGCATCAGCTTTCTCTGCTACAGAGAGGTAAGAGGATAAACTGGAGTCATTTTAAGCCAGTAATTATGGTAATATGGCAGGGCTGCAGTAGGAAACACATCTATGGCAAAGCTGAAAAAACCCTGCAGATATAAGAAAAAAGTGAAGTATCTAGAAAAGGTAGAAGGTGCATTCTGTAGAGACTGAAATTTTCAGAGCAAACAGTGACATTCCTTCTTGCTGCAAGAGATTTCATAGCTGAATTTTGCCAAGGAAAGGGCTTACTTTCTTTGGCATAAACATTAAGCACCAGCAGCATGAAAAAAAATACTACAGGAAGACACTTCTCCCTTTACACACATGTTAAGAAGCAGCAGGAGACAATACGTGCAAGGAAGATTATCCTCCTCCCCCCAGCCCCAAACCCACTCACCCCTATGAGGAGACCCGTGTGGGGAAAAAAACACCTCCTAAGAAGTGCCTGAGGATAAACAGGGAACTGCAGGAAATAAAAAGTCAGTCATAAGCACTCAGCTACATAGAACCTGAGCTGACAGTCAGGGGCCCTTCAGGCATATCCAAGGTCTTCAGGCGTGGAGGCAGTTATGTAGAGCTTGGCAGTGGATGAAACGGGAACTGTGGGAAGAATCCAGCAAGTTACCAAATGTCTGACTGAGGAGTCAAGCAGAGTATCAAGGTGATGAAGCTATGCACTGAAAAAAGAAATCAAGAGAGGGAAAGAAGAGGGATGAAAATGAACAAGTCAGTTTTGAACATGTGGTGGTAGCCGGAATAGCTGAAAATTAATCTACGTGGCAAAGGGCATTAAGGCTATAGATCCAACTAAGGCTGTTCATCCGCTGATCTTCAGACAGGACGAGGAGCCTAGCTACACAGGTGGATCCAGTGTAATCAGGAGAGTTTTTAAAAGTGGAAAGAGGCTGGGCCCCAAAGGAGAGTCAGGGGTTTGGGGGAGGGGGAGAAGCACGATCGCCACAGAGACAAAACCTTCCTGGCTTTCAAGATGGAGGCAGCGGCTATGAACCAAGAAATGCTGGTGGCCCCTAGAAGCTGGAAAGGACGAAGAAACAGATTTCTTCCAGAAGGATTTCAGCCCAGTGAGACCCGCATCAGCTTTCTCTGCTACAGAGAGGTAAGAGGATAAACTGGAGTCATTTTAAGCCAGTAATTATGGTAATATGGCAGGGCTGCAGTAGGAAACACATCTATGGCAAAGCTGAAAAAACCCTGCAGATATAAGAAAAAAGGGAAGTATCTAGAAAAAGGTAGAAGGTGCATTCTGTAGAGACTGGGGACAAAAATGAGCTTACTTTTCCTGGGTTACAGGTTTCAGAGCCCTGTGGAAACGGGGGGGGGGGGGGGGGGGAGTGGGCAATGGTGCTTCAAGGTGAAGCAACTTGGAGCAGTACAGGGATGAGTGTGGAAGAGAGTGGTGGCTGGATTTTCCAGTGAGTTTCCCCTACCCCTAACACAGCATTGAACAGAAAAACTTCTCAGTGCTTGAGGGGTGGACCTGTGGGGGACGGAGGGCGGGTGGGGGGGGGCAGGCACAGTGCTGGAATATAAGAAAGGGAACGCAGGAAGGAGGAGGGGGTGCGGGATTAACTAGCCTCAACAAGGACCAGAACATTCTCAAAGTTCTAGCGCCAAGGCCCTCCGGGGCCCTAATTGATGAAGCCTATGTTGGGGTGAAAATCAACAAGTTTGTTGTAAGCTGAGAGAGACAGAACTAAAAAAGTCTTGGACAGGATGTGAGAAGTAGGGCATTAGCTAGTAATGGCCATAAGATGGGACCAGCAAGCCATGAGGCTCACGTCAAAAGGGGAAAAAGCAACAAAGTCAAAATGTATACAATACCTTAATAAAAACAAAACACTTGTAGGCTACCATCAGGAAAAAGCAAGGGAGAAGGGTCAATGATTTCAGGTACCTGGTGCATAAACAACACAGGCACAGATGTGTTGAATTGAGTTTTCTCAAAGAATGATTTTCACATGGCAGGTGTGGAAGACATGAAGCTAGGCAGGCTCTGAACCCCAAGATAGGCATGTTAAAGAAACAGTTGGGTTAACAACTGTGATGGTATACCTGCTAACCAGGGACTTTAGAAAAATCACAGGAACAGAAAGAGCCATGCTGTCAGAGATTAGTAACTGTTATTCCAACTTTCAGAAAACAAAAAGGCTTATCTTCCAGTCTGAGTATTGCCAAAGGGATTAAAACGCCAACCAGAAACAAGTATTAAATGCCTATCTTTGGTCAGACACTATGCTGGGAACTTTTACGATAAACTAAGACATTTAAAATGTACCCTTAAAAAGAGTAGGTTACTACTTACTTGCTTGTTCTAGAAGAACAAGTCACACCAGACCTACACTCCCTAATGTGGAAGGGAACTAGGGAGATGGTGAGTCACTTTCTGAAGTCATGTGGTTCTCTGCCTAGGAACTCACGGGAGACCAGTAGCCTGGGTGACAGGCTGGGGTACCTCCAGAGCCACAGCAGTGCTGAGGGCCCAGGATGTTTACGTTCCTTCTTGAAGCAGGAACACTACAGGGCTGACTCGGACGCTTAAATGTTGTCAGTCGACAGCATGGCGTCTCTGGGGAGGAATGGAAATTGACCTTAACCTAGCGTAGCTCAAAGTCTGCATGACTGAGATGAAGCCAACTGATCACACTTAAAGCTGACATGCTAAGGGCACCTAATTTATTAGAAGGCTAAAGTTAGGATGTGAAAGATCTTCACGGCTAGAAGAAAGAGATGAATAAATAGGACAGAATTTAAAGAGCCTGAAATAAAGTCCTGTACTTAGGCTTAAAAAATCAACAGCACAGCAATGAGATGAGGGGAAACTAGTGTCAGAGAAGCTCATTAATGGGAGCCGGTTTTCATTTACTGCCAGCTCAGAGGCAGCAATCTGCTACAGTGGCTAAAAAAGCTAAAGCAATTCCAGGCTGCATTAAGAGAAGATGACGTCCTCATGACTAATACTACCATCTCTGGGGAACATCCTTGGTTCTGAGAATTGGAATTGTTTTTAAGAAAATCATTACCTCTGACCTGTGGGTGTTGGGAGGAGGGAAGCATGTAAGCTAAGGAATACTCTGGGAACAAAGTGAAATGGAGGAGGGGAAGCGCTTTTGTGGGGGTGGGTGGGGCAGTGGGGTTGGCGTAATCTTTAAATACGATGCTGTCTAATGGAAAGGGTTTTGACTAAGGATGGCAAATGGGTTTCCTCTCGTGAACTTGTTCTAATCAGCAGGTGGTGAGGGCCAGGACATGGTGCTGAGAAAGATTCTAAGTGTGGTCAGGGGGAAAGATTGCTATGATCAATAACCACATCTGCTTCAGGGTTTGGGAGAGGGCGGGGCCTATATGAGAGCCAACTATTTGCTAAGCCTGAACTAGACAGACTTATTCCAGACTGGTCCAGAGGCCAAGCCTAGGGCGGCTGCTTCTTTGAGGTTACCTGGAAAGACAATTGGGTTAATATAATTGAGAAAACAAAGAACTATCGGGCTGCCTTGTGAAATGACTCCGTATTAACATCTTAACATTTTTCACCATCTCACTCTTCTTCTGCTCAAACGCCTTAATGCTTCTCATCTAAGTACCAGTATCCAAAACCTAGTCCCACGTTGTTCTATCTCAGCTACCGTGGACTGATGCGCTTTTTCCCCTCTCCAACTGATTGTGTCCACTTAAATTTATTTCTCTTTTCATGCCTGGAATACTCTCCCCATTTCCGTGTATCTACAATCTTCACTCACTGTACAGTAAATCTTAGTTCTTAGATAATCCTCTGGCTGTTTTCATCATAGCTTCTCGAGAGACTTTTCTAATTAGATTTAACTATCTTGGGGACCCAGCTCACTTATCTTCTTCACAGCACGCACAAAGTGTAGCTCACTGGTTTTCATCCAGGGGCGACTTTGCCTCCCGGGGACGCCTGGCAATGTCCAGACGTCAGAACTGGGAGGGAGGTGCTACTCACGTCAACTGGGTAGAAACCAAGGATGCTGCTACTCAGCATCCTACAGTGTACAGGACAGCACCACAACGGAGCATTTTCCGGCTCCAAATGGCAATAGTGTTGCAGTTAAGAAACCCAGGGTGTGGGATGAATGACCCAGTGAAAGGCATTCCAAGAAACAAAGCGCCTAAGGAGGCGGACGTTTGCAGATTGAATCTCGGTGTGGACCGGCCGGCTAGGGACAGAAAGGACCAACGCCCGGATCCCGCGGGACAGGGCACATCCCCCAGAGTCCCGGAGCGCCAACCACCCGTTTGCTCTATCTCCCTACCTGTGGCGAGACGCCGGCAACGGAAACGCCCCTTCAGTCGCAGCAGCACGGACCTCTCTCTGCTCCCCAGCTTCCGTACTGTATTCCGAAGCAGCGCTCGCGAGACTCTGTGATAATGGGCTGGCGATAGTGGGCGGAGCTTACGGCCGCTGTGCGGCGGAGGTTGGCGCGTGCGCAGTTGTGTCACTGACTAGGGCGGCTGTGCTTTCAGGACTCGCGGGAGGGATGGGATCTGCGCTGAGCGACACGAGCTCCGGCTGTTGCCGCAACTTTCTCTATAGCTTTCTATCTTCCGGTTTCAGCCCGTGAGAGTCGCGCGTGGGGCATAGCCACGCCCACCTGTCAGGTCTGTCAAGACTTGTGCGTCTCTGAGTTACTTGTTCCGAGTACGGGGTGGAAGGTTTACCTTGTTTCTCCCGGTTCTGCGGAACAGAGACAGGGGTTCCTATAGGCCTGGGCCTGCGTCCCAGTTTCGGGCTTGAACATGGGGCAGGGCAGGGCACGGTGGGGCGGGCTTGGGAGGAAACTGACACCTGATGGCCTAGGTAGATCTACCTGCCGCCTCCTGGGCGCGGGCGGAAGTGAAGCGGTTTTTTCCGTTAAAGCGCCTCTTCCGCCTTTGCCTCTGAGGGTTTCATTGGTCACCACTGGTCTGTCTGAAGAAATTAACATCCCCTCTGCCCGCCAAGTAACCCGTAACTGTTTATCTTCTAGTCCACCATGCCCCCCAAATCTGATGTCTTGAGTCAAGATGAACTGCGCAGAAAGCTGTACCAGAAGTTTAAAGATCGGGGTATACTGGACACACTTAAGGTATCAGTTTTAGGCACGTCCATTACATAGTTTTACAAGTGTAACCTGTAACAGGCAGTACACATGTAAATGCATTCATGTCTTAGGTTTTAAAAGTAGCATGATATACAGATTGTATTGGTGAATTGTATTGCTCTGTTGCAGTGTAACTCTTTAATTGTGAAACAGTAAACACGTTTTAGTAAGGTTTGTTTCAAAAATTTGTCTTAGAGTTTCCTGAGGTATTAACTGCTTTTGTAATACTCATAGTTGACTGGAGGATATTGACACTATCTATTAAGGGACTACTTTTAAAAAGTTTGGAGAATGAGAAATTTCTTGGAAATATATTGCAAGGTATAAATACTTGAGCAGCAAATAATTTTTTAGTACACTTTATGTATGAATTAACAGCAAGGAGCTGAATTAGCTCAAATGTGTTTTCATTTCTGTATACATTTCAAAAAGTTATTTTACACTTGAAGTGGGAAATTAGGGAAAAATTTTTTTCTTCTGTCTTCTCCATTGTTTTTTGTATCTTAATACTTCAGACTCATCTGAAATTTAGAAAAACATACAGGAGAGAAGTCATCTCTAACACAGCCACTAATTGGGATGATGGTGTGTCTGTGTATTTTATTTAATATATGGTGATCGTTTTCCTGTGTGTATGTGTGTTTATTCTTTTTTAAAGAAAGTGTTATTTATATCTGTACTGGATCTTCACTGCTGCATGCGGGCTTTCTCTAGCTGTGGGGTCTACTGGCTTCATTGAGGTGCACAGGCTTCACATAGTCTCAGCTTCTTTCGTTGTAGAGCACCAGCTTTAGGTGCAGGGGCTTCAGTAGTTGTGGCCCATGAGCTTAGTTGCTCCACAGCATGTGGAATATTCTTGGATCAAACCCATGTCGCCTGCATTGGTAGGTGGATTCTTAGCCCCTGAGCCACCAAGGGAAGCACTTCCTTTGTTTTTAAATGTTTCTTGAAATCCTAATTTTCACCGTCTAATGTTGAGTGTGGTGCCACATGGGGAATTATGTAGCATTCCCTTGTTACTGAGGTTTACACATTCCTTCAATTGCACCTGTCACTTTTTGCCTAGGATAGACAAAGTGGTATTCGTGAATCAAAGGGCGTGAACCATTTGAAGGCTCTTGGTATATGTGTCTTGTTCTAGAAAGGTTGTAATCAATTGACCTTTGAATAACACCTGAAGTCTTATCATATGTGAAGTCTACTTACATGTGGACTTTCTTCAGTAAATACCTACTTTAGACCTGCACTGTTTATGTTGGTTGAATCTGCATATGCAAAACTAGGGATATGGAAGGGCCCCAAACCTCTGGTAGTTTGAGGGTCAACTTCAGTTTTATTCTACCCGTAGTTTGAGAATGCTTGTTTCTCTCCAATATTATTATCATGACGTGTTTTAAACCAATCTAAGATTGAGAAACCCATATTATTTTAACTTTCCTTTGATTATCAGTGAGGTTGCACATATTATCTGGCTTTTTGTATGGATTGATGGTTCTCCCCTTGACCATTTTTTTTTGCCCTAGGGTGCTAGTGTTTTCTTATTGATAATGGAAGACTAATGATGTTTCCATTTTTGTGGCTTTCCTGTTGGTGTTCAAGTTTAATTTGGCTCTAAAAATACTGAAGTTACATTTTTCTATGGTCAGATCTCTTGTTTACTATTTTCTGCTGATTATTTCTCAGTAAGTCATTTTCCACTAAGAATAGATACTGTATTTTTAAATTTATAAAATGGTTTTTTTGGGGGGAGGGGGGTGTTAACTCTTTAACCCACTTGGAATTAATTGTTGTATGTTATGAATTAGTCCACTTTCTTATGCATAATGGTTCTTGCATCTAGGCATGATGTATGTTGTTTTACTATGCTTTGGATCTGGTGACAGTTGATAGTGACCTATTTATTTGGCTTTGATATCAGGGCTATGCTAGCCTTGTTCACTTTACAGCTGCAGACTACCCTCAGAAATACAGTTTCTTCTTGGCAGCTGACCTTTCAGTTTCTGTTATTCTAGCTTCATCAATGACAGGGAGAATTTTTACTTTCTCAGTCTGAGCTAATTTCCTTTCTCAGTTTTATGACTGACTTGGGTGAGTTCTGACTTGTGAAAATCACTGAAGTTTTTAGTGGGCTAATTCACATTCTGTTTGAGTGTTTGAAAAGAATTCGTGGTGAAGTCCAAAGCTATATCAGTATCTGTCAAGTGAAGTTTATGAAATCTTTTTCCTTATTTTGAATCTACTCCACCAGTTCCTTTTGTAAATTGATATAAATTGCTTTATAGTATTTGTTACTTTCAGCTGTACAATGAAGTGAATCATCTATATGTAGACTTCCTCTTGAACCTCCATCCCACCCCTCTAGGTCATCACAGAGCACCAAGCTGAGCTCTCTGTGCTAGACAGCAGGTTCCCACTAGCTATCTGTTTTACACATGGTAGTGTATATATGTCAGTTCTAATCTCCCAGTTCATCCCACCCTCCCTTTCCCCTCTCCTTCTCTCCACCCCTTGACTGCTTTTCCCTTCTCTATGTATCTGTCTGTATTCCTGCCCCACAAATAGGTTTACCTGTACCATTTTTTTTAGATTCCACATAGATGAGTTAATATACGATATCTTTTTTCTCTTGCTAAATTACTTCACTCTGTATGATAGACTCTAGTCCATCCACATTTCTGCAAATGACCCAAATTTGTTTTCTTTTATGGCTAAATAATATTCTATTGTATATATGTACCACATCTTCTTTAACTATTCATCCATGGATGAACATTTAGGTTGCTGCATCATGTCAACCACGTACATAGAGAAGAGTGGGTGTGACGAGACATTAAGAAATACACACATAGAAAGGATGGGAACGGGGGTCTCAGGACCTCTTGGGTCAAGGCCCCCCATTCGCATCCTTTCTCTCTATGTGTGTGTGTATTTCTCTTTTTTTAATTAATTAACTTATTTTTCGTCCATCTTTATTCTTCAGCCTGTGTGGGCCTCCCATTGCAGTGGCCTCTCTTGGTGCAGAGCACCAGCTCTGGGCACATGTGCTCCCAGAGCGCTGGCTCATAATTGGACACACCAGTCCAGCCACTCCATGGCACATGGGCTCTTCCTTGGCCATGGATTGAACCAGTGCCCCTTGCACTGCAAGGTGGACTCTTTGCCCACTGGACCACCAGGGAAGCCCAACGTGTGTGTGTATTTCTTAATGCCTCCTCAGTGTGTGATCAGTGATTGTAATAGTGTAACTCCAGATAAGAAAAAAGAAGTTGCTTGCTTGGCTTATCTCCTCCTACCAAAAAAAGAGGGGGACATATGGGGAAACACACCAGTGGAGGTTTTTGCAGCATTGGCTGAGCCAGGAGAAAAACATCTTGGAAATGAACAGACTGGTGAATATATTCAGGGCCTTGACCCAAGAGGTCTTGAGCCCCCCGTTGCCATCCTTTCTGTCTATGTGTGTATTTCTTAATGTCTCGTCACACCCACTGTTCTTTATGCACCTGGTTGATGTGCTTCAGTATAGGCTGCTTCCATGTCCTGGCTATTGTAAATAGTGCTCCAGTGACCACAGCGGCACATGTGTCTTTTTGAATTATGGTTCATTCTGACCAGTGGGAGCTGATTCCTCACTGTAGTTTTCATTTGTAATTCTCTAATAATTTGTGATATTGAGCATCTTTTCATGTGCCTCTTGACTATTGTCTTCTTTGGAAAAACATCTGTTTAGATCTTTGCCCACTTTTTGATTGGGTTTTTTGTTTTAATATTGAGCTGCGTGAGCTGTTTGTAAGTTTTTGGAGATTAATCCTTGACAGTTGCTTCACTTGCAAACATTTTCTCCCATTCTGAGGGTTGTCTTTTCATTTTGTTTATGGTTCCTTTGCTCTGCAAGAGCTTTTAAGATTAAGTAGGTCTCATTTGTTTATTTTCTTTTTAATTTTGATCACTCTAGGAGGTGGATCAAAAAACAATCTTGCTATGATTTATGTCAATGAGTGTTCTGCCTACGTTTTCCTCTTAGAGTTTTATAGTGTCCAATGTTACATCTGTGTCTTTGGTCCATTTTGAATTTTTGTGTGTTATGTGGCTAATGTTATAATTTCATTTTTTTACATGAAGGAAATCTGTCCAGTTTTCCAACACCACTTATTGAAGAGACTGTCTTTTCTCCATTGTATATTCTTGTTTCCTTTTTCACAGATTATGTGGCCATAGGTGCATAGGTTTATCTCTGGACTTTTTATCCTGTTCCATTGATGTGTATTTCTCTTTTTGTGCCAGTATCTCGATTACCGTAGCTTTGTAGTGTAGTCTGAAGTCAAGGAGCCTGAAGTTTCCAGCTCTGTTTTTCTTTCTCAGGATTGCTTGGGCTATTCTGAGTGTTTTGTGTTTCCATACAAATTGTAAAATGTTTGTTCTAATTCTGTGAAAAATGTCATTGGTAATTTGATAGGGATTGTTCATAATATTGATTCTTCTAATCTAAGCACATGATATCTCTCTGTTTATGTCATCTTTGATTTCTTTCATCAGTGTTTTCTAATTACAGGCCTTTTCCTTTCTGTAGATACATTTATTCCTAGGTATTTTATTCTTTTTGTTGCAGTGGTAAATGGAATTGTTTCCTTAATTTTTCTTTCTGATCTTTCATTGTTAGTGTATAGGAATGCAAGAGATTTCTGTGTATAAATTTTGTATCCTACAACTTTACTAGATTCATTTATTAGCTCTAGTAGTTTTCTGGTGGCATATTTAGGGTTTTTAATGTATAGTACATTTTCAAATGGTGAGAGTTTAACTTCTTTCTTTATTTGGATTCGTTTTCTTTCTTTTTTTTTTTTTTTTTTCTCTGATTGCCATGACTAGGACTTCCACAATTGTGTTGTAGAATAGTGGCGAGAGTGTACATCCTTGTCTTGTTCTTTATATTAGAAAATATGCTTTCAGATTTTCACCATTGAGAATCATGTTTGCTGTTGGTTTGTTGTGTATGGCCTTTACTATGTTGAGGTAGGTTCCCTCTATGCCCAGTTTCTGGAGAGTATATATTTTTAAATAATGATTGGGTATCGAAACAGCAAACATTTTCAGCATCTGTTGAAAAAAGCACATGCTTTTTATTCTTCAACTTGCTGATATGGTATATCAGAGTGATTTGTGTGTGTTCAAGAATCCTTGCATCTCTGGGACACATCCCACTTTATCGTAGTGTATGATCCTTTTAATGTGTTATTGGATTCTGTTTGCTAGTGTTTTGTTGAGGATTGTTGAATCTGTGTTCATCAGTGATAGTGGTCTTTAATTTTCTTGTGATATTTTTGTCTGGTTGTGGTATAAGGGCATTAATGGCCTTATAGACGAGTTTGGGGGTGTTCCTTCCTCTCTAGTTTTGTCGAAAAGTGTGAGAAGTATAGGTGTTAGGTGTTCTCTAAATGTTTGATGGAATTCGCCTGTGACTTCATCTGGTCCTGAACTTTTGTTTGTTGAAATATTTTAAATTACGGTTTCATTACATTACTTGTGTTTGGTCTGTTTATTTCTTCCTGATTCAGTCTTGGAAGGTTGTACCTTTCTAAGAATTTGTGTATTCTAGGTTATCCCTTTTATTGGCATATAGTTGCTTATAGTAGCCTCTTATCCCTTATATTTCTGTGGAGTCAGTTGGAGTAACTTGTCCTTTTTCATTTCTAATTTATTGATCTGAATCCTCTCCCTTTTTTTCTTGATGAGTCTGGCTAAAGGTTTATCAATTTTGTTCATCTTCTCAAGGAACTAACTTTTAGTTTTATTAATCTTTGTTGTCTTTTTTGTTGTTATTCCATGTACCTCTGCTGTGATATTTATGATTTCTTATACTGATTTCTGGAATTTTGTGTGTGTGAAGTAGGTCTCTTGTAGACAGCATTTATATGGGTCTTGTTTTTGTATCCATTCAGCCATTCTCTGTCTTTTGGTTGGAGCATTTCGTCCATTTTCCACTCAAGGTAATTATCCATATGTATGATCCTATTACCATTTTCTTAATTGTTTGGGGTTTGTTGTTCTGGATCTTTTTCCTCTCCTGTGTTTCCTGCCTGGAGAAGTTCCTTTAACATTTGTGGTGCTGAGTTCTCTTACCTTTTGCTTGTCTGTAAAGCTTTTGATTTGTCTGTTGAATCTGAATGAGATTCTTACTGGGTAGAGTAATCTTGGTTGTATACTCTTTCAGTTTCTGAGAGATGTGCTGAGGCTCTATAAGTCTCCCCTCTTCCACTTCCCCTCCTCCCCACAATAGTTTTGTTGAGCAGAGAAAGATTTATTGCAGGGCCAACAGAGAACAGTTGGCTTATGCTCAAAAAAACCAAACTCTCCAGTGGTTTGAAGGGAGAACATTTTAATAGACAAAATTTTGTGTGAGGACTGTGTCCTTATTTCTGTCTTAGGAACATTACAAGCTTGACTTCAGAATAGATATCCCTTTTTGCACTGGCTTCCAGAAAGCCCACAGCCAATTTTCAGATTCCTTTTAGCAAGTGCTAGATGGTGTGCTTTTTGTGTTTGTCAGGATGGAAATTTGTCTGTAATGTTATTCCACTGTTTACTACTCTTTTTTTCACTTAACCCTGCTTATGTTTCTCATTTAATTCTTACCCATTTCTGCACTTGTTTGAAAAGCACCTTAAATCCTTTTTATTAATCTGGATCTAAATATATTTCTTCTTCCCTATGTTACAAATTAAATTAAACAACTGAATTTTACTGGTGGAGAAGGCTGTAGTTTTCTCTTTTCAGTTACTTAACCGTATCACATGAAGCAAAGTGTATGTATTCTGTTCAGTGTAAAAGTTTTATTTATGATAGGATTTTAGATATACATACAATAAGTCTATTCTATACTACTAACTATACACTGTTTTACTCTTTAGCTAAAGGACAGAAGAAAGAACTGTAACAACTCCATTTGTTTCTTGTTTCTGTTCTATTAATAACAATTTTTAGGTGTTATTTACTGCTGAACCACATGAATCTAGGCAGTGTACTCTCAATCTTGAACTCATTGAATATTTCCACATTATTTGTAGAAAAATTAAAACAAGTATCCATTAGTTCAAATAAATTAAGGGATTTCTTAAAACCCAAATGAATAATGACTCTCATGTTATAACCTTGAGGAAATTGGCCACCTTAAACCCGAATTTTCACATTTATAAAATAGGGGAAATTATTATGTTTTACAATGTCTAGAATTATAAACAGTCCATGTGAAGGTGAATCTTAATAAGCATTTTGGGGTTTACTGATTTCTCTGCTACGTATACTATTTCTCTTTTGGGGACCTGATTTTACTTTGATCAGTATACTTTAACATATTTAGGCAAATATTTTTATATCTTCCAACCATTCGCAGAGAGGTGAAGGAGCAGCATAGGTTTCTCCTATATTTGAAACCCCAATGAAAAGTTCCTACACGCAAGTGAAGTGAGTCACACCGCATTGTGGCTCACCGAAGCTGCTCTTTGCAGAACCCACTGGGCTGTTTGTCTCACAGGGTAAGACTGAGTGTTTAGAAGAAGGTTCTTAACTTGTGGCCATGGATGTAGAACCATTCTGCAAATAAAAGGAAGGATTCTAATTCGTGTGACACATCTGTGTGCCTCCAGTGGAAAAAAAACCCGCTGAAATATTTTTCCCTCTTGTTTCATCTTGTATTTGTTGTAGACGCAACTCCGAATCCAGTTAATTCACGAGCTGATGCACCCTCTGCTGAGTGGCGAAGTGCAGCCCCCGTCCATCCCGGTGGAAGGAAGCTCCCTCTTCATAGGAGCTTCCAACTCTCTAGTGGCAGAGCACCTACAGAGATGTGGCTATGAGTACTCACTTTCTGTCTTCTTTCCCGAAAGTGGTTTGGCAAAAGAAAAGGTAACATCTTTGCTTTTCTGAACTTTCTGTTAGTTAGTAGCTTCTTCCTTAGCTAATAGCTAAGTGCTCCCTGGATAAGGGGAACTGTTTCTTTTTTGTCTTTGAAACATCCTCTATTTGTTACAGTGTGACAAAGGAGTATGAAATTGTTACCAGTTCCTTGGCATCTTGGTTTCTCTTTATAAAATTGTGATGTTTTGGAGCTAGAATGGACCTGACACTCCATGTAGTCGGAGACCCCAAGCTGGCATTTATGTTGAATGTCTGTTGTGAGCCTAGCACTGCTCAGGCACGCTGCGCATGGTATGTGGGTGAGAGGTGAGGTGACTGACTCAAGCTCACATGATCTGTAACTGAAAACCAGGGCATTAATCTGAATCTACAGGGCACTTTTTTTTGACTCTGCTGCTGTCTCTTCAGATACTTGTCCTCTTCGGGATTAAGTAAGAGAAGAATAAGTACCTTTTCAAAACGTGTGGAGTTTTTCAATATTAAAACAGCAGCTTTTCCCTATTTATTTTAGCTATGTCTCCACCAACCATTGAACATAGTAGGTATACTTTGTCATTTTAAAGGCAGATATAGCAGACCTTCTCAATTGTTTTTAATAGACCGTTTTTTTTAGAGTAGTTTAGGTTCCTAGTGAAAATGAGCAGAAAGGGAAATGGCCCATCTGCTCCCTGACTCCACACAAGCATGGCCTCTCCCCAACATTGCCTACTATGTAGATTTACATTTTTACATTCAGTGAACCTACATTTATGCATCAGTATCACTTGAAATCTGTAGTTACACTACATTTACACTCTTGGGACTGACCCTCTGTTTTAGCTGTTTTAGCTCTTTCTCTTAGATATAATTGTCCAAATGCATGATACTCAGAAGGTGTAGAGAACAATAGTGTTATTATTGGCAAAACTTAAAATTTAAATATCCTGTATTGGGACTTCCCTGGTGGTTCAGTGGCTAAGACTGTGTCCCCAGTGCAGGGGCCTGGGTTCAATCCCTGGTCAGGGAGCCAGATGCCACGTGCTGCAGTGAAGATCCCACGTAGCCAAAGAAATAAATAATGAATAAATACAACATTTATTTAACAACCAAATTTTACTAGCGTTAGGAATTCTTTTTTGATCCATCCATGTAAGTTTCTCATATTTCACAATTTTGCTGCTTGAATGACTAATAGTCAATCACAGAGCAGTGATACAGTTCTCACACTTAAAGGTTTCTGTAGTATAAAATACTGTGCAGAATATTTTCTTTAAAGGAAAACCAACTGAAGAGTATATTAGTGTCCTCATGGCAGACATAAATAAGCAATACATATGGTAGTAGAAATACATATTAAAAATATCTACTCCAGGGCCTTCCCTGGTGGCACAGTGGCTAAGAATGCACCTGCCAGCGTGGGGACACAGGTTCAAGTCCCTGGCTGGGGAAGGTCCCACATAGCTCAGAGCAGCTAAGGCCTGAAGCCTTAGAGCCTATGCTCTGTAATAAGAGAAGCCACTGCGGTGAGAAGCCAGCGTGCTGCAATAAAGAGCAGCCCCTACTCACCACAACTAGAGAAAGCCATGCACAGCGACCGAGACCCAGTGCAACCAAAATGAGTAATAAAATGAAAAAAATATGCTCAAAATGTTTGACCACGTATATATCTAAAACAGTTCAACTAATTCATAGTTTTAAAGAGAGCAAAAACTTAGTTTATTTACGTTTTGAAGGAATAATACCTTTAAAACTACATTGCATTTGAGAGACCCCAGAATATAGTCATATGTTCATTTGCCTGTCAGCTTTGAAGCATTAACAATTTCTGTTATTTCTGTCAGGCATAGCACTTTTTAAAGATATTTAAATTTTTTAAAAACCATTTTTTTTTTTTTGGTTGTGTTGGGTTTTTGTTGCTGCATGGGCACTTCTCTACTGGTGGCAGGCAGGAGCTACTCTTTGTTTTGGCGCGAGGGCTTCTCATTGCAGTGGCTTCTCTTGTTGTGAAGCACAGGCTCTAGGCATGTGGCTTTCAGTAGTTGGGATACATGGGCTTACCTGTTGTGTGGCATGTGGGATCTTCCTGGATGAGAAATTGAACCTGTGTCTCCTGCGGTGGCAGGCGGATTCTTAACCACTGAGTCACCAGGGAAGCCCACATCATTTTTGGTGTGAATTTTATGAGGTTAATTACATGATCAAGAGAAATTTTGTTCTTTTGACCTCAGTGTTTAGTGTAATTTATTTAATACTATGAGAAAGCTTACACTTTACATTGCTAGCATAGTCATAATCTTGTTTAGTCTGAACCATGACTTTTAGTCTTTGAGAAACATCCTAAATTATGATTTAAGCATTGATGTTAAAGTATGTGTACTTTTTTTTTCAAAGGTATTTACTATGCAAGATCTATTACATCTTATTAAAATGAGTCCTGAATCCAGTCTCTACAAATCACTGGTAGGATCGTTTAGTTTTTAATAAGTTGCTTTGGTTTGTTAATAATAACAGAACAGTTGAATAAAGGTAAACTGTTTTCTTTTAACAGATTTCAAGATTTGATAAAGAAAACCAAAAAGGTAAGTGCCTTCATCTTTGTAGAGAATAGGAATATTTTTGTTATGTGTTTGTGTGTGTGTGTGTGTGTAAAAGTATGAAACTAATCATTTTTAGGTGGAAGAACAGGAAATTTGAGTTGAATTATTTGATGTTCCTTGCTGACAGAACTTTTTAAAACAGAACCATTCATCTGTTTTTGACAAATACGGGTCCTTTTCCCCCGATTTTCAATATTTTAAGATAGCTCTTATTCAAATAAGGAAATAGACGTAGCATCAAGAGCACTACAAACAGGTTGAAAGCTAATCGTTGTAAAGATAACCACTGTGTGGAACATTTCCAAAACAAAGAGAACTGTGTTTAGGCCTCTGTCTTTGTATCCTAGATATCCCCCCAGGTACAGTGTATCAAGTATTATATTCATATTTGCTTAAAGAATGCACTATATGTTATATGTTATTTTTGTAATTAAGGGTTTATATAGGCCTGATGCTAAGTCACTTCAGTCATGTCTAACTCTTTGCAGCTGTAGCCTAGCCAGGCCCCCCTGTCCATAGGATTCTCTGGGCAGGAATGGGGTGACATGCCCTTCTCCAGGGGATTTTCCCCACCCAGGGATGAAGTCTGCAGCTCTTAGGTTTCCTGTGGGATCAGGTGCTAGCTCTAGGTAAACAGTGTTAGAATAGAGTTAAATTGTAGGACACCCAACTGGCTTCACAGAGTAGGACTTGGTGTGGGGAGAAACCCCCACACACTGGGTGAGTGGGGGTGTCGGGAATGAAGTGTTGTGCAGTGTTCTTTGTAAAAGCTGAGGAGGCTGACAGGGAAGGAGAGATCAAAGAGGCAGATTTTCCCCTACACAGAAGAAGGGAAGCTGAAGTTTTTGTCCCTTTACAACTGCTGAGCGTGCCAGGCCATGGGCTAGATTTGATGGACTTGGCAGTATGAATGTCAGCTGGTGACTTGCCTGTGTTCTATAGTTGTTATTTAGGGCATCTGCCAAAAAAAAAAAAAAAAAATCTGTAGCAGTATATAATGGCCCTTTCATGTTAGTGTGCTCCTAGATTTTGTCTATTGCCAGCATTGCTACCATCCTAGCTAGGACATTGATTCAGGGCTTACCATTCAGCAAACACTTTGAGTACCTGCTTTGTGCCAGTCTTTAGTCTCTCACTTGATTGCCTGGTCTCCTGGGAGTAACGTTAGCAGAGGGTAAGTCAGTTGCATGACGAGACATTCCAGTTTTGTTTTATTTGATTGTATTATTGGAGCATAGTTGACTTACAACGTTGTGTTGATTTCTGCTATACAGAAATGTGATTCAGTTATACATACATATACATTCTTTTTCATTTCATTTTCCACACATCCAGTATCATAGGATAATGAATATAGTTCCCTGTGCTATACAGTAGGGTCTTGGTGCTTATCCATCCTGTATATATATTTGGGTCACAAGACAGTCTAGACTGCCTGCCAAGTAGCTCATCCTTGCTGAAATTGAGGATGGTAGGTGATCCTAGGTTGTAGAGTCTAAGGCAGTGGTGTCTAATGCAACTCTTTGCTGATGGAAATGTCTATGTCTGTGTTTTCTGATACAGTAGCTATTAGCCACATGGGGTTATTGAGCATTTGAAGTGTGGTTATTGTGAGGAACTGAGATTGTAATTTACATAGCTACATGTGGCTATTGGTGGTCACATTGGGCAGCACAGGTCTCAGTAAACAGCTTCTGTCTGTAGTGTAACTATTTCAGAAAGGAATTAGGGGCTTTAAGGGGTTTAAAATATCCACTTATTTCTAGGTGTTTATATTATGAAAAATGGCTTTTCCATTTTAAACATGTTCTTTGAATCCTTCTAATCCAGAAAGACCTCTGGCTACCATCTCTTAACCAGCTTCACCCAGCATCCTAGGAAAAACCTCTGAAAGTCAGAAAAATGAAACACTCAATAAAGGACTTATGTCCAAAATATACAAAGAACTCTGAAAACTCAACAGTAAAGGGACAAGTCAGCAAAATGAGCAAAGCATCTGAACAGATAGTTCTCCAAAGAAGATAGTAGATGGCAAGTAAGCATATGAAAAGATGCTTCACGTTATTTGTTATTAGACATGGAAATTAAAACAGATGAGATAGCACTCCACACCTTTTGGAATGGCTAAGGTTCAGGACACCTATGACACTGAATGTTGGCAAGGATGTAGAGCAATAGAAGCTCCCACTCATTGCTGCTGGGAGTACAGAATGGTACAATCACTTGGCATGGAGGTAATTTGGTGGTACAACTAAACCTATTCTTACTGAATGATACACCAGTCATTATCCTAAGTATTTAACCAAGTGACTAAACTTAAGTCCGCACAGACACCTGTATGTGAATATTTGTAGTAACTTTATTTACTGTTGCTAGAAATTGGGAGCAAACAAAATGTCTTGTGGTGGGTGAATGGATAAACAAGCCGTGGTACATTCACAACAGCGAAATATTATTCAGCTGAAAGAAACAAACTATCAAGCCATGCAGAGAGAGAGAAATGAATCACAAATGTGTGTTGTTAATGTAAGAAGTCCATCTGGGCTTCCGCTGGTAGTCCAGTGGGTAAGGACACCGCCTTGCAGTGCAAGGGGCGCCGGTTTGATCCCTGGCCTGGGAAGATCCCATGTGCCGCGGAGCAGCTGGACCGATGTGTCCAATGACCGAGCCGAAGCTTTGGAGCGCATGTGCCCAGAGCCGGTGCTCTGCGACGTCAGAGGCCACCGCCATGGGAAGCCCACAGGTGCCAAAGAACAAAGACGGATGAAAATAGAGAAATGAAAGACCAATAGAAGTGGCCCGCCCATCCATCCTCCTCCTCACCCTACCCCCCAAAAGATAAATAAATATTAAAAAAAAAAAGAAGCCCATCTGAAAAGGCTACATGCTCTGTGATTCCATGTATGTGACATTCTGAGAAAGGCCAAGCTATGGAAGTGATCACCACATCTATGGTTGCTGGGAATGTGGGGGAAAGAGGTAGGAGGTTGAAGAGGGGAAGGCCAGGGTGATTTTCAGGGTGGTGGAAGCATTCTTAAGTTAGTGTAATGGTAAGATACATGGCACTAGATATTTGTCAAAATCTGTGAAGTTTTACAGACAGTGAGCCTTCATGTATACAGGAGGTCATGTGACCTCAGTATGACATGTACATTGTGACCAAACAATTTAACTGTAGTAACCTCACCGGAGGGGGTGGGGATTAAGTGTAGTAGCTTCACTGGAGAGGCTGGGGAAAAGTATGCTGAGCCCAACTCTGGAAAGGACTGAAGACTACTACTGAAGGCAGAAGGAACCGCATGCAGGCTATGTATTTCAAAGTAAGGATTATTCACAGTTTTGAAACTGTTACGCATGTGGGCTGGAATTGAATGTGAAGTTAGTGAATAGAAGGTGGTGGAGCCAGGTGGGACCTCACAGATAGACAGGAGGAGGCTAAGATGATTCAAATGGTAATGGTAGAGAATAGACTTACGGACATTGCGGGGAGGGAAGAGTGGGTGAGAGGTATGGAAAGAGTAACATGGAAACCTATGCTATCATATGTAAAAGAGAAAGAGATAACCTTTATGAATATGCTGTAAGATTAAGGGAACTTACATGGGGGCTATGCAGCAACCTGGAGGGGTGGGATGGGGAGGGAGTGGGGGGCGGTGCTCAGGTGGGCAGGTCAAAGATAAACCTATGACTGATTTGGGCTTATGTATAGCTGTAAACAAAACTGTAAAAGCAAAATAAAAATTAAAAAATGGTAATGGTGTCATTGGACACATCAGTATGAACTCATGTTTAGCTCAGCATAGATACAGATGAGGCATGGAGATATTTATAAATAGGTTTGTATATGTAGGTTCGTGTACATTGTTATTTCTTTACTCTGCAGTCTGAAGGACTAGAAGCAGGGATAACCCCAGTGACAGTGAGCACACCTTAAGCCCAGTTTGCAGTACTAAGATTCAACTTCTAATACCATTCCATAATAATCAGAACCAGGGCTTCTTGGAGCAGTGGTTGATTCCAGGAATGGAGCAGAGACTATCCAGATGAGCCTGGAGCCCCTTACAGTGCCAGAGCCTAAGGAAGTGCTTAACAGAAAAACATGATAAAAGTGCTCCCAAGAGGCAAAAGCTGGAACGATTGGAACAACCAAAAAGAGAAAAAAAAGACTGCGTTATATAGATCAGTTACAGAATTATGTATGAATTATAATTACCAAAGTATAAAGTTGGGGTCCATACTGATGTAAGTGTGGATAGAGGAGGAGGCAAGCCATATTCTTCTTGGGAGTTTGTGTGGAGGAGAGCAAGGGGAAGTGGAACTAATTAGGGGTCTGTTGAAAGCTTTGTAGAACTTGGAAAAGGCAGCAGAAATGCTGCCATGGACAAGCACACATCTAGAGATGACCTACTGCAGGGTCTTGAAGATTTCTGCCAAATGCTGACCTTTTTCCCTTGAGAGAGCCAAAATCTGGTCTCAGCATGATGGCAGGGGAGTGAGCTAAGAACAGCCTCACAGGAAGTGGTCAGAAGAAGAGGGTGGATGAGAGAGAAGAGTTGCAAGGCATTGAATATAAAAGAAAAGTTTATATTTTCAGTAGGGGAAGTGAAAAACACATTGTGTGATGTCACTCATGTGACATCTCAAATATGTCACAAATGAACCTCTCTATGAAACAGAAACAGCCTCATAGAGAACAGACTTGTGCTTGCTAAGAGGAAGGAGGTTGGGGTTAGCAGATGTAAGCTTTTATATATGAAATGGATAAACCACAAGGTCCTAACTGTAGAGCACAGAGATCCATAAATCGTAATAGTAGAGAGTATTTTTTAAAGTGTATATACATAAGATTGAATCACTTCGCTGTACAAAAGAAATTAACATTGCCAATCAACTATACTTCAGTTAGAAATAACTAGTATATTGTGGTATCTTCAGTAGAAAAGAAAAAAAGGCCCTTGGCTGATACCCATTCACCTGTTCTAAAAAAGTGAAAATTTATACTGAAGACATAAAAAAAAAAAAAAAGGTAGTTTCAGAGAATTCCTTGGTGGTCCAATAGTTAGGACTCTGTCCTTCCATCGCTGGGGACCTGGGTTCAATCCCTGGTTAGCCCCTGCCCCCACCCCCCGCAAAAAAAAAAAAAAAAATGATAATAAAGTGTTTTTTTTTTTTTGCCATTTTTAAAAATTTTGCTTTTTTGCTTTTACAGAGTTTTGTTGTTTACAGATATGTACAATCTCAGATTAGTAAAAAGTTTAAAACTATTCAGAAAGGTACAAAGTGAAAGAAAAATATAAACTTGTGTTCATATTCTCTGATTTCACTTTCTGCTGATAACTAGAATGAAGAGTGTCTTGTTTGTCCTACTAGCATTTAGTTTACGGGGATCAAAGTCTATATGTAATTAAAACACATAATATTCACAAATGGGATCATATTATACTGTTGGGCAATTTGCCTCCTTTATCCACCAGTATATCTTGTTCTAGCTGTGTACTTAGACTGATTATGTTTAAAGAATGTATTTAGTTAATCCTTTGTTGATGGAGACTTTATTGTTTTATTGTTTGATGTTTGCCATTAAAAGCATGTGGTGTGCAGTGCTACACCCTTTTGGGAAAGTGTGCTTGTGTAAATTCAGAGCAGTGGAATGACTGGGATAAAGGGCACTCGTGTTTTGAATATCCATAAACACTGGCTAATTTCCCTCCCAAGTGAAAGTGAATGCCTGCTTCCCTACTCTCTTGCCAACACTTAAGAATGCTAAGATTAAAACTTTGATTGTACATGTATTGGGAAAATATAATCTTTCTGTGGTAGTATAAATTTGCATTTATTTATGATTTTGTTCATGTCTGACATTGAGAATTTTTTCTGTAAATTTTGTCCATGTCTTGCTCTATTTTTCTATTTTCTTATTGATTTGTAAAATTTCTTTGATACTACGAAAATCAGTCCTCTGTCTCCATATTATGGCAAATACTTGTTTCCAATGTATGATTTGTCTTTCAGCTTTGTTATCTCATGCCATACAGAAGTTCTTAATTTTCATGTTTAATGTCATACTTGAAAAGGCCTTTCCTCAGAAATGACTCTGAAAAGATACGTGATGTAAAAAAGATAATGTTATAAAACCAAGATTGTATAAACAGTGATTGAGCAACCATTGAAAGAAAGAAAGTTGTGAAACAAAACTATGTATGTTGTGTCTTTCAGGTTTTCTCATGCAGTTTCTGAAAGAACTGGCAGAGTATCATCAGACTAAAAAGCGCTGCAATATGGAAACTCAGACAAGTTCAACATGTCTCATCAGAGACTCTCTTGGTAATTATGATCTTCTTCCATTTTCTTTCTTCAGTGGGCTATATTATGTATTTATTGCTTGAGTGAGGAGGATGTAGGCTGCTAGTGGCATTTTTTTCTGGGAGAGGGACCAGAAACTGATCAACTGAACACACACACACACGAGACCAGGAACTGATCAACTGAGCATACACACACACACACACACACACACACATACACATACACATACACACTTACTTTAGTTTTTTCCTCTGCCTGCTTTTTGGTAATGTTGGTGTCACACATGACTGAGATTCTACGAAGGGGCCAGGTTTGCAGTGTGCTATGTGCTTGGTTTCAAATCCACAGTTGGTTTGAGGGCTGTGGATCTAGTGGAAAGATTGCCAGAGTGTGAGACAACTGTAGACCTAGCCTTAGCCCCATTGATTCCAGTATGTAGCTGCTTAGCTGTCTGGAAGTCCCTTCAACTGGACAGGCATCTGTTTCCTCCTCTGAAGTGGAGGAAGTGAAACACATGATCTTTGATTCTACTGAAGGTCAGTGTTTTGAAAGTGTGAGTCATCTCTAAACAAAGTGCATGGAAGAGCTCTTTCCCATAGCACTGAGACACTGGAAAGAGATGCCACTGGTTTCTGACTTAAAGTATA
The DNA here is from genome assembly GCA_022376925.1 of Tragulus kanchil. Taxonomy (NCBI): domain Eukaryota; kingdom Metazoa; phylum Chordata; class Mammalia; order Artiodactyla; family Tragulidae; genus Tragulus; species Tragulus kanchil. The sequence continues at coordinate 121,455,514 of JAIOJX010000001.1, read as the reverse complement.
CTTTTTGTTTTCTCCTGATATTTTAGGATGCAGATTCTCAAACATTCAGAAAAGTTGAAAACTTTATAGCGAACACTTGTACAGCTTGAGTCTGCCGTGAAATCTGTTATACTTGCTTGATATACCTGTCCATCCATTAAGCTGTCTCACTTTTTTGGATGCATTTCTATTAATAAATAAATGGCAGACATCGTTACACTTCCCCCTTAGTATACTGTGTGTTTGAACAGAGCTCTGATTGTAAAAAAAAAACCAAGATTGGATAAACAGTGATTGAGCAACCATTGAAAGAAAGAAAGTTGTGAAACAAAACTATGTATGTTGTGTCTTTCAGGTTTTCTCATGCAGTTTCTGAAAGAACTGGCAGAGTATCATCAGACTAAAAAGCGCTGCAATATGGAAACTCAGACAAGTTCAACATGTCTCATCAGAGACTCTCTTGGTAATTATGATCTTCTTCCATTTTCTTTCTTCAGTGGGCTATATTATGTATTTATTGCTTGAGTGAGGAGGATGTAGGCTGCTAGTGGCATTTTTTTCTGGGAGAGGGACCAGAAACTGATCAACTGAACACACACACACACGAGACCAGGAACTGATCAACTGAGCATACACACACACACACACACACACACACATACACATACACATACACATACACACTTACTTTAGTTTTTTCCTCTGCCTGCTTTTTGGTAATGTTGGTGTCACACATGACTGAGATTCTACGAAGGGGCCAGGTTTGCAGTGTGCTATGTGCTTGGTTTCAAATCCACAGTTGGTTTGAGGGCTGTGGATCTAGTGGAAAGATTGCCAGAGTGTGAGACAACTGTAGACCTAGCCTTAGCCCCATTGATTCCAGTATGTAGCTGCTTAGCTGTCTGGAAGTCCCTTCAACTGGACAGGCATCTGTTTCCTCCTCTGAAGTGGAGGAAGTGAAACACATGATCTTTGATTCTACTGAAGGTCAGTGTTTTGAAAGTGTGAGTCATCTCTAAACAAAGTGCATGGAAGAGCTCTTTCCCATAGCACTGAGACACTGGAAAGAGATGCCACTGGTTTCTGACTTAAAGTATACTTTTTGTTTTCTCCTGATATTTTAGGATGCAGATTCTCAAACATTCAGAAAAGTTGAAAACTTTATAGCGAACACTTGTACAGCTTGAGTCTGCCGTGAAATCTGTTATACTTGCTTGATATACCTGTCCATCCATTAAGCTGTCTCACTTTTTTGGATGCATTTCTATTAATAAATAAATGGCAGACATCGTTACACTTCCCCCTTAGTATACTGTGTGTTTGAACAGAGCTCTGACTGTTTCCTCACCTGCCCATGCCTCTCTGACCTCATTTCCTATGTTATTTTTCGGTAGAGGAGAAACTTCAACTTATTGATGATGAGTTTGCAGGTGCTTGCCCTCAGGAGCCAAAGTTAGAATCTTTAGAAATCAAGTTAAACGAATATAAAAAGGAACTAGAAGAGCAGCTACGGGAAGAAATGAACCAGAAGGTAACATTGATCTTGTTATCATTAAGAATGATGTTTTTGCTCATCCTTTAATGTCTTCACCTTCGGTATATGGAGAAATCACTAGAGTCTTTACCAAGGAATGTGATACTATACTGTTGCGCATACTATTTCTTTTGTCAGATGATGTCATTTCTTTATGACTTTTCAATGCCCCTGATACGTAGAGTGAATGAGATGAAACATGCAGATGAGTTAAACTAAATATACTTAGACCATGTTAATGTTAAAGCTAACAGTGAAGAGTGAATATGTTACCGTTTCTTTAGTCCAGTTATTTACAATTTTTGTCATCACTTGACAGTTGAAGTACTTTAAAGATACTGAAATAGCGAAAATTAAATCAGAAGAGAAAAGAAAGTTTGAGAAAGAAATAGCCGACTTCCAGCATGAATTTGCAAAAACTTGTCAAGCAAAATCTGAAGCCCTATTATCTCAGGAAAAGGTGACCCTTGAGAGAGTCCAAAAACATCAGGAGGTAAGATGCTAAAATCATTTACTAGATGACTGTTTCCAGGCTGTCTTTCAAATAGGGCCTGGGGTCAAGAGCACAGGTGGACACAAGGGGCTTGGAAAGGATGTGCTGATTGAATCCCAAGCTGGAATCAAGATTGCTGGGAGAAATATCAACAACCTCAGATATGTAGATGATACCACCCTTATGGAAGAAAGCAGAGAGGAACTAAAGAGCTTCTTGATGAAGGTGAAAGAGGAGAGGGAAAAAGCTAGCTTAAAACTAAACAGTCAAAAAAGGAAGATCATGGCAGGCATCCAGTTCTCGAGCACCAAAGAATTGATGCTTTTGAACTCTGGAGAAGACTCTTGAGAGGCCCTTGGACTGCAAGGAATTTTTTTAAGTGTCTGAAAGATGTTAAGTAATAACATAATTATAGACAGGGGATGGTAGAAATACCGGGTGGTGTGACTTAGCGGTCCTTGGAGGAGGGAGTAAATTTTTGTTGGAAGGTAAAAAAGCAAAAATGTATACCTTGCATTGGAACCTCTTGAAAATTGTTCCTCTAAATGTCCGTCCTTTGTTTTCTGGAATTTAGGAAGCAGTGTATTAGTTATCTAAGAATGATGTTTTTGCTCATCCTTTAATGTCTTCACCTTCGGTATATGGAGAAATCACTAGAGTCTTTACCAAGGAATGTGATACTATACTGTTGCGCATACTATTTCTTTTGTCAGATGATGTCATTTCTTTATGACTTTTCAATGCCCCTGATACGTAGAGTGAATGAGATGAAACATGCAGATGAGTTAAACTAAATATACTTAGACCATGTTAATGTTAAAGCTAACAGTGAAGAGTGAATATGTTACCGTTTCTTTAGTCCAGTTATTTACAATTTTTGTCATCACTTGACAGTTGAAGTACTTTAAAGATACTGAAATAGCGAAAATTAAATCAGAAGAGAAAAGAAAGTTTGAGAAAGAAATAGCCGACTTCCAGCATGAATTTGCAAAAACTTGTCAAGCAAAATCTGAAGCCCTATTATCTCAGGAAAAGGTGACCCTTGAGAGAGTCCAAAAACATCAGGAGGTAAGATGCTAAAATCATTTACTAGATGACTGTTTCCAGGCTGTCTTTCAAATAGGGCCTGGGGTCAAGAGCACAGGTGGACACAAGGGGCTTGGAAAGGATGTGCTGATTGAATCCCAAGCTGGAATCAAGATTGCTGGGAGAAATATCAACAACCTCAGATATGTAGATGATACCACCCTTATGGAAGAAAGCAGAGAGGAACTAAAGAGCTTCTTGATGAAGGTGAAAGAGGAGAGGGAAAAAGCTAGCTTAAAACTAAACAGTCAAAAAAGGAAGATCATGGCAGGCATCCAGTTCTCGAGCACCAAAGAATTGATGCTTTTGAACTCTGGAGAAGACTCTTGAGAGGCCCTTGGACTGCAAGGAATTTTTTTAAGTGTCTGAAAGATGTTAAGTAATAACATAATTATAGACAGGGGATGGTAGAAATACCGGGTGGTGTGACTTAGCGGTCCTTGGAGGAGGGAGTAAATTTTTGTTGGAAGGTAAAAAAGCAAAAATGTATACCTTGCATTGGAACCTCTTGAAAATTGTTCCTCTAAATGTCCGTCCTTTGTTTTCTGGAATTTAGGAAGCAGTGTATTAGTTCAGATCTCCTTTGTTTTCTTTAGCTTGCTTAGTAAAAAATGAGTGCTTTCCTCTACAGAATGAAACAAAAGAAATCTACGCTCAGAGGCAGCTTTTACTAGCAGACATAGATTTGCTGAGAGGCAGAGAAGCAGAGCTAAAGCAGAGAATTGAAGCATTTGAGTTGTAAGTAACATGTGTCCATTTTGACCTTTCAGAATGAACTGAGTTGAACAAGAACTACCAAATATGTCCACATATGCCAACAGTAAAAATTGCAGAATAGAGTTCTTGGTTGTAAAGGTGATATCACCTATTTTCAAAGGTGCACATCAAGAGAAATGAGGATGCGTGTTTCATTTTTGAAATATTAGATACTGGGATGAAAGCAGGAGGAGACATCATCGTCAAGCTACAGTGAGAGCAGACCAGCGATTTGCAGAAGCAAATAATGCTTTAACAGATTATATATTTCCCATTTGTGTTCAACTATTCAGATCTCACAGTTTGATGTGTGTGTAGTATCTGAATTCCAGGCAGCCAGACCTGCCACACTGACCTGCTCTGCTGGGAAAAAAGGCAAACACAGTGGCTCTAGATTGACTTGTACTGGGCAAAAAGTGTTTCTTGTGATGTGTGTGTTGCTTTTTCTAAGCACTCACCAATGTTTCATCCTTTGCATCTTGCCTGGGATTCATAGCAAGCTCAGCAGTTATGTAGTGTACAGAATAAGCCTTCTTTCCCATTTGGTATCTGCTGTTGATCGGCACTCACAGGTACTCCAGGATTCTGGTTTCCTTAAAGGAATGGAAACAAACTTAATGTTTTCATTAATATTTACTAATTTATATAAGCTCGGTTTGATTTCTTCTCTCTGCCAACCTTACTGTTTTTGGCAATACTGAAGAGGTAAATTGATCATAAGAGAGAAAAGGAAAGCAATTTGGGCATCGATAGTTCATGATTATGTAATCAGTTATTTACCTCCACTTTCCCTCCTCCTCCTCCTCCCCTCTCAGCATATTATATAAGCTAAACGAGTGGCGGGCTACAGTCCACTGAAGCGATTTAGCACAGCACATACACTGCTCCTTTGCTATATAGATTAACCAGCAGAGGGAGCTAACACAGCTTTTATCCTTGGACTAGTTTCTGTTACCTAGCTCTTGTCTTGTTGGCTTGAGCTAAATATCTTTAAGGAGCCTGGCAGGCTGTGGTCTGTAGGGTCGCAAAGAGTTGGACACAGCTGAAGCGACTTACCACGCAGGTACCTGTGAACCTAGTTCCCCAGCTCTGGAATTGATTTTGAGCTTGATTTGAGGCCTCACCACCAAGTGTTGGGACGTTCTGATTGGCCCATCTAGCTTTTGTTCTTTTTTCAGTATTTACTCTTCAGTATTGAATTAGTTTACTGGTATCGAACTAGTATTGAATTAGTAGATTATGAAATGCCAAAACAGATCTTCTGTCTTTAATAGCTATGGGCTAGTCAGTTAAATCTCACAATTAAAAACAATATTATAAAAGAAGCAAACACTTGAATGCACTAGCTGAAGGTTGGTCTGTAGCTTTCTAACTAAAGGCATGAATCTTTTACCCCTGAGTTGATGACGACTGCTTCCAACTTATGATCATTTTTTAAAAGTGTGAATCACCTCCTGTGAGGAACCACTTCGGTTTTCGCATTTTCTCTCTCTTCCTAGCCAGAGAACTCTATAGCATTCTGTCTGCTAGTTAAGATCCATCATCACTAGGTCTGTTTATAAAATAGTGGAAGACTTCTGGCTCTTTGCCTTTATTCTCTAGCCATGAATATCACAGAACAGTTTGAGTCTTTGGAGCTAAAAACACATGGGGGTATCTTTTCCCCAATATTGATATTTTTTTAATCTGCCTTACCTGTCTTCACTAATTTTAGGACCAAGAAACTGCAAGAAGAAAAAAACAAAAGCATGACTGACAGACTGAAGAGGAGGGAGCTGAACATAAAGAATATGGAGGAGAACTGTGAGCAAAAGCTCAGGAACGAAGTTCTAAAGTAATTGTTTGGCGCCTTCCAAAAACGTATTGTGTTTAAATTAAGTTGATGGAAACACACCAACACTAATGTAGTAGATAAGACTAATATGGCAAAATCCAGTGTTTTTTAAAAAAACATGTTTTCATTGACTGTCAAGCCTTTCCCATGCGTGTTTGAGTTAAGATGGTTTTAAAAAGATATGGTACCAGGAGTAGCATATCCTCTGCTCAGTCTTGGCACTTCTCTAGTATTTTTTGAGAGCCCATGATTTGCTTAAATTTCTTAGGGAAGATTCTGCAAAGCCAGAAAAAAAAAAACACCTAGAATTAACTGTATAAATCAAAAAATGATAGAGGGCAAGGAAAATACAGACAACTATGGTCCCATGGCTTTTCTTTAGTTTGAGTTTTGCTGTGTTCCAGTGGACAGTATCTTAGTGCAGAGGCGTTTGCATTAAGTAACTTCTCTCTCCAGTGCTCAGTGTGATGTCTGACACAAAGAAGTAAGTGTTCAGTTAATGTTGATTGATGCAGTGAATTCATAGCAAAGTGATGATTCAGCCGTTCTGGGTGTTTCTCAATCATTGACCTCTCTTTACTGCTTTGTCCATAATTTGGCATTGATAGTCTTTGATGTGAGACCTTCAAAGGTTTTTTTTTTTTTTTTGAGGTTGTTCTTTAAAATAATTCTAATGAAAAATTACAGTCCTTGTCTGCGGATCAGTTTTTACATGATAGATTTGACATGATAGATAAGCTCATGTGTTGATAGTAGTCTGTCTCAGAAAGTGACCGGGAACTCATTTTCCATCCTTCTGATTCTCAGGTATCAACTTGAACTGAAGGATGACTACATCACTAGAACCCACAGACTGATTGAAGATGAAAGGAAGAATAAAGGTGATTCTTAGGGCAGGGCAGTGGGAAGCTGGAGTTTTCAGTTTCCCTGCAGGTTATTACCTTGCCAAGTTGGGTCTGTTCTGTGGTCCAAAAAATACGTACCTTCCGTTTCATTGTCACTATAAACTGACACAATTTTTGTCCTTTTAATTTTGCACAATGAAAAGAAACCATCTTTCACTGTGTTTTTTTTGCAAACCTTCTTGTTTAGCTTTTTGTATATTCACGAAGATCAGTGCTTTATTGGTAGTATTTTATTCAACTTTATTTCCATATATTTTGATGAAGAAATCTGTGATGTCAAGAAGGTGGTAACAACTTACTGCTGTTGATTAAGACTACTCTAAGCCATGAGACATTTTATATTTTACTTATTGGAAATTTGTTTTAGCTTCTCTGCCCCTTCTAACCTGGTTTCTTCTTTTCCTTAACTTCTAACACATATGTATGCTTCATATTTTAGTTTCACATATGGTCTCCTAAGGGCTTTCCCGGTGGCTCAGATAGTAAGAATCTAACTGCAATGTAGGAGACCTGGGTTTGATCCCTGGGTCAGGAAGGTCCCCTGGAGGAGGGCATGGCAACCCACTCCAGGATTCTTGCCTGGAGAATCTCATAGAGAAAGGAGCCCGAGGGGCTACCGTCCATGGGGTCACAACCAAACACAACGGAGCAACTAAGCACAGCACATAACCTCGTAAACTCTTGTTTATATTATGCCGCAACTAGGAAAGTTGGGTAATTTATTGGTCTTTCAGGTATTTTACATTACAGTGTTTTTCTAGAAACTAACCTATGACAAGAGTTTTGGGGAGACCTTTTAAATGAATCTGGGGACTAAACCACTCCTGGGTATTTGATCCTTAGAAGGTCACTAGGTGTGTGTGGCTGCGCCTTTGCACCTATATAGCTAAGACTAATACTAATTCTTCTTTAGGAATTGGTATTGTCATGTAGTTAGCATGTGACTTTTTGATGCTATATCTATATAGATTTGTGTTAGATGAAGTGAAAATGACAAAATAATAACTATAAAATCTTACCAGTCTTTGTCCTGAATGAAATTCACAGCTGTTGGCATGAGAGCCCTACATTCCTCACAGGTGGTGTAACTCTGCTGACTTGGGTATACCAGGAAGTCCACCACATACATGACTGTTACAACTGACTTCCTGTCACTTATTGAGTAAAAGGACTTCCTTGCCCGGTGATTTTTTTTTTTTTTTTGGCCCAGTATCTGCTATTTTATACTTTTGGCAGAGGGGGGTGGGGGGGTGGGGAACGGGGCGGTGGTTGGGCTCAGGGGCTGTGCCACTTGGCTTGCGAGATCTTAGTTCTCTGACAAATGATAGACCGTATACTCCCAGCAGTGAAAGCACGAAGTCAACTCCTGGACCACCAGGGAATTCCCTCTGCTATTTTAGGTCATGAAATAATGGTCATTAGGTCTGACATATTGGCTGTAAATGATTAAATGACTTTCGTATTCACTGGGAAAACTTAAGGATGTTTAGTTGCTTGGCTCTGTCTTTCAGAAAAAGCTATACATTTGCAAGAGGAGCTTGCGGCTCTTAATTGTAAAAAGGAAGAATTCGATCGTTCTGTAAACCATGTGAAAGAACTTGAGGTAATCATTAGCCACATTGTTTTTTTTTTTTCAAATAGATGTTAGACAACACAGGGAATTTTAACTTCCGTCATACATAATCATACATAATTTATCTCAAGTGATCCTCTTGGCATGCTTGGACTGTTTATTCTCTGACTCAGAGGGCAATGGCCAAACTTAGTTCATTAGTTCTTCATTTCGGTCTTTGTCTCTTAGAGGTAGAGAGACAGCATGTCCTTTGGGGCCCAGAGTCATCCTTGAATCCTGTCTGTTTCCGTCATTGCTTACGTGCCTGTGAGCAAGATCTGTGACCTCAGATCTCTCATCTGTACATATTGCCCACTTCCCATGGTTGTTGAGGGACGTCAGCTGGTTTCTGTGCCTTTCCCATGGCAGGTGACTGGCATGTACCAGTATCTCCTCAGCTTCTTCTACCTTCCCCTCAGTACCAGGTACAAATTCCTGTCACTACAGCAGGGTCTCACACATTAAAGCGATATGAGAGGCATTTTTCACATTATACTGTAACTTTATTTTTCTGTTCACTTCTGTGCTTGTTAGGCAAAGGACAGAACTGGGAACTTCAGAAACTTAAAATATATTGTGTATATAAAATTTGTTTTTGCAACTGTGATGACTTATTGAGAAGTTTATAGGCACCTGTCTCCAAAAGGGACATATCAGACTGAGGGAAAGAGAGTTCCTCCCAGCATCTTAGTGGTATCTATGTCACCTTTTCATATATAAAAAAAAAAGACACGTGATTAAATCCACGATGACTTTTGGGTCCTTAGTTGTATTTGGAAGGACTTGCTTTGTAGGACAGGATTCTGCATAAATTGAGCTGTATGAACTTGCCTCAGCTCCTAGATAGGAGTTGTAGTTAGGATTGTCCTGTGGCAGAGAATCAGACCTTTGAACTGACCATAATTAAATTATGCCCCAAAGCTGAGAGCAGCCTGTCAGTGTTTACCTACTCAGTCCTGTAAAGTCACTGTTCAAATCCAAGATTTTCTTTTCCAATTCCAGGCTGAGTTGGACTCTGTCAAAGCCGAGTGTTTGCTATTGACAAAGCAAAACCGCATGCTGACTGAGAAGGTTAAAGACATGAGTGACTATTTAGGACTGAAAGAAGAAAATCTGGAGCTTCAGGCACAAAATGGAGCACTTAAACAAGAACTAGAAGACATGAAAACTGAAAAGTTGCATCTCCTAAACTGTAAGTCTTTTTTTTTCTTTTCTTTTTCTGATTTGTAATTCATGTTCGTGTTAGGGAACTGCTTTTTCTTTTGGCTACACTATGCAGCTTGTGGTATCTCAGTTCCCGACCAGGAATTAAACCCATGTCCCTGGAGTGAAAGTACAGAGTTCTAGTCATTGGATTGCCAGGGAGGTCCTAGAAAACTGCTCTAAGAGAGGCTTAAGTTGGAAAGATTTTATAAAATTGAAATTTTGGGATTGAATCCTTCCTTTCTGCTTGCTCTAAAGCGAAATGAGACAATTTTGGGTTGCTAACAACCAGACTCTTCTATCTTCCTAGGCTTAGCTCAGCCATCTCCGGAAATGCTGACTTTTCGGAAAGAATTAAAGAAAGCAGAAAATGCTGTTGTGTCTGAGCATAGAGATTTTGAAAGCTTGAGGGACGCTCTGCAAAAACAGCTGCAAACTGAAGTGAGTATTGCTCCTTGTGGAGCTGAGGGTCAGGCTGGTCTGCTGTATAGACATGTGAACTTGGCACACGTCACACCAGCATAAATTGGGTTTACTTTAACATCAGGGCTCCCCCATGGTGCAAGAGGGTGTCCTTTCTTATCTGAGAGAACTCCCCAGTGACTATGCGATCACTGCATCATATATTCATAATTGTCACAAGATCCAGAAGCAAGCAAACTCACTTAAACACAACACTTTTCAATTCCTGATGGCGCCCACAGTGGCAGTGTCTGGATTCTCGCCCTGTGACTTGCAAATATTGCTGCCGTCTCTCTGGTGTCTGCCAAGGCTCTGGAGTAGCTCCTCTAACTTGGGTGTAATAAGAGGTGGAAACTTGTTTTATCTTTCATCGTTCTGTGGGCACCGTGTGCATTAAGGGTGTGAAGCTGCTCAGAAATGGCCCAACAGAAAAAGAGAATAAGCCCAGTGAGAGAATTGTTCCCCTTTGAAGTGAGCTATAATTTCTTTTACAGTGATTTCTTCTCTTCTCAAATTCTCTGCAGATTGAGAACTCTGTCCAGCTGAAGGCCCAGATGTTAGAATATGCCGCTTCTGTTAAGACATTAACAACACAGATTACCAATTTAAAATTACAGCTGAAACAAACTCAAATAGGTTAGAGACGTTTTTAACCTATATGCAAGCGCGCATGTGTGTGTGAGTGTGTATAAAACTTCCAGCATTTGTGGAAATGGAACGATTGCTACTCATCGAATTTGGGGAAAGCTTCCCATGTGACGCTAGTGGTAAAGAATCTGCCTGCCGATTCAGGTAAACGTAAAAGACAAGGGTTCGATGCCTGGATCAGGAAGATCCTCCGGAGGCAGGGCATGGCATCTCACGCCACTCTTTTTGCCTGGGAAGTCCCATGGACAGAGGAGCCTGGTGGGCTGTAGTCCACGGGGTCACAGTTGGACATGACTGAGCGACTAAACAGCCGTTGGGGAGTCCAGGGCCATGGCACTAACCTTTTGTGCAGGGCTCTTTCCATCCCGGCTGCTGTACACTGGAGGCTGTGTTTTCCCCTCAGGCTCTGGAGCTCCCCGTCTATCCTGGCTGACCTCCAGGGGTGCAGCAACCTTGCGTCTCTCACAGCTCCCTCCCACGGGCCCAGATCCTGTCCCAACATCTTCCTCACTTTTCTTCTTTTGTCCTACCTGATTCGACGGAGATTTTCCTACCCTCTTGGAGGTCTCAGGTCTTCTGGCAGTGTTCATTAGATGTTCTGGGAAAATCGTGCCATGTAGACCTATTGCTGATGTATTGGTGGGAGGGGTGAGGTTCACGCCCCACTACCCCACCATCTTGGTCACTCCCTCCACAGACTGTTGAGTGTGTTAGTTTGATCTGATTACCTTGACTTTTCAACAAAAAGATTCCTGCAGCATTTCAGTGTGCTTCTCCACCTTTTGCCTTGCCATCTCACACCGCCTGCTTGTGACCCACAGCACTAGAGAACGAGGTGTACCGCAAGTCCAGGCCGTCTCTGCTGAATCGCTCCATGAGCACGTTAATGAGCATCACGGTCAGGCAACATGACAGTAACACCAGCGGAGATGTCTTGAAAACGCCCTCGAGACAAGAGGAGGCTACGGCAGGCCGAGGTACACTGTGGACCTCCAGTTACCCAAATGCCAGTGCAGAGGGAAGTTCCCCTGACTCAGACCTTGAGTTCGTAGTCAGTAACAAGATAAGGGTGAAAGAACTGGAGCAGGAGGCGGAGCGCCTAGAAAAAGCTTTCCAGAATTACCATCAAAAGGTCCGTCAGTACCCTACCCACAGCCTGTTGGCCGCCAGGAGCTCACCCACCCTGTGCCTGCCGGGAACTCTCAAGAACACAGCAGAAGCTGCTCCCGAGAGGTGTGTTTTTGCAGAGGACAGAGTCCCTTCTCCGCAGCCTCTGGTGAGCACTCACAGAGAGGACAGGAGCGAGGCATCTGAGGCGCCTGGCGGCACAGCCTCACGGTCAAACAAGAGTGCAGCCTCCAGGCAGCTGTCCTCCGCATCACTCCCTAATGCAAGGAGAAGCCTTAACAGTGAATTGTACCTGGAAGGTGAGCTATGGCACGGGCCTGTGGGTGCTCTGGATGGGGGTCAGTTGGTCCTCATCCCCCTTCTCCTCTGGGTAAGAGCGCAGCTGGTAGTGTGGGAAATCGTGAGAGCCTCTGAACTGAAGGCTCCTGGGGAACCGTGGCATCTCCTCTGGGTCACGGGTGGTGTGGAGGTCATAGGATGGAGCCGTCCAGTACCAGCAGTTTGCTTGGCACGCAGAGGTCTTCAGAGAGCGGCAGTTAGTTTTCCTTGTCTGCTGATGAGTTTCATGTGTCTCTTGTCATCATTGCAGTTTCATTTCTGTGCCTCATTTGTTGGTTCTGTGGGTCATTTTCATAGACTCCACCGCTTGCAAGGATGGTAAAATGCATCTGCAAAGTGGTAGAACTCTTTACAAACCATATTGCCATCTTTTCCATGCTCTCTGTAACATGCTTGTCCTGGTTGCTTCTGCCCGTAGGTCTGGGCCAGTCCCCCACCGCTGCCACCTGCCTCAAGAGAACACCACAGCCTTCGCCTTCACCTGCCGAGTCTAGGCACAGCCTTTCCGTGCACTCGCTCTCCAGCCCTCTGGAGCAGAAGCCCAGGCAAGTACCTCGTTGTCTGCCTGGCCTCGGGTTTTTAGATGATGTTAAAGACCATATAGCAGGATAGAACTTGCAGCCGTATTATAAGATGTGTAATATCTGAGAATCATCTGAACCATTGGCTGGAGGGAAAAAGAGACTCCTTTTAGCAAACAGGTAATTTCTGCTTGCTTGCTAAACTTGAGATATAGCGTATGTCCTTGGGTATTAATAAGCATCTTCATAGTTGCATGAATAGACCAGTGTAAACTTAAAATAGTTTCATACATCATTAAAAAGTCCCTTAACAAATATTTAGGCATTTAAATATAAGCAAATAAGGTTCCACTGGGTCAGTCACTGAAATAAATTCAAAAGTGACTGTGAATCCTAGGATGCACCTGCTGAAGCAGAATGGGGTGGGTGTGTTGAGAAGCTCACGGAGCAGGACCAGGCAGCAGGAATTCGAGATGTGTGGGACTCCTACCACGCCTTGTTCCCACGGTGGGAGATTCTGACTCCTTTCTGGCCTCAGGCTGGGGATCTATGGCAGGGCCTGTGGGTGCTCTGGATGGGGGTCAGTTGGTCCTCATCCCCCTTCTCCTCTGGGTAAGAGCGCAGCTGGTAGTGTGGGAAATCGTGAGAGCCTCTGAACTGAAGGCTCCTGGGGAACCGTGGCATCTCCTCTGGGTCACGGGTGGTGTGGAGGTCATAGGATGGAGCCGTCCAGTACCAGCAGTTTGCTTGGCACGCAGAGGTCTTCAGAGAGCGGCAGTTAGTTTTCCTTGTCTGCTGATGAGTTTCATGTGTCTCTTGTCATCATTGCAGTTTCATTTCTGTGCCTCATTTGTTGGTTCTGTGGGTCATTTTCATAGACTCCACCGCTTGCAAGGATGGTAAAATGCATCTGCAAAGTGGTAGAACTCTTTACAAACCATATTGCCATCTTTTCCATGCTCTCTGTAACATGCTTGTCCTGGTTGCTTCTGCCCGTAGGTCTGGGCCAGTCCCCCACCGCTGCCACCTGCCTCAAGAGAACACCACAGCCTTCGCCTTCACCTGCCGAGTCTAGGCACAGCCTTTCCGTGCACTCGCTCTCCAGCCCTCTGGAGCAGAAGCCCAGGCAAGTACCTCGTTGTCTGCCTGGCCTCGGGTTTTTAGATGATGTTAAAGACCATATAGCAGGATAGAACTTGCAGCCGTATTATAAGATGTGTAATATCTGAGAATCATCTGAACCATTGGCTGGAGGGAAAAAGAGACTCCTTTTAGCAAACAGGTAATTTCTGCTTGCTTGCTAAACTTGAGATATAGCGTATGTCCTTGGGTATTAATAAGCATCTTCATAGTTGCATGAATAGACCAGTGTAAACTTAAAATAGTTTCATACATCATTAAAAAGTCCCTTAACAAATATTTAGGCATTTAAATATAAGCAAATAAGGTTCCACTGGGTCAGTCACTGAAATAAATTCAAAAGTGACTGTGAATCCTAGGATGCACCTGCTGAAGCAGAATGGGGTGGGTGTGTTGAGAAGCTCACGGAGCAGGACCAGGCAGCAGGAATTCGAGATGTGTGTGGGACTCCTACCCACGCCTTGTTCCCACGGTGGGAGATTCTGACTCCTTTCTGGCCTCAGGCTGGGGGATCTGTGTGTGTTGATGCATGCCTACTTTACAAAGTTGAAAACTGCCTCACGTGCCTGGCCTGGTCCTAAAGCAGGTAATTGCTTTTTCATATTGCTCCTTCTGTGCTAAACCCAAGAAGAGAGGCAGGACACACATGAGTCAAGTTAGGGCACTGTGATGTGTAGCATCTTCTGATGTGTGGTGCTTTTCAAAAAAATTTTGAAGTTCCGTTGAAAAAAGAAAAATTCCTCGTCGGAACAGCTTTGAGAGTGCCAGGTTATTCTTTGTTCACAATGGCTAGTACCCACCTCATGGCATGTGGCGGTCGGGAGGGGTGGCTGAGTTAAGGTGTGGAGAGAACGCAGCACAGGGTAGCTCCTATTCCCCGTGAATCTATGCAAAATTAGTTTTCTGAAGCATTTTCTCAAGTCACAAAAGGCTTTTCATCACCCTCTGCTCTTGTGTCCTACATTATTAAAGCTTCACATTATTGCATTGTATTCTTCCCTTCCAGTCTTTATCAAAGACATGCAGAACTTCAAGACAAAAGTGAAATTTCAAATCTGGAAAAGCTAGCTTTTAAGGATAATGAAGAATTTAACCAATCTTTTGAATGTAAGTGTAAATATTAATACTTGTTTTTGTAAGTTCAAAATGTATAATGTTTAGTTTTGGCAAACATATCCATTGTTAGAAACAGCAAAGCAGTTACAAATCAACACATTTTTATTTTGTGATAAAACCACAAATACGGATATAGGGAGTACCTCTTTGTACAAAGATTTTCAGGGTCTGAGTTCCATTTATTAAAAATTTCAGGATAACTAATTGTAAAGTCAGAACTAAGCTCGTAAGTGAATCCTTAATTTATGAAGTTTAGCATTGCCTCAGATTTAAAATAAGTGACCTCTTAAAATTTGCTTTTTTCCCCCCTTTTTATGGAATGTGAAAATGTTAGGTGACTTTTCTTTGCATTATACTGATTCCATCAATTGCCTTAGATTTAGCAGACCCTTCCTTAGTTACAGAATGGAGATTAAAGCTTTACAGACTATAAAGTGGTGTCCTGGCTTTGGCCCCAACTTAGATTGTTCAACCAGAGCCTGCTACTTCACTAACCAATAGGGACGTAGTGTCAACCAGCTCTGAGGGTCTTTCTGATGTGGCAAGTCTTTTTTTTTTGGATATAGAAGCTTTATTCATAATAGCAGGGAACTTGAAAAAAATCTAGGTATCCTTCAGTTGCTGTTGTTCAGTTGCTAAGTCGTACTGAACTCTTTGCAACATCATGAACTGCCTGGCTGGTCCAGGCTTCTTCCTACACTTCCGTGGTTGTGGTGCACCACACCCTAACCCCTCAGACTGTGTCCCCAGTTCTGACCTCTGAAGCCAAGGTGCAGAAGCGTTTCCTTTTTCACAGCTCCCTTCCATGGGTGCAGGTCCCTTCCCAATTCGTTTCTTTCTTTCTTTTTTCTTTTTCCTTTCATCCTACCTGGTTACCTGGAGTTTTTCTTGCCCTTGAGTTAAGTTTGAGGTACTTTACCAGTGTTCAGTTGATGTGATGTGAGAATCACTCCACATGCAGGTGTGTTTGTGATGTGTTTGTGAGAGAAGGTGAGCTCCGTGACCTGCTCCTCCACCATCTTGATCCCATCCCCCAAGAAGTCTTTGTATTTGTGTGTTTAACCTATTGTTTTCCCTTGAGAGCATCATCCTTAATTCTGAATGTCTAATACTTTGAACAGGTAAATGAAAGGGCTTAGTAAATTTTACGAAATCTTTGGGTCAACTTCATTAACTTTGTAAAATTATTGCTATTTAAGTAGAATTCAAATGATTTTCGCCAAGCCAAGTGAACTCTCCAGTCACTGGATTGATTTTCCTCCTGGATAACAAATTACATTTGTAAATGAATCTCCTAGGAACACTTTGAGAGGCAGATGCATTGGCAAGTGGGTCCCATGACTTCCTAGAACCCTGTAAGGAAAGGGCTGGCCCAGTTGCTTTGTCCAAAACTTCAGTGCTCAGCTAGAAATTCCCCCAGCCACCCTTCTCCTGCTGCTGCTGGCTCAGGGCTCTTTTGCACCTCTTACAGATGGACGGGGTGTGTCAAAGCAGTTTGACAGGGACGGCCTCCATCATGCCGGTGACATGCCTCACATGGATGGCACTGTGGCCCCTGTGCCCGCCAGGCCCGCCTCCTATCAATACGCAGGTGAGTTTTCCTCTGTCGTAACTAATGAGATACATTCATAATCACATCTAATATTACTTTTCTTTCTATCTCTTTGCTTCCTTCACGCCTTGAAAAATTAGGACAGGTAGCCCATTATATTTCTGTCTTCAGAACACTGACGACGTTGAAGGAGAAGCAGTCATCAAACGTCTCCTGTCGGGCCTACTTTCTCCCCTCTTCTCTTCTACAGATGTCCTCCTTCCCTCACCTTGGCCAGTAGACAGATCCTTTTCTCCTTAGACCAAAGCACTGAGTACCCCAGGAACAGGGGAAATTGCTGACAGAAGCAAGAGATGGTGAGAGGGTTGATTTTGGTAACTCCAGCATAAATCATCGTGGAAGACATTCATTCAGGGCAGCTTCATAGAGCTTTTTCTGTGACTGGCACTTTTCCTGCTTCATGGAGCTTCTCACTGGGGAGCCGAATGGTCAGCAAGCCTACATCAGGGAGTTCCAGTCAGATGGGTGCTCAGTAGGGATGCTGGCAGCCATCCCGCAGTGATGGGAATAGAAATAACAAAGAGAAGCCAGCTGAGGAGATAGTGTTCTGCATCTGAGATGTAATAGATATTATAATAATGTCTTCTAAAATGAGTATTCAAAAGTGTGGGTGCACCATTCAGGAGTGACCCTCCTCCCCCAGCAAGGAGGCAGAAGGTTGCTTTTCTGTTCATGGAGACAAGTAGCAGTGGCTGCCTCTGATGTTAGGTTCATGGCCAGGATCAAGGGAGAGACAAGCCTGTCTTGCCTGTCTCCCATGAGGAGAGAGACAGGGCAAGATCGGGGCAGGAAGAGCAGCTGGAGTCAGGTGACAGTGAACTGCCACCGGTGGAGGTCGGATGTGCTAAAAAAGGGGTCAGACTTTGTCCAAACTGGCAGCTAGAAATTCCCCAGCCACCCTTCTCCTGCTGCTGCTGGCTCAGGGCTCTTTGCACCTCTTACAGATGGACGGGTGTGTCAAAGCAGTTTGACAGGGCGGCCTCCATCATGCCGGTGACATGCCTCACATGGATGGCACTGTGGCCCCTGTGCCCGCCAGGCCCGCCTCCTATCAATACGCAGGTGAGTTTTCCTCTGTCGTAACTAATGAGATACATTCATAATCACATCTAATATTACTTTTCTTTCTATCTCTTTGCTTCCTTCACGCCTTGAAAAATTAGGACAGGTAGCCCATTATATTTCTGTCTTCAGAACACTGACGACGTTGAAGGAGAAGCAGTCATCAAACGTCTCCTGTCGGGCCTACTTTCTCCCCTCTTCTCTTCTACAGATGTCCTCCTTCCCTCACCTTGGCCAGTAGACAGATCCTTTTCTCCTTAGACCAAAGCACTGAGTACCCCAGGAACAGGGGAAATTGCTGACAGAAGCAAGAGATGGTGAGAGGGTTGATTTTGGTAACTCCAGCATAAATCATCGTGGAAGACATTCATTCAGGGCAGCTTCATAGAGCTTTTTCTGTGACTGGCACTTTTCCTGCTTCATGGAGCTTCTCACTGGGGAGCCGAATGGTCAGCAAGCCTACATCAGGGAGTTCCAGTCAGATGGGTGCTCAGTAGGGATGCTGGCAGCCATCCCGCAGTGATGGGAATAGAAATAACAAAGAGAAGCCAGCTGAGGAGATAGTGTTCTGCATCTGAGATGTAATAGATATTATAATAATGTCTTCTAAAATGAGTATTCAAAAGTGTGGGTGCACCATTCAGGAGTGACCCTCCTCCCCCAGCAAGGAGGCAGAAGGTTGCTTTTCTGTTCATGGAGACAAGTAGCAGTGGCTGCCTCTGATGTTAGGTTCATGGCCAGGATCAAGGGAGAGACAAGCCTGTCTTGCCTGTCTCCCATGAGGAGAGAGACCGCGGGGGCAAAGATCGGGGCAGGGAAGAGCAGCTTGGAGTCAGGTGACAGTGAACTGCCACCGGTGGAGGTCGGATGTGCTAAAGTGATGGTGATGGAGGAAGTCAGTCTGGAAGGAAAAGGCCAGTTGTTTGTTGGGGCCTCGACTGCCGTTGTCTGGACTCTGCCAGAGCAGACACAGCACCTAGCACATGGTAGCCTTCTCTTTGGGAGGTGACTGGTGCTAAGGAGGCATGCTGGCTTGAAGGCCGAGAGACTGGGTCAGGGAGGGCAGAGACTGTGGTGTTTAGCAGTCGGTGAAGGGCAGCCAGGACCCACTGCAGCAGCAGGAGGAAGAGGTAGAACCTAGCAGCCCTGGGGGTTGGTGGACAAAGCATAGAGTGAACTGGATAACAGGGACCAGAAGGAAGCTGGGGTAGCAGGATTTGCACATACAGATGGCAGGGAAACGCCCTGGTAGAAGCATGGGTATGAGACCAGGGAGGAGAAGAGGTAGGGGGATGATGGGGACAGAGGTCACAGCCGAAACCCCAGGGAGGGATCCATCTGGAGAAAACTGAGTCCTTGCAGGGTGGCCCGAGCCAGGAGGGGAGCATGGTGGTTTTGTCCTGCTCGGGTCAGGAGACTCTTGATGCCCCATGGGAGTAAGGTCAGGGCACTGACCACTGTGCTATGGGAATAAACGGAGATGAATGGTCACATCAGAATCCTAAGGGTGTGTCAGACTCCGAACCTGATGGACAGGCAGAGATGCAGGACTTGCCTCGTCAAGGAAGGAGGAGGAGGCAGGCCATGGGGGCTCAGCTGAAAGGTGGGCAGAGCTGGAGGCTCAGAGGCCAGTGAGGGTGCAGCAGCCCTTTGAAGCAGGTACGCTGAGGTGGCTGAGAATCATGGAGTCTCCCTGGGGCTTGGCAAGTCCCCTGTGCACCCATCCTGCATTTGAAAAACCTGCTGCTGGAAGCTGTTCATTCCGTATTTTCTGTCCTATTAGGCATGAGCCTTGAAGAACAGGAGGAAAAAGAACGGAAGCGAAATGAGCGACGCGAAGCTATGCTAAGGGGGCGCCGAGAATTAGAAAAAATGGATCTGCAAAGGGTAATGACACTAATGGGAGAGGGAATCCTTTGAGTGTCTCCAGTGGTAGGAGGAGTGGGGAAGTGAACCAGCTTTGGGTGGCCTGAGGACTGCTGTGGAGCACACAGGCCTTGGGCCTCTCCTGTTTCAGGGTAGTAGGGTCAGCCTGCTCACGTGCATCCTCATCTGGTCCTGAAAACAGGCTCATAAATGAGGAGGAACTTGAGGGTTTGCTGTTGATTTTCTCATGTGTATGTGTGCGCGCATGCATGCTTAGTCACTCAGTCGTGTCTGACTCTCTGCGACCCCATGGACTCCTCTGTCTACGGAATTCTCCAGGCAGGCCTACTGGCTGGGTTGCCATTCCCTTCTCCAGGGGATCTTCCTGACCCAGGTATGGAACCGGAGTCTCCTGCATTGCTGGCAGATTCTTTACCATCTGAGCCACCATGGAAGCCCTAATTTTCTTGTTGTAAATGAGGATAAGAGCCTCCCAAGTTGGCTCACTCCCAGGGCTTCCCTGCCCTCCTCCTTCCTCTGGTGTTGTCTTGGCCCTGAGGCTGGTTCCAGAGGGATTATTCAGGCCACTTTGCTTGCCTGCTGAATCTTACGTAAATTAATCTTCCATGTGGAGGGTCCTCGGACTCCTGAGTAATTTGGTTTAAAGCATGGGACAGTTGAGGCAAATTAATCCCTTCCTTCGTGCAGATGGCATGTTTTTGTCCACCTTTGATGGTAGCAATGATGTCAATTAAAAAACAGTTCTCTGGCATGTGGGTCCTAGGTAAAGGATTAGGATTCTCTCTCACTGTGTTTTTCAGCCCTTAAAAGTTCTAAAAGATGTAATTGTATAGTTCCTATTTTGGTGCCCATCTATTTCAGAGAATAATAGAAGAGTCATTAAATCTGGAAGTGAACAGAGACGTTGAAACAAGTATTCAGGAAAAGAAAGACAAATCTAAATCTGTGTGTGGTGAAAGTCCTCTAGAGAAATACATGAAGCTCCTCCAGATGAATCGAGATCAGGACACCACAGATAAGGTGCCAGTGCTGTGGATGGGCATCATGGGTGGGGAGTGCTGAGGGCCTCTGTAGTTTACCTGAAAACCTTGGGATAAACCTCTGCCTTTTTCATTGGAGAGAAAGGGAAAGCATAGAGAATCTGAAGGCCACAGGGAGCCTCCAGCCTTCTCAATATCTGACATTCCTGACAAAATGTCATGCTTTTTGTTTGTATAAAAGATGGAAGAAGTTTTGATTTGTCGAAGTTTGTAAATGTTGGGATGTCTCTTCACATTTTCAGAACAAGAAGTAAATATAATGAAATCTCTGTGATTGAATAATGGCTATGTTAGTCTTGAGACACTAATGTTTATCTCAGTCTAATGTAGTATGTTGAGAATGCCTTCTAGGTATTTTATTCTGGTGTGCTTGCTGAATATCATGTTTAAAAGTCACTGCTTTTATAGACTCTTAAATTACATATATATTTCAAAAATAGTTCTTAGAGAAATCAAAGTGTTCAATGAAATGAATACACATCTAATCGTGAAGTTCTTCTGAACCCCTCCCTGTTGTATCAGAGTGCCCAAAAGGTGGTCAAAGAAAGCTCACAAGTGGACACGCTGCCATCTAGTGACAGAGACGAAAGGTACGGTGTCCCCAACCTTGTGTTCTTATGTAAACAATTTATTATACTGCTGGTTCATTCTAAGCCAGCGAAATGTTCGGATATTTGAGTCTGTTTTTACTGAATCAGTCAAAATGACTGACTTCAAAAAAAAAAAGTATTGCATTTTAGTAACCTGTAAAATTACTGATGAAAAGTGTGAACAGGGGCAGAAAAACCCCACAGGGAAGTAAGAACATGATCGCGATCACAGAATCAAGTTTGACAAGAATATAACAGATTTTTTTTTTAACTTTGGTCTTTCCCTAATTTAGTTTCACAGGCTTTTCTCAAGAGGACCTGGATGACACATGGTAACCATCTCTGCTGCCCAGCTTCCGGCTCCAGTACAGCCTTTGAATTCTGTGTAATGAGACGTGGCACTCAATAAAAAATTCCTGTGAAATCCAGTGTGGTGGTTTTTTTTTTTCCTAGTTCTATTTGGTCCACTATAGTATATAAATGAAAAAATATTCTAGTCACGTGATACCTCTTCAGGGTTTCTTATTAAGTCTTTCATTACACTGAAATTAGCTTTTCTTTTGCCCCCTCCATTTTTGTCTTCAGGTATATCTACTTGAAAACTTATCTTATTGGTCAAGCTCTAAGCCTGCCTTTTCATACTTGCAGTTGTATTCCTTCTTGTTCAGTGTTTCACTACCACCTGTCACACAAGAGGACCTCTTCCCTGACATTCTTCTTGTAGGGTGTCCCTGAATAGAGACATGTGTTTTTCTCTTCTAGACTTTGAGTGCTAACCAGTGGCCTCCCAGAGCAGAACACAGGCAGCATCAGTCTGTTATGTCTTTCCAGTCAAACCCTGGAGGATTCCTTACCGTTCACATAGTCAGACTGCGCTCAGTTGTTTTTGCTGATAAAGCTAGTTTGGCCAGTAAGTTCTGTACTAAAGCGGGAAGGAGATTTGAGGGTGCTTATTATCCCTTAGACTTGAAAGAAAAATTTCATCGAAGTATATCTTCGAAAATAATGGCAAGAAATAAGTTGTCCAGGCATTCACTGTAACACTTAGTCAATCATACGTTGAGCCATATGGCCACCAAAACTGGGCATCTTCTCTTTCGACAGCACCTCAGATAACTTTTTTTTTTTTAAAGATTTATTTATTTATTTTGGGAGGGGGGATGGAGGGAAGCAGGTGGGCCATTCTAAGCCAGCGAAATGTCGGATATTGAGTCTGTTTTACTGAATCAGAAAATTTTAGTAAAACCTGTAAAATTACTGATGAAAAGTGTGAACAGGGGCAGAAAAACCCCACAGGGAAGTAAGAACATGATCGCGATCACAGAATCAAGTTTGACAAGAATATAACAGATTTTTTTTTTAACTTTGGTCTTTCCCTAATTTAGTTTCACAGGCTTTTCTCAAGAGGACCTGGATGACACATGGTAACCATCTCTGCTGCCCAGCTTCCGGCTCCAGTACAGCCTTTGAATTCTGTGTAATGAGACGTGGCACTCAATAAAAAATTCCTGTGAAATCCAGTGTGGTGGTTTTTTTTTTTCCTAGTTCTATTTGGTCCACTATAGTATATAAATGAAAAAATATTCTAGTCACGTGATACCTCTTCAGGGTTTCTTATTAAGTCTTTCATTACACTGAAATTAGCTTTTCTTTTGCCCCCTCCATTTTTGTCTTCAGGTATATCTACTTGAAAACTTATCTTATTGGTCAAGCTCTAAGCCTGCCTTTTCATACTTGCAGTTGTATTCCTTCTTGTTCAGTGTTTCACTACCACCTGTCACACAAGAGGACCTCTTCCCTGACATTCTTCTTGTAGGGTGTCCCTGAATAGAGACATGTGTTTTTCTCTTCTAGACTTTGAGTGCTAACCAGTGGCCTCCCAGAGCAGAACACAGGCAGCATCAGTCTGTTATGTCTTTCCAGTCAAACCCTGGAGGATTCCTTACCGTTCACATAGTCAGACTGCGCTCAGTTGTTTTTGCTGATAAAGCTAGTTTGGCCAGTAAGTTCTGTACTAAAGCGGGAAGGAGATTTGAGGGTGCTTATTATCCCTTAGACTTGAAAGAAAAATTTCATCGAAGTATATCTTCGAAAATAATGGCAAGAAATAAGTTGTCCAGGCATTCACTGTAACACTTAGTCAATCATACGTTGAGCCATATGGCCACCAAAACTGGGCATCTTCTCTTTCGACAGCACCTCAGATAACTTTTTTTTTTTTAAAGATTTATTTATTTATTTTGGGAGTGGGGAGGGAGGGAAGCAGGTGGGCCACTTCTATTGGTCTTTCATTTGTCTATTTTCATCCATCTTTGTTCTTTGGCCCATGTGGGCCTCCCATCGCAGTGGCCTCTGTTGTCCCAGAGCACCGATTCTGGGCGCATGCACTCTACAGCTCCGGCTTGGTCAATGGACACATCGGTCCAGCTGCTCCACAGCACATGGGATCTTCCCAGGACAGGGATCGAACCGGCGCCCCTTGCACTGCAAGGTGGTGTCCTTACCCACTGGACCACCAGGGAAGCCCCAGATAACTTTTGTCTCCTTCCAGCTTTGAGATATAATGGATACACATAACATTGTGTAGCTTCAAGGTATAGAACATGTTGATTTGATACACTGCAAACTGATAAACAGCCATAGCATTCACTAACACCTGAATCATGCCACATAATTAGCACTTGATGATCTACTCATATAATACAGTATCAACTATAATCACTGTGCTGTGTATTAGATCCCCTGAACTTAATCATCTTCTAACTGGAAATTTGTGCTCTAGAGAAGAGAGATGAAGTTTGTGCTCTCTCCTAGAGCAGCATCTCCTCTTTGCCCTGCCTCCAATTCCCCGGCCTTGGTAAGTACCATTTTTGTCTCTCTTTTTCTAAGCTCAACTTTTTTAGTTCACGTATAAGTGAGATCATGCCGAATTTGTCTTTCTTTGCCTTGTTTCACTTAGCATAATGCTGCAGAGGTCCAGCCATGTTGGTGCAAATGGGAGAATTTCCTTTTTTCTCATGGCAGAGTAATATTCCATTGTATATATATATATATATATACACTACATTTTCTTTATTCATTCATCCTTTGATGAGCAATTAGGTTGTTTCCTATCTTGAATATTGTGAATAATGCTGCAGTGAACAGACCAATGTAGATCTCTTCAAGATTATGTTTTCCTTTTGTTTAGATACATACCCACCCAGAAGTGAGCTTGCTAGATCATATGGTAGTGGTATTTTTAAATTTTTTGAGGAACGTCCATAGTATTTTGTGTTTTTTTTAAATTTTTATTTTACTTTTTACTTTTACAGAGTTTTGTTGTTTACAGATATGTATGATCCCAGATCATAGTATTTTCAATTTATATTCCTACTAACAGTGCACAAGGAATCTCTCTTCTCCACATCCTCATCAGTGCTTGTTATTTCTTGTCCTTTTTTTTTTCTTTTTAATGATCAGATGTTTGTATAGAATTTTTTAAAAAAATTTTTGGCCTCTTTTATTGGTTCTTTATTTATTTTCATCCATCATTATTCTTTGGCCTGTGTAGGCCTCCCACTGCAGTGGCCCCTCTCACTGCAGAGCACTGGCTCTGGGCACATACGCTCTAGAGTGCTAGCTTGTAATTGGACACACTGGTCCAGCCACTCCGTGGCATGTGGGATCTTCCCAGGCCAGGGATTGAACCTGTGACCCTTGTACTGCAAGGTGGACTCTTTAACCAATGGACCACCAGGGAAGCCATCTCTTGTCTTTTTGATGATAGCTATTTAAACACATGGGAGGGGATATCTCATTGTGGTGGTTGGAATTAGTTATTTCCCTGATGATGAGTTAAGTTGAATACCTTTTCATGGACCTGTTAGCCGTCTGTAGGTTGTCTCTGGAGAAAATATCTATTTCCTCTGCCCATTTTTTTAGTTGAATGGCTTGGGGGTTTTGTTGTTGTTGTTTTGCTATTGAGTTGTTTGCATTCTTTCTATATTTTGGATATTATCCCCTTATCAGAAACATGGTTTGTAAATGTTTCTCTCGATTACCATTTCATTTTGTTGATTATTTCCTTTGCTGTGCAAAAGGTTTTTAATGTAATGTAGTCTCACTTGTTTATTTTTCCTTTTGGTGTGAAATTAGTCATTATTGACACCAGTGTTTACCCCATGTTTTCTTCTAGGAATTTTATGGTTTCACGTCTTATGCTCAAGTCTTTAATCCATTTGGAGTTGATTTTTTGTGTGTGGTATAAGATAGGGGTCAGGTTTCATTCCTTTGCGTGTGCCTGTACAGTTTTCCCAGCACCCCTTGTTGATGAGACTCTTCTTTCCATCTTATATAGTCTTGGCTCCTTTGTTGCAAATCAATTGACCATATATACATGGGTTTGTTTTGGGGCTGCATATTCTGTTCTCTTGATCTGTATGTCTGTTTTTATGCCAGTACCACACTGTTTTGATTACTGTAACTTTGTAATATAGGTACTTTTATATTGGGTGCATAAATATTTACAATTGTTACATATTTTGCTGAACTGACTTCTGTATACATTTCATTATGACCTCTTTTGTGTTTTGTGACAGTCTCTGGCTTAAAGTCTACTTTGCCTGGTAAAAGTATAGCACTTCTGCTTTCTTTAGGCTTCTATTTGGATAGAATATTTTTTCTCTCTGTTTGCCTTTTTAAAAAGATGTTTTCGATAGTACTGTATTTTTATCTGTCTCCTTATGGATGTTCCTATGTTGTGGTGGCAGCGAGAGGAAAAAAAAAGAAAGAAACTTTCTTCCTTCCTGCATGACAGTGAAAATTGACCTGCGGTGAAACTTGGAAGTGAATTCCAGTTCTAGGAATCAGCCAAACATGGGCCCAAGAGGCATGTTGGGGAAATTTGTGTTTTTTTTTTTTTTTTGTCCATTCCTCCACTCTTTTTTTTTTCTAATTGAAGTAGAGTTAATGTACAATGTTAGTTTCAAATGTACAGAAAAGTGATTTAGTTCATTCTGTTTTTCAATCTGAGAATTGAGTCCATTTACTTTTAAAGTAACTTTTGATAGGTATGGACTTACTGTTGATATTCTGTTAATTTTTTTGTTTTGTATTCCTTTGTCTTTCCCTCTCATTTTCTTCCTTTGTGATTTGATGTTATGCATAGATTTATCTTTTCTGTATCTTACATAGGTTTTCACTGTGTGGTTACCCTGGGGATTACATAAAACATAACAGTGCAGCCTGATAACAATGTAATTTTGAACTTACACAGAAGCTGTATGTTTATAGATTTCCCTTTTGTTTTTGATGTCACAATTTATATCTTTTTACGTCATGTATTCACTAACATTATAGTTATTTTCAATCCTTTTGTCTTTTAACCATTATGCTAGAGTTTCAAGGGATGTACCTACTACCACTACAACATTAGAATATTTTGAATTTAAGTATATATTTACCTTTACCAGTGAGTTTTGTACTTTGAGAGGTTTTCCTCTCACTAATTAGCATCTTTTCATTTTCTTTTGAAGAACTTTAACATTTCTTGTAACTCTGGTCTGGTGGTGATGAACTCCCTTCAGCTTTTGCTTGTTGGGAAATCTCTCTCAACTTTAGCTGTGAGGTACAGCTTTGCTGGGTATAGTATCCTTGGTTGGAAAGTTTTCTCTTTGAACTGTTTGAGCATATCATTTCATTATCCTCTGGCTTGCACAGTTTCTGCTGATAGTCATACATGTATTCTCTTATATGTAACCAGTTGTTTTTCTCTTGGTGTTTTTCAGATTCTCTTCTGGTCTATAGTTTTTTTTTGTTTTTTTTTTTAAGCTTCTATTTATTTATTTTTGGCTGTGCTGGATCTTCATTGATGTGTGTGGGTTTACTTGCTCCACAGCATGTGGGATCTTCCCAGATCAGGGATCGAACCCTTGTCTCCTGAATTGGCAGACAGGTTCTTATCCACTGAGCCATCAGGGAAGTCCTGGTCTGTAGTTTTTGACAATTCAAAAGTAACCTATCTCAGGGACTTCCCTGAAAGTCCAGAGGTTAAGACTCCATGCTTCCACTGCAGGGGATGTGGGTTCAGTCCCTGGTCAGGGAACTAAGATCTTGTATGTTGTGTGGTGCAGCCAAGAAAAATATTATGTCTCTTTGGATTCTTTTTTGGAACTCTATGGACTTGTGGATCTGGATATTGGTTTCTTTCCCCATTTAAAGGAAGTTTTCAGCCATTATTTGTTTCAATAAATTTTCTGTGCCTTTCCTATCTCCTTTATTAAATTCTATAATGTATATAATTGTTGTTTACCTAATGGTGTCCTGAAAAGTCCCTTAGTCTTCATTCTTTTTTTCCATTTGTTCCTCTAACTAGATATATTCCAGTAACCTGCCTTCAAGTTTGTTTATCCGTTTGTTTAATCTAGTCTGCTGTTGAACCCCTCTGTTGAATTCTTCAGTTATCCATGTGATGTGTTTGGTGCTTTTAGATATTTCATTTGAAATTCTCGCTGTGTTCATGCATTATTCTCCTAATCTCGGTGAGTGTCTGTATGACTGTTATTTTGAACTCTCAGATGAAACACTTACTTCCATTTCATTAAAATCTATTTCTGGGGCTTCCCTGGTGGTCCAGTGGGTAAGGACACTGCCTTGCAGTGCAAGGGGCGCTGGTTCAATCCCTGGCCTGGGAGGATCCCACGTGCTGCGGAGTGGCTGGACTGATGTGTCCAACTGCCAAACTGGAGCTCTGGAGCACATGTGCCCAGAGCCAGTGCTCTGCGATGGGAGGCCCACACAGGCCAAAGAACAAAAGATGGATGAAAATAGATAAATGAAAGACCAACAGAAGTGGCCAAAAAAAAAATCTATTTCTGGAGTTTTATTTGTTTGAAACATAGTGTATTGTTTCTTCATTTTCCTTGTCTGTTGGTTTCTGGACATTAGATAAAAGAGCTACCTCTCCCAGTCTCAACAGAGTAGTCTCCTACTGGAGATGGACTTTGTCAGTCAGCCCAGCCCAAGCTTTTGGTTGCTTTTGGTTGCAGACTTTCGTGGAGAAGGAAATGGCAGCTTACTCCAGTATTCTTTCCTAGCGAATCCCATGGACAGAGGAGCCTGGTGGGCTACAGTCCATGGAGGTCACAAAGAGTTGGACACGACTGAGCGACTAACACTTCAAACCTTCATGATAGTACAAGGTACCTTTGTTCATGGTACTTCTTTGTACTTGAGGGTGTCAGGACTGGTCACTGTGGCAGTGGGGATGATTGCAGTCAGAACCTGGGTGGAGGCTGGCTGGAAGTTGAACCATCAGATGGAAAGTGGGCAGTTAGGCCCTTTCCTGGAAGCTAGGGGATTTTGCCTGCTCTCTTTGCACTTGGCCTGTGTGTATAGCTGCAAGGGTGATCTTGTGCTGGGTAAGACCTCTTGCTATGTCCTGTAGGGCTTATGAATGCCACAGGACAGGAACATGGAGGGGTGGGTTACAAAAAGTGTTCTTTACCAAAGCTGTGACCACTCTTTATTGTTTTCCTCAAAACTTTCTATAGTTTTACTCATCCTAATACTCACTTTGAAAAAACTACCTTAAGTAAAATCTGTAGTTTTTTCCCATACTCCCAAGAACAAGTTAAGCCTGTACTAGCTAGCAAAAACTACCATTGTTTAGGACAAGATAGTACTCACAAAGCACACTGCCTCTTGATACAGGCGGACCTCATTCTGTTGTCGTTTGCTTTATCGCATGTCACAGATATGATCTTTATAGTTGGAAGGTCTGTGGCAACCTGAGGAAGTCTTTTGGGGCTGTTTTGCCAACAGCATTTGCCCACTTTGTATCTTTGTCCCATTTTGGTCTAACAGTATTACAATCCCTCTGCTAGCAGAAAGATGACAGCTGACTGATGCTCAGAAGATGGGTAGTGTTTTCTGCAGTGAAGCATCCTTTAATTAAGGTATGTATGTTGTTTAAGATGCAATGTTATTGCACAGGTTAATAGACTCTGGTGTGGAACATTTATATGCACTGGGAACCCCCCAAATTTGTATTACTCTTTATTGTGACAGTAAGTGTATTGCAGTGGTATGGAACCAAACCCATAGGGTCTCTGAGATTTGTCAAGTATTAGAAAGCCCTAAAACGATTTATTCAAATTTTTTTTGTGCAGTCTTTGATGATTGTTTTTTAAACGTACTTAAAGTATTAGCTTGTTGGTTTTTAAATGAGTAGGGAAGCCCTGTATAATTTTGACTTGATTTTTTTTTCCTTAAAAATTAATTTTTCACAAGGTGTAACGAAAGAAAGGGAAAGCTCTCTACTTCTCCCTCTAGAGGTTCCTACATTTTGTGGCAGGATTGCTGTCAAGAATTTATATAGTGCATGTCATCTGGTATAACTTAATAATTGCAGACAAGACTCCATCAACAGAAGGTGTGAAGCTGTGTGACCAACAGCATACCAACTGGACTCCTGACGTGCTCTTGCTGCACGCTGAGGGCGGGCACTGATCCAGGAGCAGCGCCTCATTTAGAAACATCACTCACGACAAAAGCCAGTCCTTCCGCAGGTCAGATACAGACAGTTCACATGTACAGTCATGCTGACAGTTGAGATGAAATCCTGAGTAAGACATCTAGCTCTGTTACTTCAGCAAATAACTACTTGATCTAAATAATTCTTTCAGTATTTTTTTTCCAGTAGTTTTTTAAACACTGAAATATATTCGTGAGTAGAGTTCCCTGTGCTGTATGCAGTAGAACCCTGTTGTTAAGTAGACTGTGGTATCTTCATTCAGTTGGTAAAGTAGCCAGTGTTATGTGGACCTTTACAAAGGTTCCTCACTGTTCTTGCCTCAAATGTAAAGCTTTGTATTCTTCCCATAAATTAGTATATAATTTTTCTGACTAGCTTCATACCTAAGTGTTTGTGGCAACTGATGTCACGTACCACCCAGTGGGTTACAGTGTTCTCTCAGATTGCTCTTGCTTTAGAAGAGGCTTCTGTCAGAAATGAAACACAAAGCACTTAGACACTTGATTTCCATACAAATGTGGAATCTTGGTTGTGCATACTATTTTAAAATGACACCATACCGAGGACAGAGAAAGGTAGTATATATGTATGGTAAAAAGGCAAGTGAATGAAGCTATAATTTTTATTTCATTTCTCTTAATACATCCACAGCTATTTCCACCTAAATAGATTTTTAAAATAAGCATACACAAGTATGGACTATTATCTACAAATATTTATTGTAACACTTGAATAGAACTACAGGAAGCCCTTGGCACTGATAGAAAATATTGATTCACTGTTAGGTTACAAAAATTTATACATAGCAAAATTTAATGCTCTTTACATAAAAAATATTAGACTACTTAAACAAAACTTTCAAAAATTCCTGGTAAGAGCTACCAGAATTAGAAAAGTAAAATTAGGCTTTAGACACTGCCTCTTCTAGAACACTGGACTCAAACAGCACCTCCACTGCTGGAAAAAATATTTAAGTCTGTCATGCAACAGGAAAACAAAACACCAAGCTATTCTGGAACAACTGTTCTACACAGAAGAGATCATCTCTCAATTTAGAAAAAGAAAGAGTCAAAATCCAAATAGGCATTTGTAGGCATTAACAACACCACCAACAAAAAGAATCCAAATGAAATACTAGACTTGCTGTTCAATTTTAATAGCATCTGATAAAGGTATGCTTCCTTTCATTTTAACACATTTCTGCACATGGATATGTTTGAAATCCAGGAAACAGCCAAACCACAAGTTAATTCTTAACATGAATATACAGAGTTAACCCTATTATATTATGCAGCCCCCTTTAAAAGCACTGATGCACCCAACGGTTATATGTATCATTTCATAAAGAACAACACAAAGTTTACCATCACTAATACCCAAAGTCACTTAATGTTCTGAAACACAATGATTTAGAAGGCAAGTCTCTTTTGAAGATGGCTTAAACTCAAGCAGTTGGTTTTCTTGTTTGTTTTTTCTTTTGCTGAACACTGAACCTTCTTATTCCAGGAAATTAAGATTTAGATAAGAAAAGTGAAACAAAATACCAAGCCTAATTGAAATTCAGTATTCAAGTCTATAAAAGTAGGAGGTCTGTGGTCTGTTGGTGATTAGGTTTTGGATAGTTGGTATGAAACTGTAAACTCACTATTCAGACCACATAAAAATGGTTTTGAGTGGTGGTCATTTTAATAAGGTAACACTTCTTCATTAAGAAAACCATTTGTGGAACAAAATTCTGTGAAGGATTTGGGGTTGCCTGTTATAATGTAAGTTCTTAGAAACAAAACAAATCCTCATTAAGGCAGAGATGACCTTTATTAAAATGGAGTCTATTACAAAATTGATTCTGGAAAACTTGTAAGTCTGGATCTAGCTTTGTCCATAGTAGGTAAAGCAGAGTTATTATAATGGGCTCATTTTAGCATTCTTACGGGGAAAAAGAAGGTATCTTGAGTGGAGCCAGGAAATTAATATGTCCTGGACTTGGAGGGGTGGGGAGGTCAGCTAAATTATTTTTAAAAAAGGTCAATTGTAAGTATCACTCTATTTGTTGAGCCACACTTTCATACATGTCAGCTGTCAGAGATGGAACGTCACATCAATTCCGTTTCAGTTCCTATTTAGATATGTTTGAGAACAGGTGGCAGAAGTGAATTTATGGTCATAGCCCCTAGTGCTGGTATGGCATGGTCCTTTTCAAGGGGTATGATGTATTCTCATAGCCTGTCTTGCTAGGATTGTGAACATGCCACAAATTTCACAAGGATAAGTATTCATTTTGTTGAAGTGTTGCCTTTTAAAATGGCTCCCATGAAACGTCCAATATCTGTTGTAAAGAAAAAGGAGTTACCTACTGGAAGGTTTTCCTAGAGATACATCCCAGCAGCTTGAGATAGACAGTGAAGAATTTGGACTTGTACATGAGTTTGTTTGGTGGGGTACACATCTGTACTGCAGAGCAGCTGTCTGCTGATTGATCAGAGCTGTAAATTCGTCGGCTGAGACCCTCTGGCAAACACTTATGTGTAAGAATTGAGTTGTTCTTTTGACCGAGACTGGATATCTTGCAGTTCCTGTTCTTCCTTTGCTTTGATATCCTGGTAAGCCTGCATTTTGCTTGCATCCTTTAAGTAAGCCCAGTTAGAAGACAGTATCATGAGGAAGTGGATCTGGAAAAGAAGGGTGAGCATGATGGCTAGTGAGCATGTAAGAAGGCAAAGCGAGCTGCGAGGCAGATTAGACGCTCTGTGCTGTAAAAAGGGAGAGGGTTATTCCGGATTAATACTCATTCTGCTATCAGAGGCATCGGAGACCGAGTGCAAGCTCTGCTAGGACACTTCATATTAAAATGGAGTCTATTACAAAATTGATTCTGGAAAACTTGTAAGTCTGGATCTAGCTTTGTCCATAGTAGGTAAAGCAGAGTTATTATAATGGGCTCATTTTAGCATTCTTACGGGGAAAAAGAAGGTATCTTGAGTGGAGCCAGGAAATTAATATGTCCTGGACTTGGAGGGGTGGGGAGGTCAGCTAAATTATTTTTAAAAAAGGTCAATTGTAAGTATCACTCTATTTGTTGAGCCACACTTTCATACATGTCAGCTGTCAGAGATGGAACGTCACATCAATTCCGTTTCAGTTCCTATTTAGATATGTTTGAGAACAGGTGGCAGAAGTGAATTTATGGTCATAGCCCCTAGTGCTGGTATGGCATGGTCCTTTTCAAGGGGTATGATGTATTCTCATAGCCTGTCTTGCTAGGATTGTGAACATGCCACAAATTTCACAAGGATAAGTATTCATTTTGTTGAAGTGTTGCCTTTTAAAATGGCTCCCATGAAACGTCCAATATCTGTTGTAAAGAAAAAGGAGTTACCTACTGGAAGGTTTTCCTAGAGATACATCCCAGCAGCTTGAGATAGACAGTGAAGAATTTGGACTTGTACATGAGTTTGTTTGGTGGGGTACACATCTGTACTGCAGAGCAGCTGTCTGCTGATTGATCAGAGCTGTAAATTCGTCGGCTGAGACCCTCTGGCAAACACTTATGTGTAAGAATTGAGTTGTTCTTTTGACCGAGACTGGATATCTTGCAGTTCCTGTTCTTCCTTTGCTTTGATATCCTGGTAAGCCTGCATTTTGCTTGCATCCTTTAAGTAAGCCCAGTTAGAAGACAGTATCATGAGGAAGTGGATCTGGAAAAGAAGGGTGAGCATGATGGCTAGTGAGCATGTAAGAAGGCAAAGCGAGCTGCGAGGCAGATTAGACGCTCTGTGCTGTAAAAAGGGAGAGGGTTATTCCGGATTAATACTCATTCTGCTATCAGAGGCATCGGAGACCGAGTGCAAGCTCTGCTAGGACACTTCATATTAAAAGGGTGAAGAAAAGTTAGTACACAAAGATAATGAACACGGAGAAAATGGCCCAAGCTACTGTTAAGAAAAGGCAAAAATGAAATACAACAGGTGTGGTGGTTTTTTTTTTTTTTTTTTTTTTACCATTTTGAGAGTCACTTTAAAAACAAAACCAGTTCAGAAATACACTGTGTGGGTATTTTGGAATGAGTGTTGTGCAAAGATCTTTCCTGTGGACAAAAATCAATTCCCCCAAAGGCCTGAAAGTGTGAACAATGTTTATTTTGAGTAAATAATATAAAACTACATACTTAACATGGAAAAATTAAGAGTGAATGTTAAAACCAAAATTAGAATTATAAGCAAAGCATGCAGTCTCTGTGTTAACACGTTTAGTACTGAAACCACAGTTTTCATGGTATAACTGCTGTGATTTCATTTCACAAAACGTCAAAATCTTTATGATCATTCTTTACAGTTTGATATGGCCAATGCTTCTTTCCTACTTATTTTCCTCCTCTTTCCTGCAAAATCTATATCAAATGCCTTATATTTCCTTCTCAACATATTGGAGACTTTCAGATCCAAGCACAGTTACTTTTCCCATTAAAACTTTTAAGTGCAGTCTGAGAAGTGGCTATGAGGAATCAGTTACTACTCACCCCAGTCCAACGCTTTGAGGTTATACATTCTGTGGGCTCTCAAAGGATTGATGGTGTTGTGTAAATATTAAACTACATTTTTTTCTTTGTGCTAACAAATGAGCTTTTTTTCCTTCAAATTTTTGTCAGCTTTTTTGAGGGGCATTTGGTAGTAAGCCCCGTAATCATGAAAAACACTGTAATCAAATTTAAAATATGTTTGTAAAATATTTTCCAGAGTCTGACAAGACCAAATCCTGATGAAAGCGGCTCTCTTCCATTCATTCTTCAGTGCTTATTTTCATCAGTGACATGCGTTATCAAGCTACTAAAACTATTGGAAAACACAGGGATTCCAGTTTTAATATTTCCCTTAGACTGCTCAGAGTTTAAGTCAGAAGAAATTGTTTTTTTGGTGGGTGCTCACCAATGTCAGTAAATAACTGAATCCCTTCCACAAGGTGGAAGTAGCCAGATCTCATCATCATTTGGGAGGTCATGTGTGGTAAGTATTGAGTAAGCTACCATGCAAAATGAGTTGACTAAAGCAATTTACAAGTTACTATAACAAAACTGCAGAGGCCTAGGCTCTGCTTTAGTCTGGGGGTCAGTGATACTTCACACTACGGAGTACAGCTCTCTAAAGCTCCTTATTGGCCTTATGCAACTTAGAACTTAGTGCAGCAATCTTCCCGACTCTTAAACTTCAAAACCGCATAGTTATATGTGGTAGCCATCATGTAGATCAGCTGGTGGAAGAGAACAAAACAGGACAGTAAGATACAGGCAGTGTGGGCCGCTGCCCTGACAGTTTTCAACTCGGGCGGGGATGGGTGCCAGCTCAGAGCCTAGAGTGTTTTTTCCCACTTGTGAGCCCGTCTTTGCTAGAACACTCAAGTTCCTGGAGTCTCACGTACACAATAGAAGTCATCAGCCCAGAGAGCACGTCCCCACCCTCAGGGAACAGGCGGGGAGGAATGTCCGTCAATGTTGCACAAACTGGGAAGGACTCCCTCATTTTTGAGGACATGAGGTTCCCCCTCACTCTACCCACCTTAGATCTCTCGACACAACAAGCCGAGCCCTCCCAAGTGTTCAGTTCACATGAATACACACAAACATACACCTTGTTTGGGGCATCTTCTGTATTTGTGACTCTGCCTTTGTGCTAAAATTTCCCTGATTCTCAGGCCTTGCTGCGGCCATGCAGACGCGCAGAGTGTGGAAAAGCTGATGCGCCAAAGGCAATACTCTGCCTTCCTGTGGCAGATCTCAGGCTGCTGTAAACAAGCATCCTTTTCATCATGTATTTGATGCCCTGGTTTTTGCATTTTTGTGACCTCACTTTTTCCACGGTCTCTCAAAGGAGTGCTACTGTTCCCAAATGCAGGAAAGCTGCGAGGGTCCTGACGGAGAAAATACATGTGTTCAGTGAGCTTTCGTCAGGCCTGAGTGACATAGCTGCTGGCCGCGGGTTCACTGTTCACGAATCGGCAATATATACCCCACAAGATGTCTTTAAACAGAAGCAAACTGATTCTTCCCTCAGAATCCAAAATTCATCACCTGCTGTGCATGCCAAGACCAGCACCTCGTCCTTCCTGCACGCTAGACACAGGGTAAGTTTGCACAGGGGCACCTAAACCGAGGCAAGTCCTGGGCATGTTGGCTGGAAGGGAAGTCTGTTAGGACCATGCCTGCAGGGGAGGGGCCAGTACTCACCAGGGCAATGACGGTGGCACCAGCTCCAGCACAGGCCACGATGAACAGGTGATAGGACATGTAGAACTAGGAGAGAACCGGGCACCGACATGAGCGTTCTGCGCGGGAGGAATGGCCTCCCCTATTCTGGGAGCATTCCCTTTTCCTCCTCTAGGGCTGATTTCTGAAGGCTGGGCACACGCTGGACTCACCTGGAGAGCTTTCAGAACTTCACGAGGCCCAGACTGTACCCCAAGCCAATTACATGGGAGAAGCTGGGGCTTTGAGAATCTGCTTTTGTAAAACATTATAAGAGAGTGCCTGAAGACTATTCTAGGGCAGAGAGATTTTAAGCCGTAGTGTGTCAGGATTTATCACCAATTAAGGATGAACAAGCAATAGCAGCAACTCCATCTCTTAAAAAAAAAAAAGACTAAGGACCAGTGTATGAAAATATGCACAAATCGAGGGCAACGTTCTTCTGTATGAAAATTTACATAGACCCTATAAGAAATGCTGTACTTTGAAAAACTCTAATGATGAAAGAGTCGAGATATATTCAGATGTAGCAGGATTGGGATCACTCTCCAATTATCGCCAAAAGAGAAAGCTATCTGATGGCCCACAACCCTCACTCAGTGGGTTTAGCTCTGGGACAGGGCTGTTGTCTCGGTGGAAAGTGATGGATCCATCCTTCTCATAGTCTTTCTTCCTAGGAGCACCGTGTGTCTCAGCCTGAAGTGCTCAGTGGTCGTACAGGACCCTCTGACGTGGTGGGGCCTACCTCGTTGGTGTTGCAGATGTTCTCCAGGGCTGAGCCACATATTCTTCCTGGGAAAGCATTCCAGGGAATGATTCCTAGGAAGGAAATCCGAAGGGAAGGTTAGTGATGAGAACAAACTCCAGGGCCCTGGTCTTAGGGGGCCACTCACTTTTCACTGGCAGTTATAACACAATCACAGGTAATTTGATATATCTTCCCTCTGCAGAGGAAACTTTGTGGAATAATAAAAATTCCCATTTGGATAATACCGAAAGACCAAAATCAAATAGTCCATAAAAGAATTAAGACTATGTCTTGGTCAGTTTAGCTGATGTTCATAGGGCTGCAGCAACAAAACTACCACACTAGGAGCCTAGGGCTGTAGGTAGGACACTCAGAGGCTAATAGAGTAGGAGTCCAGAAATTAGGCCTGTGGAGAGGAAAACAGGAGGTGAGGAGACTAGGACATTAGGACAACAGGGCTGCCAAATCACCTAGTCTACAGGCAACCCAGCCTCC
The DNA here is from genome assembly GCA_022376925.1 of Tragulus kanchil. NCBI lineage: Eukaryota > Metazoa > Chordata > Mammalia > Artiodactyla > Tragulidae > Tragulus > Tragulus kanchil. The sequence continues at coordinate 121,418,574 of JAIOJX010000001.1, read as the reverse complement.
TAGTCTCCTATTCTCTAAGCCTCGTAGACTCCTAAACTCCTAGTCTCCTAGTGTCTTGGTCGCCTAGCTCCCTAGTCTCTTAGTATCTTAGTCTTATAGCCTCCTAGGGTGCTAGCCTCCTAGCCCGCTAGTCTCTTGGACTCCTAGCCTCCTAGTATATTATACTCTTAGTATCCTAGCCTCCTAGCCTCTTGTCTCCAAGTCGCTTAGTCTAGATTCGTAGTCTCCTAGCCTCCTACTCTCCTAGTCTATAAGTCTCTTAATGTCCTAGTCTCCTAGTCTATAAGTCTCCTAACCTCCTAGTCTCTAAGCCTCTTAGCCTCCTAGCCTTCTAGTCTCCTAGCCTCCTAATATCTGACCCTCGTAGTCTCTTAGTCTCCTAGCCTCCAAGCCTCCTCTCCTCCTCGCTTCCTAGCCTCCTAATCTCCTAGCCTCCTAGTATCGTCGCCTCCTAACCTTCTATTCTCCTAGCCTCCTGCACTCCTACCTCCTAGTTTCCTAGCCTCTTGGCCTCCTAGTCTCCTAGCATCCTTGCCTCCTAGTCACCTAGTCTCCTAGCCTCCTTCCTACCTGCCTCGTCTCTTAGTCTCCTTGTCTCCTAGCCTCCTAGCTTCCAGTCTCATCTACAGTCATTGTCTCCTAGCCCCCTAGTCGCCTAGTCTCCTAGATGCAAGCCTACACTCCTAGCCTCCTAGTGTTCTAGCCCCTTTGTCTCTTATTTTCCTAGATATAGCCCTATGTTCCTGGCCTCTCACTTGTGTTTCTGGTCTCTTATCATCAGTGCTGTACTCTTTGCTATAGCCCAAGTGTCCACGGCCTCTGTTCTCTTAATACAGCTGTAGCCTCCGTCTAGTATTCACTTGCATCTTGTGTTGTCTAGTAGGTTTGCTGTGCTCATCTGCTTCTTGGTTTGCCATGTTAGTAAATGACGTGCTGTTGAGTACAGGAATTGCAGGAGAGGTTGGGGGAATCAAGAGTTATGAGTTATTAGACCTGGACAAAGTGTGTTCAGGAGGGAATCTGCTCACAGTGCTGTGGAGTATAGATGGTCTAGAATTTTTTTTTTTGGAATTCGTGTAGAGGTGTTTTCAGCTCTCTGTTAGTGTTAGGAATTGCAGGCACTACACCTGCTTATCACCGGATTCCTTCTGAGGGCTAGGTGGGAAATTTCAGGCCAGTGCTTTCGAGCTCACAAGTGGTATAGTGGTTAGGGAATCAGCCTTGAAGATGTAGGGAGGCAAGTTCGAGGCAAGGAGAGAAGGGTGGGGACTCTCTCTCGTATCTATCTATCTATCTTATGTGTGTCTCTCTCGGGAGAAGGGAGAAGCTCACATACACAGCATACACACATAGAATACAAATAAGGCAGGGGACTGCCCACAAATTACCATACTGTCGGATGTCCACGCAGATCTGCTCCACTCCTGCTGTTCCATTGGTCTGTGGGGACTTGATGACCTCACAGGTGGACCATATGTTGTAGAACATAAACACAGGCACCGCCGAGAACCCAAACACCCCTAGCCAGGCCACTCCCAACACATATGTGAGGAAGACGAACTAGGACAAGAAGGAGAAGGAATCTTCATCAGGTAGTGCAGTCTCTGGGAGGAATAATAATGCATTTTTCCAAATACTGAACTTGCTGGATGGCACCACAGCAGGTACTAGGGAAGTCTTCAAATGTTGCAGTTCCCTCTGCAGAGTCACCAAGATAGGCTATCCGATGTCCAAGGTCTCTCGAGTTAGCTAGGACAAGGCCTCTTCCAGCCACGCCTCATGAGCATTAGTTCCACATCTACCAGGGTGTTTGGATGCTCTCACAGGGCCCTGTATTAGAACTCTATACCAAACTTCCTTCATTCTACATCATTAATGGGCTGTAAAACACAGCCTTTGCTACAGGAAGTCCTTCCTTTCTCAAAAGGAAGCTAGGTAGTTTCCTGATTCTGTGAAATTACTAAAAAGTATTCGATGCAGCTGTACTATATTTACAGTAGCCATGAACACAAGTTTCATATGCAGTCACTCTGGCCCAGACCATTCAAAACTTCACTTCAACGCCACCTCCAACTCCATGAATGCCTTTTCACTTTCCTGAGCCTTGGTGTCACAGTGGGCCCCAACCACGTGTCAGCCAAGGGAATGTGGAGTATAGATGGTCTAGAATTTTTTTTTTTGGAATTCGTGTAGAGGTGTTTTCAGCTCTCTGTTAGTGTTAGGAATTGCAGGCACTACACCTGCTTATCACCGGATTCCTTCTGAGGGCTAGGTGGGAAATTTCAGGCCAGTGCTTTCGAGCTCACAAGTGGTATAGTGGTTAGGGAATCAGCCTTGAAGATGTAGGGAGGCAAGTTCGAGGCAAGGAGAGAAGGGTGGGGACTCCCTCGTATCTATCTATCTATCTTATGTGTGTCTCTCTCGGGAGAAGGGAGAAGCTCACATACACAGCATACACACATAGAATACAAATAAGGCAGGGGACTGCCCACAAATTACCATACTGTCGGATGTCCACGCAGATCTGCTCCACTCCTGCTGTTCCATTGGTCTGTGGGGACTTGATGACCTCACAGGTGGACCATATGTTGTAGAACATAAACACAGGCACCGCCGAGAACCCAAACACCCCTAGCCAGGCCACTCCCAACACATATGTGAGGAAGACGAACTAGGACAAGAAGGAGAAGGAATCTTCATCAGGTAGTGCAGTCTCTGGGAGGAATAATAATGCATTTTTCCAAATACTGAACTTGCTGGATGGCACCACAGCAGGTACTAGGGAAGTCTTCAAATGTTGCAGTTCCCTCTGCAGAGTCACCAAGATAGGCTATCCGATGTCCAAGGTCTCTCGAGTTAGCTAGGACAAGGCCTCTTCCAGCCACGCCTCATGAGCATTAGTTCCACATCTACCAGGGTGTTTGGATGCTCTCACAGGGCCCTGTATTAGAACTCTATACCAAACTTCCTTCATTCTACATCATTAATGGGCTGTAAAACACAGCCTTTGCTACAGGAAGTCCTTCCTTTCTCAAAAGGAAGCTAGGTAGTTTCCTGATTCTGTGAAATTACTAAAAAGTATTCGATGCAGCTGTACTATATTTACAGTAGCCATGAACACAAGTTTCATATGCAGTCACTCTGGCCCAGACCATTCAAAACTTCACTTCAACGCCCCCACCTCCAACTCCATGAATGCCTCTTTCTCACCTGTTCCTGAGCCTTGGTGTCACAGTGGGAATGCAGCCACAGACCACGTGTCAGCCAAGGGAAGCCAGGTGCCAAAAACCCATCATGGCCAACAAAACTTGAAGTTCATATCATTTTGTGTGTACTCACCATTCCACTGATGCACCGGCCACAGGCGGTTGTTTTAAACTCCCCGTGCAGTTCTTTCACGGCGCTTGTGGTGTAGAAGCCTTCGGCCAGCAGAATAATTCCGTACAAGAAAAAAAAGGATGCAATTCCGTAGATGACATACTGCATCAGTTGGATTCTGTGAAAAGAGGAAGATCCCAAGTGGTGGCTACATTCACAGCCTGGTAAGCAGCTGATTTTGGCCTCTGGAGGGAGGCCATGAGGGTGGGAGACATCCTGTGACATTCATCGGTGGCTATTTCCATAGGCTCCTGGGGTACTGCAGCTAGGCACTCCTGCACAGACCACTGCACCCTAGACCTTTCTTCCAAAGTGGGCAACCCTCCCGAACAAGGGAGATGTTTCCTTTGGGTGGGGCCCTGGTACATGTACCATGTACATGACTCATGTACATGAAAGTAAATGCAGACCATGGAAAAGCTGCACTCACTCATCCAGGACACACACACAGCCTGCATGTCAGCTCTGGCCCAGTGGACGCAGTGCTTCTTCCACCAGATCAGAGCCTGGCCAGATCCTGACCAGGCCTCATGCCTAATGCTATTCTGATAAAGCCCCTAAGTAAACACTCAGGGCCTCTCTATGGAGTAACTTGGGCAAACGCTTTCTGCCCAAGACACTGTCACAACCCAAGTGATAATATATCAAGTAGGTGTAAGATGCAAAAAGTGAATTCACCTCTAGTTTTGTCCTATGAAAGCCAACAGAGGTGTTGATGATAACCTTTGGCTGCCCATTGGCACCACAGGGTGAGCTTTAGAGACTACCTGGGTACCTGGGTACCTGGGTCCTCTCCCCAGAGATTATGACTTACCCAGCCTGGGGTGAACCATGGACCTGGGGATTTTTAAAAAACATTCCTCCAAGTTTGAGGGCCACTCATCAACAGCACCAGCTAATGAAACACACACACACACCTTTCCGAAGCTCAGTCACAGTCAATAGTTCTTGGTCGTCTTTGTACACAGGTGGCACTCATTGGGTCGCTCGTCCTTTTCAATCCTCCCCAAAGCCTCCCCCACTGCTACTGCTTTCTTTGAATCATTTCATAGATAATAAAATTTCCCAAGGACTCTTCCAACATGTCTCCCTTACTGTTTCATAAAAGCTCATTCCTGCCATATTCATGGGTCTGGTAGAAAAGTTTCTTCCAATCACACGCCATCTAAAGAGACTTTGGGAGTAAGGAAAGAAAAGGCCAACAGGGACAGGCAGGGGGAAGATACACAAAGCCAATGCATACACTGCTGCCGAGCACACATGCTTCTGAGGATCCAAGCGTGGGAGTTTTTAGGACTCCTCCGGGAAGGATTCCAGGACAGAAAGGCTGAGGCCAAGCCATACATTGTCCCCTTTCTGAACTGGAGGATCCCCAGGGATTTTTCTGCAGCTTTTATAATCAGTGTCCAAGTCCTGCACCTGTAGACATTGGGTGGGGCAGAATCCTTGACCGGGTTCCTACCAAGCCAGGGCTGGACAGCACCAGAAGGCATCTGTGACTCGAGATACACTCTTGGTGGCAGGACTGGCAGCAGGGCCACTGTCCCCCTTGGCCACCCGTGCGTGGTGGCCTCTGTGTGCACCTTGCCATTCCCCAGGTATGATCCCACCCCAGGTCCCCAACACCCACCACACCCTTTGGCCCTTTCTTTTCCCGTCTGCCTCCGGGGAGGGGGAATGAAAGGCATCCATTGTAGCCCAGGCAAGCGCAGGACGGTCTTTCCGCAACCCCGCTGAGGTCTGGGGCATGTTAACTCCGCTTCTAAAGGAAGCAGGTACTTACACCTCGCTCAGCAGGGCGTGATCACTGGTGTTGGTGGAGAAATGCTGCTCCAGGATGGCCACTGTGCCTGCCAGAGCCACGTGGCCACAGCCGCAGAACAGGGCAACCCCCGAGAAGCAGAGGATGGTGGCCACCAGGGAGGCATAGGGGACGCCACCCAGGCACTTGATGCAGCATTCAAAGCAGCCTGGACCCAGGAGAGAAAACGCAGCTGTTAAGGGAAAAATGCCTAGGACTTTGAGAAGACTGTGCATTAACAGAGACGGTCAAATCTTCCCTCTGTCCCGCATGCTCTATGAGGGGCAGCTCAATATCCCAAGGGCCAGTGGAGACCTGTTCTCATCTCATTCCGTGGCTCTGGGGGCTCCAAGAGGAAATGTGGCTTAATCTCCTCGGGGTGCGTGGCAGAGCAGCTAAGTGACAGACGGTTATGGAAATAAGGCACACTGTTACAACTTCCTCAATGACCCAGGGTTGAGGTAAAAAGATCCCTGCAATTACCCCACTAACAATGAAGGAAGACCTGAAGTAAGCCTGAGGTTCAGTGGAAAAAAAGCGACAGTCAAGTTACCCCACCTCAAGCTTCCAGGCTTTCAGGTACCTGTGTCTCTATTTTTGCAGTAGCCAATGGCCTTCCCTGGCCTTTGACTTCCTGGGCAACCACAAGAATCAGGCACAGTACTTTACACTATCATTGTCATCACAAAAATATCAAGGGAATCCGTCTGGAAAGGTGGTGGGCATGTGGGTCCCTAGAAGTACCAAGTCACCCAGATGCACTCAAGTGGGCCCACTCAAGTTTCACTCTTGTCAGTGTCAGAAATCTGCTCAACTTTTAAATAAAAACATTCGCCCCGAGCCAGGCACCACAAGCAATGTAATCCTGCTCCTCCCCACACCACCTGCCTCCTCAGCTTCCACATGCCCCTGCCCAGCAAACATGTTCAGAGTAAGAACCCAGAACTGGTGGGTGACATGTAGGTACTTGAGGAGGGAAAAGGAATGGGGAGCGGTGGGGGGACAAAATGAGCATCCATGAAGTGAAATGGATAGAGCACAGTTCACTCTTCATTCTTGAGAGGAGTAAGACTTTCATTCATTTCTAAAATCAACTTTGACTTGAGCTGTTGATAAAGACCTCCCGAGGGATAGAGTCAGGTGAGACATTTTCAGTTTGGAGACATTTACATTTCAGTGGAACGGTGCTAGCCTTGAGGCAATGTTAGTCCCTCTCCTGACCTCCCGTCCCTGTTTATATGATCCACAGCCTTAACTGCATGACTTGTCAGGGAAATCAAACTCTAAAGACATCTCAATATTTAACAGCAGTCAAGAGCTGGTCCTGACTTCAAGGGCTAGCACATTAAGGTGGGTAAATTTCTTTCCCCAAATGGTCTTCACGGTACATAGTGAATGATTACCCAGCAGGAAACACTGGAGCTAGGGCTTTCCATTTTGATAACCATTCCATGCTAGACTAGTGTTTGCTTAAACCTACCCTAGGACATGACCCCATCTCTCTTCAGTTCATGGGAAAATAAAAATGTCAGGCCCTCGTAAGAAAGAGTGCTTCCTTTCATTTCAATACACAACCATTTTCATGAAGACCAACCTCCCTGAAATGGATTGATGAAACCACCTAAAATGGAACCCAATACACAATACAGTTTGAGTGCACTAGCCAATCGGTTCCTTAAAGAGATTTGGACATTTGCGTTTCAATCTCATTTTGTCCTGTAACCTTCTAGGGGGGGCCCTTTCCTAAAAATAAAGCAAGAGGTGTTCCATCATATACTTTACCCCCCGGGTCTGGAAAGGTGGTGGGCATGTGGGTCCCTAGAAGTACCAAGTCACCCAGATGCACTCAAGTGGGCCCACTCAAGTTTCACTCTTGTCAGTGTCAGAAATCTGCTCAACTTTTAAATAAAAACATTCGCCCCGAGCCAGGCACCACAAGCAATGTAATCCTGCTCCTCCCCACACCACCTGCCTCCTCAGCTTCCACATGCCCCTGCCCAGCAAACATGTTCAGAGTAAGAACCCAGAACTGGTGGGTGACATGTAGGTACTTGAGGAGGGAAAAGGAATGGGGAGCGGTGGGGGGACAAAATGAGCATCCATGAAGTGAAATGGATAGAGCACAGTTCACTCTTCATTCTTGAGAGGAGTAAGACTTTCATTCATTTCTAAAATCAACTTTGACTTGAGCTGTTGATAAAGACCTCCCGAGGGATAGAGTCAGGTGAGACATTTTCAGTTTGGAGACATTTACATTTCAGTGGAACGGTGCTAGCCTTGAGGCAATGTTAGTCCCTCTCCTGACCTCCCGTCCCTGTTTATATGATCCACAGCCTTAACTGCATGACTTGTCAGGGAAATCAAACTCTAAAGACATCTCAATATTTAACAGCAGTCAAGAGCTGGTCCTGACTTCAAGGGCTAGCACATTAAGGTGGGTAAATTTCTTTCCCCAAATGGTCTTCACGGTACATAGTGAATGATTACCCAGCAGGAAACACTGGAGCTAGGGCTTTCCATTTTGATAACCATTCCATGCTAGACTAGTGTTTGCTTAAACCTACCCTAGGACATGACCCCATCTCTCTTCAGTTCATGGGAAAATAAAAATGTCAGGCCCTCGTAAGAAAGAGTGCTTCCTTTCATTTCAATACACAACCATTTTCATGAAGACCAACCTCCCTGAAATGGATTGATGAAACCACCTAAAATGGAACCCAATACACAATACAGTTTGAGTGCACTAGCCAATCGGTTCCTTAAAGAGATTTGGACATTTGCGTTTCAATCTCATTTTGTCCTGTAACCTTCTAGGGGCTGAGGTGAGGTAAGAGGAACACAACCAAAAGTTCAAATTCTCACTAGGCTCCCAAAGCAAGAGAAACTAAAATTTCTGGCATTGATGTAGGTGTTCCATCATATAAGAGAGACTACTAGACCTCTTTTCTCTGGTGTGGTATCATTCCCCACCTTGCCCATTCTCAGGCTCAATGATGAAGTTAAGCACAAGATAAATGCCTGCTTCAGTGGCTAGCGAAGTTCTCTCTGGTCCTTATTGGATAGAGATGTGTGGCCTTGAGACTGTGCTGTACAAGATGGTGGGCACTGGGCACATGTGGCTATTTAAATTATTCAAAATAAAATCAAAACTTTTCCTCCTCCTTTGCAGAAGACACATTTCACATGCTCAAGAGCGCACCAACTGGTGGCTACCATATTGGAAGAGAAGAGATATAGGACATTCTCTCCCTGCAGAACACTGCTGTCACTTTCGTGAGTTTTGGATTTCATCCATTCAGTACTTTTTGAAGATTCACAGGGTGCTAAGCACAGTGCTTGGCACTGGGGATACCAACATAAAATAAGACATCTTCTTTGCCTTCAAGGAGATCATGCAGTAACAATTTATATGGCACACCATGATGACTGCCAAGTCAGAGGCTGCTGAAGAGCCGGTAGATGGTGGGGTAGGACAGAGGGAGATAGAAGGACAGGGAGAAATATAATTCAAATTGGGGAGAGATCTGGAAAGGCTTTCTACAGAAAAACCTGGGATGCCAAATACAAAAACAGCTGACATGGGGACACTGATACATAAACATAAAATTTGAAGAGAGGTGCAGGTGTCTGTTGTACATTATTGTACTAAGCCTACCTCCCTTTTCATCATCTGGAGTTAGGGCTCGTTATTACAGCACAGCACACTCGCCCTTTAACAAGAGAACTCATCCTTCCATATCCACAGCTGCCACTTCAAAACCATCTCCCCTCTGAAGGGTTCGAGCATTCTGTTTCTTTCAAAGGAAATACCACAGCAGTTCCCTGGCTCAAAAAGACAAGTTTAGGAGATCATTCGCTTCAATCTCATTTTGTCCTGTAACCTTCTAGGGGCTGAGGTGAGGTAAGAGGAACACAACCAAAAGTTCAAATTCTCACTAGGCTCCCAAAGCAAGAGAAACTAAAATTTCTGGCATTGATGTAGGTGTTCCATCATATAAGAGAGACTACTAGACCTCTTTTCTCTGGTGTGGTATCATTCCCCACCTTGCCCATTCTCAGGCTCAATGATGAAGTTAAGCACAAGATAAATGCCTGCTTCAGTGGCTAGCGAAGTTCTCTCTGGTCCTTATTGGATAGAGATGTGTGGCCTTGAGACTGTGCTGTACAAGATGGTGGGCACTGGGCACATGTGGCTATTTAAATTATTCAAAATAAAATCAAAACTTTTCCTCCTCCTTTGCAGAAGACACATTTCACATGCTCAAGAGCGCACCAACTGGTGGCTACCATATTGGAAGAGAAGAGATATAGGACATTCTCTCCCTGCAGAACACTGCTGTCACTTTCGTGAGTTTTGGATTTCATCCATTCAGTACTTTTTGAAGATTCACAGGGTGCTAAGCACAGTGCTTGGCACTGGGGATACCAACATAAAATAAGACATCTTCTTTGCCTTCAAGGAGATCATGCAGTAACAATTTATATGGCACACCATGATGACTGCCAAGTCAGAGGCTGCTGAAGAGCCGGTAGATGGTGGGGTAGGACAGAGGGAGATAGAAGGACAGGGAGAAATATAATTCAAATTGGAGAGAGATCTGGAAAGGCTTTCTACAGAAAAACCTGGGATGCCAAATACAAAAACAGCTGACATGGGGACACTGATACATAAACATAAAATTTGAAGAGAGGTGCAGGTGTCTGTTGTACATTATTGTACTAAGCCTACCTCCCTTTTCATCATCTGGAGTTAGGGCTCGTTATTACAGCACAGCACACTCGCCCTTTAACAAGAGAACTCATCCTTCCATATCCACAGCTGCCACTTCAAAACCATCTCCCCTCTGAAGGGTTCGAGCATTCTGTTTCTTTCAAAGGAAATACCACAGCAGTTCCCTGGCTCAAAAAGACAAGTAGGGTCAGAAGCATGATGCTATTCAGTCCCCAGTTCACCATGAGATCATGGTTAACGGTTTCTTCCAATTTCTCCCTCTTGTGGACTCCATATACCCTGACACTGTGTATGTATCTACTTCTAGAACAGCAGGGGAAACCAGAGACTCAAGAATTTGGGGATCATGTCGGTGAATCTCCCTTAGCAGACGTCAATGCTCTTAGATTTTTGGTGGCTTTTATTTGCGAACACAGAACTCTGGCTCCAGTAGAAGACTCCATATTGCTGAGGGTCGTTGCGCATGCACGCCTAAGCCTCTTAAGGGCCCGGCTACCCACTATGAGCACAAATTTGTGAAATACATCCTGAGAAAAATTTATAGGAAATAACACAGCTGGATGCAGAGCTTAGTCTAGCGTGGTTGACCCACAGGCCTAAACCTCCATGTGTGGCAGATATCCATCCAGTTTGAATGCACTGGTCCCCACTCTGCTTTTCTTGTCAGTCTAGAAGCCCTCTCTCTCTACACCAGGTACCGTATCTTTGAACTTTGGACATATGCCACACGCTTATCCCAGAGGAACCAAGAGTGTTGCAAAAAGTTAGCAAGAAAAACCTAAATGTGTTTCTCAAATATGGTATCAGTACTGTTAGTGTCCTCACACTGAGCATTTCTGACCTGAAAAACATGTGGGTACATGTGTGGCGGAGGTGGGGGGGTGGAGGCCATGCTGATGCTGTGCATTCAGGCTGGTCTCATAGAAGTGTGACCCACACAGGCCCATCAGGTCCTTAACTTAGTATAATACTCTGCTATAGCCTTCTTGACATTCTTCATACTTTCTGAACTAGGGTACCTGAATTTTCATTTTTACACTGGGCTTATGAATTCTGGAGCCAGTCCCGGGTATACTTATATGAGAGGAGACAGGAGGGGCTCTTCCTAATTTATATGCCCACAGTGGCATTCTTTTTTTTTTTTTGTAATGAGCCATTTAAATTCATTTACTCAAAATCAGTATTCAAGAAAGATAAACTCCAATATTCAAGAAAGATGAATGCAGCCTCTCACACGGACCAAAGCAACTAAATACAGATGAAGTCAATGGTGCACCCCATCGGCATGCTGTGGTGTATGTCAACAAAACGAGCCCCTCCCCTGCAAGCCCTGGCAAACAGAGAGAAATGATTGTGCACTGTGTGATGATACCATTAGGTGAGAACTTCAGTTCACGCAGTCGGCTGCCACAGAGGCTGCACTCCAAGTCAGGCAGTCTGCTGCACCTATGTGCAGGCACTTACACCTTATTCCACTCTTTAGAGACAAGGCAGCATGTAAGTAAAGTCTGAGAATCGAGCCATTTTAACAAATAAAAACTGAGCTCCAAGGGAGTTTGATCAACACCCGCTTGAGAACTTCTGCATTACTGAAGAGGTGTCTGAGCTGAACTACCCACTCAGATTAATCAGGTGATCCAGAGTTTCATTTTTCTGCAAGTCCGTCAGAGAAAGAAATTTAACAGAAATGTTATCAAGCCATGTCTCAAAGTCCTTTCTCTCCATAAGGTCATGGAAAAATTTATCTGAGTGAATGCCCCGGGGCCCGGGACCTTACACGGGGCTTACACTGACTGGGTGTGCCCCGGCGGCCAGAGCCTCGAGGTGGCAGGGTTCGCTCCGCAGCCATGGCGCTTGGACCTGCAGCGGCTGCTCCGGGGCCGCAGCCTCACAGCAGAGCGGCTCCGGTGCTGCCTGCATCATCTCTGCATGTCCCTCCACCTACAGCACCCAGTGGACATGGCTCCACAGTGGCATCCTGTCATTTCAGTGTTCGATAGAAATACTGCCTAGAAAGGCAGACATCACCTCGCCTAGCACATCATGCTGAGCACAGCAACGATCACATAAGATCCAGTGCCTGGCATGTGGGAGAATGACTGGTTTCCTTTTTGCTCTGAGAGGGAGTAGCAATCACCCGCTATACTACCCACAACAGAGTCAACACTCCAAGTTCAGCTACACCAGGGATCGGCCAACCAGTGCCTGTAGTTCTGTCAATAAAGTTGTATTGGAACACAGCTTACACGCTTCATTTACAAATCGCCAGCAGCTATTTTCTGCTCTACCAAGGCAGAGCTGGGCAGCTGTGACAGAGAGTACATGGCTCAGAAAGCCTGAAACAGTTACTGTTCACAGCAGTAGTCTGCAGAGCCCTCTGTGGAGCCACGTTCAGAGTGTGGTCTCAGGAACAGAAGCATCAGCATCTCCTACGAACATGGTAACGCAGCTGACTCTTGGGTGAGAACTTCAGTTCACGCAGTCGGCTGCCACAGAGGCTGCACTCCAAGTCAGGCAGTCTGCTGCACCTATGTGCAGGCACTTACACCTTATTCCACTCTTTAGAGACAAGGCAGCATGTAAGTAAAGTCTGAGAATCGAGCCATTTTAACAAATAAAAACTGAGCTCCAAGGGAGTTTGATCAACACCCGCTTGAGAACTTCTGCATTACTGAAGAGGTGTCTGAGCTGAACTACCCACTCAGATTAATCAGGTGATCCAGAGTTTCATTTTTCTGCAAGTCCGTCAGAGAAAGAAATTTAACAGAAATGTTATCAAGCCATGTCTCAAAGTCCTTTCTCTCCATAAGGTCATGGAAAAATTTATCTGAGTGAATGCCCCGGGGCCCGGGACCTTACACGGGGCTTACACTGACTGGGTGTGCCCCGGCGGCCAGAGCCTCGAGGTGGCAGGGTTCGCTCCGCAGCCATGGCGCTTGGACCTGCAGCGGCTGCTCCGGGGCCGCAGCCTCACAGCAGAGCGGCGCCTGTGCTGCCTGCATCATCTCTGCATGTCCCTCCACCTACAGCACCCAGTGGACATGGCTCCACAGTGGCATCCTGTCATTTCAGTGTTCGATAGAAATACTGCCTAGAAAGGCAGACATCACCTCGCCTAGCACATCATGCTGAGCACAGCAACGATCACATAAGATCCAGTGCCTGGCATGTGGGAGAATGACTGGTTTCCTTTTTGCTCTGAGAGGGAGTAGCAATCACCCGCTATACTACCCACAACAGAGTCAACACTCCAAGTTCAGCTACACCAGGGATCGGCCAACCAGTGCCTGTAGTTCTGTCAATAAAGTTGTATTGGAACACAGCTTACACGCTTCATTTACAAATCGCCAGCAGCTATTTTCTGCTCTACCAAGGCAGAGCTGGGCAGCTGTGACAGAGAGTACATGGCTCAGAAAGCCTGAAACAGTTACTGTTCACAGCAGTAGTCTGCAGAGCCCTCTGTGGAGGCACGTTCAGAGTGTGGTCTCAGGAACAGAAGCATCAGCATCTCCTACGAACATGGTAACGCAGCTGACTCTTGGGTCCCACCCCACAACAACTGAAGTAGGAACTGGTGGGGTGAGTGGGGCAGCCCGGCACCTACGCTCTCAGATGAGTCTCACGCAGGCTCAAATCTGAGAACCACAGCCCTTTCAAATTGCGACAGCTCTTCACTGGGGCAGCCTCACCCGCTTTCTTTGATTGCCAGCCAAACCATGCGACAATAAATACTTAACACCGTGAAACGATTCCTGGCTTCCGGCCAAGATGGAGTATCAGGGACCTCTTTTATCCTCCTGCCTGAAACCACGACACTGAACAGAACCTATGCAACAGTGGTCTTCAAGGTATTAGACATCAGGCTGTGAAGAACCACCTGTGGCTAAAGAGTCATGATCAAAATAAATTCTCTCCACACAACCAAAGAATTCACCTGAAACACCCTGTCACAAGTGTCAAAGATGCAGTTAGCATGGGGTCACCTGAAGGCACAGGTCAGCTCTCACTGGAACCAGAGAAGTTCTTCCCCATAACCTTGCTGTTAGCATCACCTTGAGTACTGGGGTCTCTTAAAGGCCTCATTGAACAGAAGCTGTCAGTTAAGCCAGGTAACTCATATGGGTGAGGATGAGAGGCCTGGGAGGGAGAGCGCAGCTGTCCATTCATCCATTCATTCCATTAGCGAACCCAAGTGGCTCTGAGGTCCAGGTACTGGGCTGGATGCAGGGGACTCGATGGCACTGGGGACTTGATGGTAAGATAAGACAGGCAAGCTACACACTAGTGCAGTTTATAGCCTGGGGTTGGGAAACAGACATTATCCAAATAATCTGGGGCTCAGAAGTGCTAGGAAACAGGAGGGACTTACTTAGGCTTCTGGAGGGTGATGGGGGCAGCCTTCACAGCTTAGACATGAAGGAGGGACTTGAGCTGGTAATGGGGTGTTCCAGGAAATAGGAACTGCATGGACAAAAGCTCTGTGGTGGAAAAGGGCATGGAAGATGCCAGAAAAGAGTACATGGGGAGGGTGGAGCAAGGAAGGTGGGGGGGGCGGCAGTTAGGGGAGTCACAAGCACTGAGAGCTTTCCAGGCCACCTAAAGGGGTCTAAACTTTATTCTCAGCACCATGTAAAGCCACTGAGCATTTCTGACCCCAGGGAACAGACCGGGGATGCAGAATATACCCCTGCTGGATGTGACAGGAACAAATGGGCCATGGAGATGAGTAGGAGCTCACTGCAATGGTGCCTGGACCAAGGCAAAGGTGGTGGAAGAAAGGGATGCTTCTGAGAGAGGTCTGAAATGTCAGATGGGCGGTGTGGACTCAGAGGAAAGCCTAGGAATGGTGCTGAGTACCAAGAGTGACTCCTCCATTTCTGCTCAAGGAACCCTATGGGTGCTGTGTGGTTTCCTGAGCTGGGATGAACCCAGGGTGGCTAGGTTTTGAGGACAAAGGTGCTGAATTCAGCCCTCCTACACTATTGGTAGGACTGTAAATGGGTATAGCCACTATGGAGAAAAGTGTGAAGGGTCCTCCGAAAACTAAAAATAGAGTTACTCGATGATCCAGATATCCCACTCCTGGGCACAGACTCAGACAAAACTCTAATGTAAAAAGATACGTGCATGTCTATATTCATAGCAGCACTGTTCACAAGAGCCAAGACACGGAAATAACCCTAATGCCCATTGACAGAGGAATGGATAAAGATGTAGTCCATATATACAATGGAATACTACTCAGCCATAAAAAGAATGAAATAATACCATTTGCAGCAACATAGATGCAAGTAGAGCTTGTCATACTAAGTGCAGTGAGTTCAAAAGACAGATACAATATAGTACTTACACGTGGAATCTAAAATACGGCACAAAAGGAACCTGTCCACCAAACAGAAATAGACTCATGGATAGAGAGATCAGACTTGTAGTTGATAAGGGAAGGGGCTGGGGGCGGGAAGGACCGCAAGGGTTAGGATTAGCAGATAGATGCAAACAGTTACATACACGATGAATAAACAGCAAGGTCCTACTGTAGAGCACGGGGAAATATATACATGTGATAAGCCATAAAGAAAAACAATGTTACAGAAAAGAAGGTCTGTATGTATGCAACCGAGTCACTGTGCTATACAGCACAGATTGGCACAACTACACATGCATGCTAAAGCAGCCTCTGTCCGGTCTGACTCTTTGTAACCCCCTGGACTGTAGCCCGCCTGGCTCCTCTGTCCATGGTATTCTCCACGTAAGAATGCTGGAGTGGGTTGCCATTTCTTCCTCCAGGGGATTTTGCAGATGGGTTCTTTAACACTAGCACCACCTGGGAAGCCCCTATACTTCAATTTTAAAAAATTAAGAAATAAAATCTTGAGTTCAGTTTTCAACTGATCTGGGGAGATGGGCTGCCACCCTAGGGGAGGCCTCCTGGGAGGCGATCTGACATGTGGGTCTATAGCTCAGAAGAGCTGATGCTGGATGCTGTCAGCTTCTGGACTGCAGTGAAAACTTTCAGAGGTCAAGGAAAGACCTGGGAGTGCTGAGCAGTTCCAAGTGCTTTACACCTGCTGTTCCTAGGCCAAGTGTGGTCTTTGGACAAGGAGCAAGAGCTCCAGCAGAGAGCTTGCGGGACATACAAAGCCCCACCCCAGACCAGCAGTCAGAATCTGCATGTGAACAAGCCCCCAGGTGTGCTCGTGGAAGTCTGAGAAGCCCAGGGCCAGTCACCGGTCCTATCTGTCCAGTCCCAGGTGCGCAGCCTGAGTCCCTGGGAAGTGCCCACTTTTATGTACAACTGTGTTTGGTGTTTTTTTCCAAAGCAGTGGCCTGCTGAGCTTGGCCTGAACTCCAGCCACTTGCTAATTGAATGGCAAGTTCAAGGGGCCTCAACGAAGAAAAGCACAGTGTTCCAACAGGCTCAGCCACCTTGAAAACAGTGCCACTAGAGTGCTGCTTCTGGGCTGAGCAAGCACTGTGAAGGTCAGACTTTTCACAACAAAGATGCTTTAGTGCCATGCCATCAACAGGGTCTGAGAACACAGACAAAGGACCTGGGCCTCAGGAAGGAGAAGTCACAGGCCACGCTGATGTTTTTAAAGAGGGAAGTGGTGCCAGAGTAACTGCTCTGCTTTTCTTGGATATTCGCATAAATCCACAGGCTGAGTTTCCCCAAGCTTCAAGCCAGCAATGACAACGATGGTGCACATGAACCAGAAAAGGCAAGGAAAGCATTTTTTGGATTATTGTGTATGACTCGTGAAAAAGGCAAATCAGTGCTAGGCTTTCTAGCACATTTTGCTAGTAATTCTCAGTACCTCTCACCCAGCCCCTGAACCTCCATCAGGTTAATAGTCTTCAGCCTTCATTTATCAGTTCTTTGTGACTAAAGAGAATTTTCGGTTTTGAGTCACATACAAACTCCAGTGTGCGTTAGTCTAAGATGGTTTAAACATAAACCACACAGTAGGGAGAAAAAAGAGGCCTCAATGCCTCTCTCTCTCAATGGCCATTTGTCTCGGGCATCTCTAGAACCTTTTGTGCAGGACAAAGAAGAGAACTGGCTTTGTCCTCGGGCTCACGGATGCCCGTTGCCATGGCTCGGAGTTCACAACAGCCCAGTCATTTGCCCCAAGTTGTCTGTGATCCTGGCTGCAGTGCTAATGCTGGCTCTGAGGAGGGCTGCCAGCAACAAGGGCACAGATTCTTCTCTGGGGAATGAATGTCACACTCACACTTACACACACACACTTCTCAATGTACACACACACACACACACACACAGACAGACACCTCGCAATGTACGAGCCTTCTTGACACTTTACTGATTCCTAATGATCCATCAAATTAAAAAGAAAACGAGTAACCAGAGTTTGCAACTTTCAAACAACTGGCAGAAAAATGGAGGCAGAGAGAACCCTCCGTCAAGAGACATAAAATCGGACAGCAGGGGACCAACAGCTCCTTGACTGGGTTCTCAAAAGGGGGTGACTGTGCCCCCCTTGGAGACATGCACCAACATCTGGAGATGTTTGGGGTTCTCATGACTGGCAGAGGGGATGCTCCTGACTAGTGGGTGAAGGCCAAGGATGCTGCTCAACATCGTACAGGGCACGGGACAGCCCCCCAACAAGTAGACAATGCCAGCATCAGGAGCCCCATGTGCGAGAATGTTCACAGGCCTGGTTTTCAACTGGGGACAATTCTGCCCCCAAGGGGATGCAGACAGAGAGTCATCACAACTGGGCAGAAGCCAGCGAGGCTGCTCAACACCCCACAGTGTGCGGGATGGTCCCCACCCCAAACATAACAAAGAAAGAGGCGACACAAAAGGTGAAGGATGAGAAATGCCGCTCTCGGGCTACCATGCACCATCCTGGCCTGAGACACCAGTATGACCGCCAGGTTCTACAGTTAACAAAAAAGAAAAAGAGCTTAAAAATAACCTTACTTTAGGGCTTCCCTGGTGGCCCAGTGGGTAAGGACACCGCCTTGCAGTGCAAGGGGCACCGGTTCAATCCCCGGCCTGGGAAGATCCCATGTGCCGCGGAGTGACTGGACTGATGTGTCCAATCACCGAGCCGGAGCTCTGGAGCGCATGCGCCCAGAGCCAGCGCTCTGCAACGACAGATGCCACCGCGATGGGAGGCCCACAGGAGCCAAAGAACAAAGATGAATGAAAATAGGTAAATGAAAGACCAATAGAAGTGGCCCGCCTGCTCCCCTCCCTCCACACCCCACCTCCCCCCAAAAAAGAAAAAATTAAAAAATAATTATAATAACCTTACTTTGCTTAAAAAATATTACAGAGAGAAGTTTGCAAATTTTGCTGCCCAAGAGAATTACCTGGAGTGCACTGGAAAGCGCTGATGCCCAGACTTTACCTGGACCAAACTGAATCCGTTTCTGGGGGTGGATTCAGGAATTAGAGGCTTTACTTAAAAAAATAAAGACATAAACATTCCCCAGGTGATCTCAAGTTTGAGAACACATGCTCTAGAGCAGGTGCCAGCCCATGGTGGCCCATGGGCCCAACTGGGCTCTCTATAGGGCCTGTAAACTCAGCCTGCTTTTTTATATTTCCAAATGATTTTTTTTAAAAAACCCCAAACTCAAAGAATAATACTGCTTCGTGACACATGTATATGGAATTCAAGTTTCGGTGTCCAGAAATAAAGTCTTACTGGCACACAGCCGAACTCACCCCGTCTGTACTGTCTGTGCAAAGGCAGAGTTGAGCACTTGTGAGGTATTTACCATCTGGCTCTTACAGGAGAAGTTTACAACCCACCTCCCCACCTTCAAGAGCACTGATTCTCCACCTTTCAGGTGTCTCTCAATTTCCTGGGGATCCCATTACATGGCAGGTTCCCTCTAGGCACATCTGGGCCACTGCTAATCACTGAAACACAAGGGCAGAAGTGAAGAGCTCTCCAAGGGGAGGGGGGTGTCTGTGCAGGGTTAAATAAATCCGCACATCCTCTTGAAGATTCTGTGCAATGAAATGAGAAGGATACAGCCAGTGCCTCTGTTGCACACCAGAGTACAAGGCAAAGTTCACAGGGAACTGAGTTACGAGCTGAACTAGCATCTTGTTCTCTGGTGGACAGCTGAGTTTTCTTTACAGAATGACTAACACACTAGAATTATTAAGACAGGAAGAAGACAGACAGATGGCCAACAGGCATATGAAAAGATGTTCAACATCATTCACTCACCCTCAGAGAAATGCCAATCGAGACCACAAAGAGCTATCACCTCACACCTATCAAAATATTATCCAAAACACACAAATAACAAGCACTGGCAAAGGTGTAGAGAAAAGGGAAACCTTGTAGTCTGCTCTTTTCCAAAGTGGCTGCACCAATTTGCATTCCCAGCCACAGGGTTTGCATGTTCTCTGGATAAACACCCAGAAGAAGTAAAAGAGCTTTGGTTATACTTGTAATTCTAGTCTTAATTTTTTAAGGAATCTCTATACTATAGGCACATTATTTATAACAACCAAGACATACAAGCAACCTCAGTGGCCAATGATGGAATAAATAGACAAAGATGAAGTAAGAAGAACCATGCATGTGTCCTGTGATGTGCTCGGTTGCCTCAGTCATGTCTGACTCTTTGTGACCCTATGGACTGTAAGCCATCAGGCTCCTCTGTTTATGGGGTTTTCCAGGCAAAAATACAGGACTGGCTCGTCATGCCCTCCTCTGGGGCATCTTCCCAACCTAGGAGTTCAAGTCCTGTCTCTTCTGTCTCTTGCACTGGCAGGCAGGTTCTTTACTACTAGCACCACCTGCCAAGTCCAAGAACTACCATATAACCCAGCTATTCCACTCCTGAGCATATATCCTGAGAAAATTTTAATTTGCAAAGACATATGCACCCCAGTCACTTGGGCTCCATCCACAGTCTTGGGCTCGAAAATCAATGCGGATAGTAACTGCAGCCATGAAATTAAAAGATGCTAGATCCTTGGAAAGAAAGCTATGACAAACCTAAACAGCCCATTAATAGGCAGAGTCATCACTTTGCTGACAAAAGTCCATATAGTCAAAGCTATGGTTTTCCTAGTAGTCATGTATAGGTACGAGAGTTGGACCATAAAGAAGACTGAGCACTGAAGAATTGATGCCTTCGAACTGTGGTGCTGGAGAAGGTTCTTGAGAGTCCCTTGGACAGCAAGGAGATCAAACCAGTCCATTCTAAAGGAAATCAACCCCGTATATTCAATGGAAGGACTGATGTTGAAGCTGAAGGTCCAATATTTTGGCCATCTGATGTGAAGAGATGACTCATGACAAAAGACACTGATGCTGGCAAAGATTGAGGACAGGAGGAGAAGGGGATAACAGAGGATGAGATGGTTGGATGGCATCACTGACTCAACGCACATGAGTTTGAGCAAGCTCTCGGAGATGATGAAGGACAGGGAAGCCTGGCATGCCACAGTCCATGGGGCTGCAAAGAGTCAGACACAAGTGAGTGACTGAACTGAACTGACCTGATGTACCCCAATGCTCACTGCAGCACTACTGATGATAGCCAAGACATGGAAGCAACCTCAATGTCCATCAACAGATGAATGGATAAAGAAGATGCAGTTGTTTAGTCAGTACGTCATGTCCAACTCTTTGCAACTCCATGGACTAAAGTATGCCAAGGCTTCCCTGTCCTTCGCTATCTTCTGGAATTCGTGCAAATTCATATCCACTGAGTGGTACATATATACAATGGAATATTACTCAGCTGTAAAAAAGAATGAAATAATTCCATCTGCAGCAGCATGGATGGACCTAGAGAGATCATACTAGTAAAGTCAGACAGAAAAGGATAAACATCCTTTATCACTTATAAGCAGAGCCTAATTTTTAAAAATGATACATATGAACTTATTTACAAAACAGAAACCGACATATTTCAAAAATCAACTTATGATTACCAAAGGGGAAATGTGTGGGGGAGGGATACAAAAGGAGCTTGGGATTAACAATCACACATTACTATACACAAAGCAGGTAACTAACAATGATCTACTGTACAGCACAGGGAACTGTACTCAATATTTTTGTAATAACCTATTTGGGAAAAGATTTTGAAAAAAAGAATGAAATATATGGATAACTGAATCCCCTTGCTGTGTACCTAAAAACTAACACAACATTGTAAACCAACTATACTTCAACAAATTTTTTAAAAAGAAACATGATATGATATATATCATATGTGCTATATATACACACACATAGACACACAATGAAATAGTACTCAGCTATAAAAAAGAACAAAATCCTGCCATTTGCAACAACATGGATAGACCCTGAGGGCATTATGCTACATACAGTGAGTCAGGTGGAGGAAGGCAAATACCGTGTGATTTCACTCATACGGAGAATCTAAAACAACAACAACTCATAGATACAGAGAACAGATTAGTAGTTACCACAGAGGAAGGCAGTTGAGAGTTGGGCTACATGGGTGAAGGGTATCAATTGTCTGGTGATGGATGGATAAAATCTAATTTATTTCTGAGGTCAAATACAAATAAAGAAAATGTACGAAATATAAAAATAAATTATAGAGCTTTTACCTTCTATGATGAAAACATTACTTAACTTCTCAGTTATAGTTTCTAATAGAAAAATATTTAAAGATACAACTTACATGAACAAAAGCTTTTTGGGGCATTCAATTATTTTTCAGAGGGTAAAGGGACTTACTATCCCAAAGTCTGTAAACCACTGGTAGATACCATTAAGAAGGTACCATGAAGTCAGTGGACATAGGAGCTTCCTGTTAAAGACCTAAGTAAGAAACCACTTAAATGATAGGCTGCTTTTCACTTCTCTTTTGACCTTCTTTAGAGTCATTAACAAAAAATTCCAACTGTATGATGCCAAGAATGCTGAAACTATTTTTAATGATATAAAGGGAATTGGTTTTTCAGGAGATTCTTCTAAAACCTTGTCCTAAAATGAATGAAATCAACAATGTTACTTTTTCCAGCATGTAGTGAAAATCTCAAAATTGATGAGCCTCTCACATTTCCAAGATGGCTTGGGCAGAAGGTAAGAAATTGTAGAAAAGAAAAGCTATATTCACATGGTGGGAATAGATAAAGTCAAGAAATACATTCACGTAGTAAGAATAAACAAAGTGAAGTTAGTCTCTTCCTTCACCTTTTGTGTGGCTGGCTTTGGTTTTCCTAAAGACCACGTGTGTGCGTTTAGCCTAGTTAGGTGGGGAGCAAAGAACCAGAGAAACCTATGGCGAGTTGGTGATGCATGCTAGCTCAGTCACGTCTGGCTCTTTGGGAAGCTAGCTTTAAGTCCAAATGGCAGAGGTTTCAGGAGCACAGAGATCTGTAAGGTGTTCAGGAAATTTGACAGCCCCCAGCAATATTATGCTTTAGCAGCACTCAACCTCTTTGACCCTCTGGCTGACAGAGTCCACACATGGCTGGAGTCCACTGAATTCAGTGTCTATTGAACTGCTTCTGTGTGCAAGGCACTGGGTAGGGGGCTGCAAGGGTTTAGTTTGCCCTCCTGGCCTTGACACTTTGGAGTAGGGTGAGGGACACGAACACGGCAGAAATCACTAAAGTTGAAGGAAAAACAAGGTGACTTAAGGGTATGGGGAGTAAGGTAGGGACAGATCTTGGTTGGGCATGGAGAGAAAGGGTGTGTGGGCGGCAGTGGCATGGACAGGCCTTAAAGAACAGAAAGATCCCGTGGTTAGGACAGACTGACAAGCATGACCTAAGGAGAACTGGACTGATGTGGTGGTGGGGGGGGGGAGGTGGGGAGAGTTGAGGGTGTGGCCAAGTTTGTCAAGGGTCAGGAGAGAAGCTGGAGAGGCAGGCAGGGTGCTCCAGTGTGGAGGCCTCTGAGCCATCCTGCAGCGCCATGTGCTTCAGTTTGCAGGCAGTGAGGAGAGAGGGAAGGTTTGTGAGCAGTCGAGTGACATGATCTGAGGTGAGCTTTTAAGAGATTAAATCTGGAGCTAGCGTGTAGGCTGGGACTGGAGTGGGTGCAAACTAAACTCTTCCTTTGTGGGTGGTAGCAAAACGGGTCTTTTTGAGTTTTAGTCAAAGGACACAGGGCGTTTTCAATGGAAGCAGGAAGGGTACAAATCAGACAAACCTTAGAGCTGTGAAGCTGTCAGGGTCACACAGCATTTAATAGGCATGGCTCAGTGAGATGAGAGAAGCTATGTGAGTGAACCTTCATAGGCCATTCCAGAAAATATCAACTCCGCCAGAGATAGAGGGCGAATCAGCAGCTGTGTGGAAAGACAGGGCTAACAAAGGGGTCTGGGACATTTAGAGATTGGCAGACATGTCACCATCTTCCTTGTGATGCTGGCTTTCTAGATGCACGCATATGTCCAAGGTGATCTAATGCTATTTTACACATATGCAGCTTATGTGTATCAATTCTACCTCAAAAAAGTTCTTTAAAAGGACCAGCTTCTTTTTCTTTTCTGATCAAGATCTGCTTCTTAAGTCCGATTGTTACAAGAGACACTAGTAATGCTAAAAGGTTACGAATCCTTTTTGGAAACTAAGGATTGGCAGCAACAGTCAGGAGACATATCAACCACATCAACCTGCATGGGTGGGGTGGTCCAGGGTGGGCATATCCTACAGCTACAGAACCTGCGGGCTTCCCCCTAGGAAGTGACAGGAAAGTGCAGGGGCTACTGTGATTACGGAGAGAAGACAGTGCTCTGAGGGGGCACATGATGCGTTTCCATTTTGAAACATTTATACAGCTTTCAGCAGGCAGCCGTCGAAGACACCCCTGATGATCCTCTCCTCCTCCTATTCATACCACTGTGCATTTCTCTTCCGCCTGAGTGTGGGCTAAGCCTACTGACTAGCTTTCCTGAATAGGTTTCAAAAAACTGACTTCCATCTTCCTCACACTCTCGTATCTCCCTTGTTGCCACACTATCACCCACTCTCTCTGATGATGTAGCCGCCGTGTCGTGAGGGAGATAGCCCACATGGCAAAGAATCAAGAGAGGTCTTGGGTCAAGAGCTAGTGAGGAGCTGAGGCCCTCAGTCCCACAGCCTTTGAGGAACTGAGTCCTGACAACAACCACAGAAAGTGATCTGCGAAGTGGATTCTTCCACACTTGAGCCTTCAGATGAGACTACAGCCCTGGCCAATGCTTTCAGTCACAGCCTCATTAGACACCCAGAGACAGCCAAGCAGAACCCAGACTCCTGACTTCTAGAAACTGAGATGATATATGTTGTTGTTCCTGGTCAATGACTGTAAGATTAATTTGTTAAGCAACAACAGATGACTACTATACAGCTTCAGCTCTGGTTATTTGCCTGCAGCTCTGCAATAGCATCTTTTACCTAAAAAACACACACAATGATGCAATGACAATTTTAAAACATCAAGAGAACTTTGCTTCAAATTCACTGTCTGCTAGGGATGTGGTGATTTGGCTTTGGGCCTCTTGATAGTAAATATGTACAGAAGGTGCCTTTGAATTTCAAGTTTATGTTGCTCTTCAGAAAGGTATTTTGACCTGGAACAATACTTTACCAATGATGTTATAATGAGGAATTATTTTCTCAGCCAAGATTTTGATCCAGTAGTGGTGGTCAGACTTCAGTGTGGCTCTGAACTGCCTAGGAGCTTATTGAAACATATCAAATTAACAGAACCTTCCCTGAAGGGGGAATCCAGGAGTCTTGTGTTTACCTAACATCCTTGGTGATTCTGATTCAGGGCATTCAAGGCCCATACTTTCAAAAATCACTTAAAGGAATGACCCTCAATATTACCCTTAATAAAATATAAATGATATTTTACATAACACAGAAAATCAAACTTGGCCAAGTACAAAGAGTGGAATAACAGGTAAAAGCAGCTCCATGGTATCTATTTAACAGGACTTGGTTTATTGTGGAACACACAGAAAAGGACGTGAAAGAGGTCAAAGGGGATGAGTTTCTAGAAAGGGCTGAGGGACCCTCTGAAGAAGGGCTGAGCTTTAGTCTAAAGCCTGTGAATAACAGGTACCCCAGGGAGCAAGGATTCTGGAGCTTGGAGAAAAGAAGGTAGGGGATCCTGCATGGAGATTTTAAGAAACTGAGGGACTAGCAAAGTTTTTAGATCTTTCTTGCCCTAGGTAGGCTGGATTTGCAATGAGTATTAAGAATGCAATTACTCTATGTCAGGGGTTAGTATTTTTTATGGTAAGGGCCAGAGAGTAACCATTTTTGGCTTTGCAAAACATATGGCTGCAACCACTCAGTTTTGCTGCTGTTGCAGGAAAGCAGTCACAATCTATAAATGAATGGGTATAGCTGGTTGTAATACAAATTTACTTGCAAAAACATGGTGGGTGGCATCACCAGCCTGATCTAAGCTATATCCATAATCTCCATCTATCACCACTGGGAAAGAACACATGACCGTGAACAGGGCTGTCTGAAGACCTGTTTTGATCCTACTGCCTCTCCTACTGGCCTGACATTTCACTACTAGAGCTGTTCCTTGGGGTGAAAACACTGACTATGGAAGTTCCCAGATAAAACACAAGCATGACACTCTTCAGACAAAGTCTCATCCCACCTAAATGAGTTAGACTCCCAAGCTTTCTGTTTCCTACTGCAGAAGCCATTTTACTTAAGCCTTAAATTTGGAGGGGGGGTAAAGGGAACCCCCCTAAGACTATGTCTAATCCAGTAGTGGTGGTCAGACTTCAGTGTGGCTCTGAACTGCCTAGGAGCTTATTGAAACATATCAAATTAACAGAACCTTCCCTGAAGGGGGAATCCAGGAGTCTTGTGTTTACCTAACATCCTTGGTGATTCTGATTCAGGGCATTCAAGGCCCATACTTTCAAAAATCACTTAAAGGAATGACCCTCAATATTACCCTTAATAAAATATAAATGATATTTTACATAACACAGAAAATCAAACTTGGCCAAGTACAAAGAGTGGAATAACAGGTAAAAGCAGCTCCATGGTATCTATTTAACAGGACTTGGTTTATTGTGGAACACACAGAAAAGGACGTGAAAGAGGTCAAAGGGGATGAGTTTCTAGAAAGGGCTGAGGGACCCTCTGAAGAAGGGCTGAGCTTTAGTCTAAAGCCTGTGAATAACAGGTACCCCAGGGAGCAAGGATTCTGGAGCTTGGAGAAAAGAAGGTAGGGGATCCTGCATGGAGATTTTAAGAAACTGAGGGACTAGCAAAGTTTTTAGATCTTTCTTGCCCTAGGTAGGCTGGATTTGCAATGAGTATTAAGAATGCAATTACTCTATGTCAGGGGTTAGTATTTTTTATGGTAAGGGCCAGAGAGTAACCATTTTTGGCTTTGCAAAACATATGGCTGCAACCACTCAGTTTTGCTGCTGTTGCAGGAAAGCAGTCACAATCTATAAATGAATGGGTATAGCTGGTTGTAATACAAATTTACTTGCAAAAACATGGTGGGTGGCATCACCAGCCTGATCTAAGCTATATCCATAATCTCCATCTATCACCACTGGGAAAGAACACATGACCGTGAACAGGGCTGTCTGAAGACCTGTTTTGATCCTACTGCCTCTCCTACTGGCCTGACATTTCACTACTAGAGCTGTTCCTTGGGGTGAAAACACTGACTATGGAAGTTCCCAGATAAAACACAAGCATGACACTCTTCAGACAAAGTCTCATCCCACCTAAATGAGTTAGACTCCCAAGCTTTCTGTTTCCTACTGCAGAAGCCATTTTACTTAAGCTTTTGGTAGATCTTGAAACACATGTGTGTGGGTATGTGTGTGGCCTTGTTGTGAGTAAACAGGGAACCCTGAAAGGACACAGCTTGGGGAGGCGGGAAGACTAATGTCTAACAGCAGACTTGAGCTAATTCCCAACATCTCCAGTTAGCTCCACGGGAGGCAAAAGAGTTCAAGACAGTATTAATTTTAATTAACTCAAACTGAAATATATAACACAAGAGGTATTATAAAGGTAACAAAGATCAGATGTCACTGTTTCTAAGAGACTGTGAATTGCCATTTTGAATAATCCAAGTCAAGGTCTCTAAATCCAGACACTGCACCTGAGAGAAAGCTCTGGACTGATTCTCAGTACTGACCCATCTACTTTTCATCTCTGCTTTCTTCGTCTGCCTGCTCTAAGCTGAGGAACAGAAACAAGATCAAATGGTAAAGGCAGTTCTGTATATCACATACACAGTGGCAGCCACTGCCACATAATTGAGTGTTAACATATACCAACAGAATAGCTGATAAATAGCTGAACATTCACAAATGAAAAATATATGTATATGGCTGACATAATACCCTTTTATAAGTTATAAAATAGTTACCTACCCTATATTGGCACCTTTTTTTTGGTGAAAACTGTAGGTAACTTGAAAATGAAATAACTAATCCATAGCAGAAAACAAAATGCAAAGAACTCTTTAAAAACTCAGAAACATTATGGTACGACCCTGAGCTAGAATGAGCTTGTACTGTGTCCACTGTTCACCTCCCTTTAACGTGTATCACCTTGAGTCACTGGCAGCCATCAGACAGTCTGGGTGTTTCCTTTGGCCATAGCTGTGTGGCCAAACACTTCTCCAATCAGACTCCAGGGAGCAGCCGCCACCCTGCCTGAGAACCCACATACCGTCAGACCCTTGGCCACAGTTCACACAGAAAGAACCCAGAGAGATGAAGGGTTCCCCACCTTGAAATAGAATTCAAGTGTTTTCAGAAAAGGCTTTGAATATAGTAACCTTAGAACTGGAGGTTAGGACAGAGTGGTTCCCCACCTTGAAATAGAATTCAGAGAAAGGCTTGTAGGTCAGAAGCCATTTTACTTAAGCTTTTGGTAGATCTTGAAACACATGTGTGTGGGTATGTGTGTGGCCTTGTTGTGAGTAAACAGGGAACCCTGAAAGGACACAGCTTGGGAGGCGGGAAGACTAATGTCTAACAGCAGACTTGAGCTAATTCCCAACATCTCCAGTTAGCTCCACGGGAGGCAAAAGAGTTCAAGACAGTATTAATTTTAATTAACTCAAACTGAAATATATAACACAAGAGGTATTATAAAGGTAACAAAGATCAGATGTCACTGTTTCTAAGAGACTGTGAATTGCCATTTTGAATAATCCAAGTCAAGGTCTCTAAATCCAGACACTGCACCTGAGAGAAAGCTCTGGACTGATTCTCAGTACTGACCCATCTACTTTTCATCTCTGCTTTCTTCGTCTGCCTGCTCTAAGCTGAGGAACAGAAACAAGATCAAATGGTAAAGGCAGTTCTGTATATCACATACACAGTGGCAGCCACTGCCACATAATTGAGTGTTAACATATACCAACAGAATAGCTGATAAATAGCTGAACATTCACAAATGAAAAATATATGTATATGGCTGACATAATACCCTTTTATAAGTTATAAAATAGTTACCTACCCTATATTGGCACCTTTTTTTGGTGAAAACTGTAGGTAACTTGAAAATGAAATAACTAATCCATAGCAGAAAACAAAATGCAAAGAACTCTTTAAAAACTCAGAAACATTATGGTACGACCCTGAGCTAGAATGAGCTTGTACTGTGTCCACTGTTCACCTCCCTTTAACGTGTATCACCTTGAGTCACTGGCAGCCATCAGACAGTCTGGGTGTTTCCTTTGGCCATAGCTGTGTGGCCAAACACTTCTCCAATCAGACTCCAGGGAGCAGCCGCCACCCTGCCTGAGAACCCACATACCGTCAGACCCTTGGCCACAGTTCACACAGAAAGAACCCAGAGAGATGAAGGGTTCCCCACCTTGAAATAGAATTCAAGTGTTTTCAGAAAAGGCTTTGAATATAGTAACCTTAGAACTGGAGGTTAGGACAGAGTGACATCAAAGTATCATAAGAAATCCCACAGCTTTTCCCAGGACACTCATATCCCAGGTATCACTCTATACAGTGGATCCATGACAGAGAAGTCCCAGGCTTAGCTAGGGTCAGAAGGAGAAAGGCTTGGGGTCTGAAGGGACTGCTGTCTCAGGTCACCCCAGACAGATACGAGGAGCCCAGCAGTGTGATCTGATGCACAGCAGTGAGCAGAGGCTCGCCCCTCCCCGGTGCTTCAGAATCCACACTTGGCCATGGAAAGCTCACCATGTGGGCTTCCTACTCAACGTTCAGCTTAACACAACATTCCACATGCTTTCCCCACACCATTGGCTCTAGCCTCTACATGAGAGGGTGATCTGGAGAGTTCTGTCACTTGGACTTCAAGAATCATCTACAGCCAACTGAACCCAAGCATTAGGACTATTTGGATTTGAGAGCTGGCCAGAAGGAGCTTCTCTGGTGGCTCAATGGTAAAGAATCCACCTGCCAATGCAGGAGATGTGGGTTTGATCCCTGGGTCAGGAAGATCCCCTGGAGAAGGAAATGGCAAGCCACTCCAGTATTCTTGCCTGGGAAATCCAATGGACAGAGAGGCCTGGTTGGCTCTCTCTCTGCCTCCCCAGAGAGAGACATGGAAAGGAGAATGGACACCTGAAGCAAAAACTCCATCTTTTCCAAACACAGAGAGTTTTGAGGGTGAATTAACCTCTTGATTTCCTTCTCATGTCCTCCCTTACTTTTGGACCTTCCTCTAAATTAGCACTTCCCAAACTGCAGGGAACATCTGGAAATCTTGTCAAAATTGCAGATCTGGATTCAACAGGCTTAAGTGGGGCCTGAGACTCTACATCTGTAAAAAGCTTCCAGGGGATGCAGATTCTGCTGGTCCATGGATCACATGTGGAACAGAATCTAAATTCCGTCACAGACATTGAGTGAAGCCCGTGTGACAACCCTGAACCTTGCCCTACACACTAAGCACAATATTCCACCCAAGCCATCTGTAGCTCGAACAGCTCCTTCTTTTCCGAGTGCCACTGTCTCACGTCTAGGTCCCCAAGGCAGCATCACTTGAGGCTGCCCTTGTGGTCACCCACCCTCTGATTTCCTGGAGGCCTAAGAGAACATGTGGATGTCACTTGGTTAAAGAAGTTACTCAAAAAAGAAGAGGAGGGGCTTCCCTGGTGGTCCAGTGGGTAGGGACACCGCCTTGCAGTGCAAGGGGTGCTGGTTCAATCCCTGGCCTGGGAAGATCCCATGTGGCACAGAGCGGCTGGACCGATGTGTCCAATTACCAAGCCGGAGCTCTGCAGTGCATGCGACAACAGAGGCGACTGCGATGGGAGGCCCACACGGGCCAAAGAACAAAGATGGATGAAAATAGACAAATGAAAGACCAATAGAAGTGGCCCGCCTGCTCCCCTCCCTCCCCACCCCACCCCCTCAAATAAATAAATACATAAATCTTTAAAAAAAAAAAGAAGAGGAAACAGATGGTAAAGGATTAACTATCCGAGTCTGAACAATGTAATTCCATGGAGAAGTTTCACTCAAGAAGGAACATGGGAAACGATCAAAGCAAAGAAAACTGGAAGCACCTTGACATCCCTGACAAGGAATAAGTAGTCCGGGGGTAGGAGGGTGTAGGGATCTCCACCATACTAAGTGCATTTTCCTTTGGCAAAGATCTCCCCATGAGACCTGTACCAAAACCTCTTCCCCCACTACTGTCTCTCACTGCAAAGAAACTAAGAACTCTGCAAAAGGGTGGGGTGGGGGAGACATAAGAGCCATATGGAATCCTCTATTTTTTCCCTCACACCATCTGGTCTGGGATCTAATCACAGAATGGCAACTGCAATGACTGAGGAGCCAGCATAATCTCTGGGCCACTGAGAAGGTGCACCATGGCCAGGTTCGGTCCTCTCACTTCAGAACCCATGATGGCCTTGTTGCACCACCCCATGCGAGCTCTCTGCCCCTGACGCCAGACACACATGGCCTCAGCACATGTGCAATGCAGGCACATTTCTCCCAGCTATTTCTGCCTCTGTACACACAGTTAGCACCACAGGTGCATGGAGACCACTGCAGGATCTGCGAAGAGATCAAAATCAGTGATTTTTGTTTCTCCACCTCCAACAAGAACCTGCTTGCTCCTAGAATTCTCACCTGAAATATCACCAGCAATGTGGTAACTATTAAAGTTCTACAGTTTCTCATTATACCAGCAAAACCTATCCTACTCTGAATTCCCTCGATGCCTAAACCTGACCTTGAATGGCCCAGAAACTGTTTGCAGGTACCACTGACCTGACACCAGTGCTCCAGAAAGATCCATGACTTGGGCACACCCAGACCTTGGCAGGGGACACACTGGTGTATGTGGTATATGCACCACATCACTTTTCAAAAGCCACAAGTCTTCTGAATTCTTAACTAAATTAAGAATTTAGCCCCCAGAATTTCAGATAACATGCAGACCTTCTTGACATGTTAACAAGTGCTGCTCATTCTCTCTGCCACTAAATTGTGCACGTTAACTTTTTCTTTGGGGGGGGGGGGAAGCTTTTTAGAAAGCAATTGGAGCTAAGTTTAGATAGAAAATTCTCCTAAGTGTATGATCCTGTGGTTCTGAGTCTATTTACAGCATGCTGTAACCATCACCATGAGCTAAATTTAAAACATCTCCATCACTCCCCAAAGGATCCCTTTTACCCCTCAGCAGTCAATCCCCAACCTCTTCAGCTATTTTCTCTTTGGGTTTGCCATTTCTGGATATTTCATATCAATGGAATCCTGAAGTATCTGTGCTTGTCTGTCATCTTGACTCAGTATCCTGTTTCTGAGATCCATCCATGTCGCAGTGTGTAGTATATGTACTTCATTCCCTCTCATCACCACACCGTATTCCACTGTATGAATATATCATGCCTAAAGGCAATTTTTCAAAATCAAGATTCTAGAACCTTCCATCCTTCAAAGACTCCAAGAGAACAAATGTCTGGTGGCACTTCTTGCTCACCTCTTCAAGCATATACAGGCATAAAGAACTGGCGCTTAGTGGCCGGACACCAACTGGAGGAATTTGTCACTCAAGGCACAGAACTAAATCCAAAGACAGGTTTTGTGTTTATTAACCTGAAGCCACCATGTGGTTTTCTTCTTTTTAGAGAGAGAAAAAATTTTACATGACTAAGTGAATGTGTCTTAAACACAGTTAGCACCACAGGTGCATGGAGACCACTCAACTATTAACCAAAGAACCTGCTTGCTCCTAGAATTCTCACCTGAAATATCACCAGCAATGTGGTAACTATTAAAGTTCTACAGTTTCTCATTATACCAGCAAAACCTATCCTACTCTGAATTCCCTCGATGCCTAAACCTGACCTTGAATGGCCCAGAAACTGTTTGCAGGTACCACTGACCTGACACCAGTGCTCCAGAAAGATCCATGACTTGGGCACACCCAGACCTTGGCAGGGGACACACTGGTGTATGTGGTATATGCACCACATCACTTTTCAAAAGCCACAAGTCTTCTGAATTCTTAACTAAATTAAGAATTTAGCCCCCAGAATTTCAGATAACATGCAGACCTTCTTGACATGTTAACAAGTGCTGCTCATTCTCTCTGCCACTAAATTGTGCACGTTAACTTTTTCTTTGGGGGGGGGGGGAAGCTTTTTAGAAAGCAATTGGAGCTAAGTTTAGATAGAAAATTCTCCTAAGTGTATGATCCTGTGGTTCTGAGTCTATTTACAGCATGCTGTAACCATCACCATGAGCTAAATTTAAAACATCTCCATCACTCCCCAAAGGATCCCTTTTACCCCTCAGCAGTCAATCCCCAACCTCTTCAGCTATTTTCTCTTTGGGTTTGCCATTTCTGGATATTTCATATCAATGGAATCCTGAAGTATCTGTGCTTGTCTGTCATCTTGACTCAGTATCCTGTTTCTGAGATCCATCCATGTCGCAGTGTGTAGTATATGTACTTCATTCCCTCTCATCACCACACCGTATTCCACTGTATGAATATATCATGCCTAAAGGCAATTTTTCAAAATCAAGATTCTAGAACCTTCCATCCTTCAAAGACTCCAAGAGAACAAATGTCTGGTGGCACTTCTTGCTCACCTCTTCAAGCATATACAGGCATAAAGAACTGGCGCTTAGTGGCCGGACACCAACTGGAGGAATTTGTCACTCAAGGCACAGAACTAAATCCAAAGACAGGTTTTGTGTTTATTAACCTGAAGCCACCATGTGGTTTTCTTCTTTTTTTGAGAGAGAGAGAAAAAAATTTTTACATGACTAAGTGAATGTGTCTTAAATTGTACCTCAGGATTGCTTTTTTCTAGAGTCATGAGTTCTGTCATTTCTGATTCATTTCTGCAGAAGTAAGCAGACATTTGGGACAAATGAGGCTCTGGGTTCACACAGAATTCTAGCGATTCTTGAAGCCTGGGGTGTTTCCCTGACCCACCTCCATCCCTTTGTATTCCCGTTTTAAGTAACTTAAAACCACTGAGTCTTAGTTCACTGGGCTGAGTAAGAGGACGCTCAGTGTGGACTTTGCGGATGCTGAGGGTGGGTGTGCATGTCGCTCAGCTCTCTCCCCTTCCAGGTCCCCAAATGGGCTGACACACTGTTTACTCAGACCCAGCACTTAGGCGTTTCGAGAGGCCAGTGTTCCTCTGAGTAAGGAGACAGGAAAAATCAGACCCCATGGACCTACCTGATGGGGTCAAGACCCAAGTACCCGATCCTCATTTCAAGGGGCCTGAGTTTTCCTTCTCAAAGGCAATGCACTGATGTAAAATTGGAATGCTTCACAAAGATGTCTGGGGCCAATGACAGCCCAGGCTCCTCCAATGTCCTGACTCAGTTCTTGGTCCCATGATGGGCGCATGTGACCCCCGCCCCCACTCATGGCTCAGATATCACACATTTTGTGTTTAACACCAAGGCACATCTCATTATATACTGCTCCCTTAAAGAAGAAGAGATGAGGGGAAAAAAACAGAGGTGGAAGAAGAAAGAGGTGAAAGATGGGGTGGAATGGAGAGGAAGACAGAAAAAGGAAGATGATGAAAAAACTTTCGAAAAGGGCCAATTCCACCCCTGCCCCTGTGAACAAATTAATGCATCAAGCAAAACAGAAAACAGCACCAAACCAAAAGAGCTAGCACAAATCAGATTAAAGATAACAGTTGACTTGCTATGCGAATGCACCCCAAGGCTGTATTTACCTGGACTGCTCAAGGGGTTAGCCCTGTCCCCCAGGGTTGGCACGGGATGGTACTGGTGGTTCTTTGAGCCTGGGTACATCCAGTGGTACCTGCCAATTTCCATTTCAGCTCTGCTGTTCACTGCCAATTTCAGGTGGCAAAGAGTCAGTGTCTCTATCTCCAGCAAAGACTCTACATGAGCATTTTAAATTTATTCTTTTACGATACAATTAAAGGAAACGAGGAATATACAAGATATGCTATTGAACTGCAACCTTTCAGTACCATCTCATTCACTTAGCATGATGCATTGAGAACATTACCATCTCCTCCCCAATTTATTGAATTTAAGTTGACAAAAATCACCAAGATTGGCTTTTCTCTCTGCATTTTCTCCATCTCCTCCCATCTCATCCCCACCCATTAGAATGCTCGTCTGGGGCAGATGCTGTTTATAAGGAAAATCCAGCTTCTCACCATTGCATTTTTTCTATTTATTTCACTTTCTGGCCCACAGAGCACAATCACCGTTGGAGCAACGTAACTGAAAGTGAATCCAGGCTCGCTCTAATGGTACCCCATTCCAGCCAACAACCCCATGGTCTGCTGAATCTTAGGTGACACTCCTGTCCTCCCAATGACATTGACAGTATTCTCTGTCACCTCATCTTATCTCAGTTGCCCCCAAATGTAAAAAGCCCCGGCCATCAGCCCAGGCTCCTCCAATGTCCTGACTCAGTTCTTGGTCCCATGATGGGCGCATGTGACCCCCGCCCCCACTCATGGCTCAGATATCACACATTTTGTGTTTAACACCAAGGCACATCTCATTATATACTGCTCCCTTAAAGAAGAAGAGATGAGGGGAAAAAAACAGAGGTGGAAGAAGAAAGAGGTGAAAGATGGGGTGGAATGGAGAGGAAGACAGAAAAAGGAAGATGATGAAAAAACTTTCGAAAAGGGCCAATTCCACCCCTGCCCCTGTGAACAAATTAATGCATCAAGCAAAACAGAAAACAGCACCAAACCAAAAGAGCTAGCACAAATCAGATTAAAGATAACAGTTGACTTGCTATGCGAATGCACCCCAAGGCTGTATTTACCTGGACTGCTCAAGGGGTTAGCCCTGTCCCCCAGGGTTGGCACGGGATGGTACTGGTGGTTCTTTGAGCCTGGGTACATCCAGTGGTACCTGCCAATTTCCATTTCAGCTCTGCTGTTCACTGCCAATTTCAGGTGGCAAAGAGTCAGTGTCTCTATCTCCAGCAAAGACTCTACATGAGCATTTTAAATTTATTCTTTTACGATACAATTAAAGGAAACGAGGAATATACAAGATATGCTATTGAACTGCAACCTTTCAGTACCATCTCATTCACTTAGCATGATGCATTGAGAACATTACCATCTCCTCCCCAATTTATTGAATTTAAGTTGACAAAAATCACCAAGATTGGCTTTTCTCTCTGCATTTTCTCCATCTCCTCCCATCTCATCCCCACCCATTAGAATGCTCGTCTGGGGCAGATGCTGTTTATAAGGAAAATCCAGCTTCTCACCATTGCATTTTTTCTATTTATTTCACTTTCTGGCCCACAGAGCACAATCACCGTTGGAGCAACGTAACTGAAAGTGAATCCAGGCTCGCTCTAATGGTACCCCATTCCAGCCAACAACCCCATGGTCTGCTGAATCTTAGGTGACACTCCTGTCCTCCCAATGACATTGACAGTATTCTCTGTCACCTCATCTTATCTCAGTTCAGGACTTTGGAGTCTAGCATGTTCCAGATTAAATCTTGTTCCAACGATCTCCCACTGTCTTGACAGAGAAAGGGCTTCAAATCTTGGTCTTAAAGCACGGCTTCCTCACACACAAGGTGACAAGTGGCCTCCTGGGGACTCAGGTAGGTTCCTATCTGGTAATCTGACTATACTTCTTAGGAGACTGGACAGAAAAATACCTAGCAACTTGCCTGACACAGAATCAGATGCTGGTAATGGGTGGCTGAATTACAACCCTGAAATCCCTAAGAGACTGTAAGATCACTAGGACCAGTTCATAGCTAAGAATCCTATAAACCTAATAATGGGTTACAGCCTCTGGGGTGCCACAAATACTCAAGGACTTAGAAAATGGTGCTGACATTGATGTGGGGAACTAGTCCATCAGAAGAGCAGGTTATAAAGTGCCACTGGACACCTCAGACCACTGAGGATAAGGGCTAAGCAAACCATCACATGGTGAATCAATAGGGTGAATGCCCTGAACAGGTCCGCTGAAAACCTCAGTGGCCATTAGGAAACCCCAGCTCCACTATCCACAGTCTCTGAAAACTCTTGCAGTATTTCCACTTTGGAAGTGGAGATCTGTGTTTCTAGGTGGGGTCTCAGGGCAAACCTCTTTGGCTTCAAGATAAAGTAATGTATTTTAGAGACATTTAAAAGACAGCTAAAGACATTTGAAAAGGGGAAGAAAGGATGTGAGGACAAGATCGGAACCACACAATACAAGTGGTTTTATACTGTTCCTGGTTCTGTTAAACGGAGATGTGTGCTCACAGCTTGCTGGGTACCATGCAAAGCACGTTACACCCTTTCCCTCAGTAATTTTCTTTCTATGCAAAGTGGGGTTTTTTTTTATTATTTTTTATCATGTGTAGCATAGGTGAAATTATTTAAATCAATACATTAAAAAAATTTGGCCTCTTTTATTGTTTTTTTTATTTATTTATTTTCATCTGTTTTTTATTCTTTTCACCTGTGTAGGCCTCCCATCACAGTGGCCCCTCTGGTCGCAGAGCACCAGCTCTGGGCACACGCGCTCCAGAGCACTGGCTGGACACACCGGTCCAGCGGCTCCTCAGAATGTGGGATCTTTCCAGGCCTGGGATCGAACCGGTGCCCCTTGCACTGCAAGGTAGGCTCTTTACCCACTGGACCACCAGGGAAGCCCTCAATCAATACATTTTTTAAGGAATGTCACATGTTCTGGCTTGGCCAATCATTTTAGTACTTCCAAGGTCTGAGTCTTAAGTTCTTTCAAAAAGACAGTTAAAAGAATTTTTGCTCAGTCCACCATTGTTATGTCAGTCTGTCTACAAGCTCTTTAGTTGGGTTTCTTTGATCTCCAATGGAATACTGGATATGCTTCAAAGTTTCCCAATCATGGGGCTCCAATTTCCTCAGGCAATTTACTTCAGGACCCTGGTCAGGATCAGAGGAGATGGATCTGCTTTGGCTCTGAATTTTAGATGCCCTTTAGACATGCGTTAGGTTTAAATCAGATTCCCTCCTAAGTGATCACACCTTAGAACAGTTGGGATATGCCGTATGTAAGATAAAAACAGCTTGACTGTTACCTCAATCATTTGAGATCATGGTATCTGTCACAACCATCCTGTGAAAGAGGTACTGTTATTATTACTCTCGCTTTACAATGGAAACAGTCAGGGGCAACTGAGAGTTAAGTCACTGCCCACAGATCACACAGCCAGAGGGGAGGAGCCTGTGTGTGAACGTGGGCATGTGACTCTGGTGGGCAGGTGATCTGACTGTGGCCTGTGCAGCCACTTGTCACTGTCTCCTCTTTTGCAGAGGTCTGTTTGGAGCTGAGCTGTGCTTCTGTACCTCGAGATATGTTTCAGGTCCCAAGCCGCTCATGTTATTTCAGAGTTCTTAAAAGTTCTGAACTCTCAGCCTTTCCAGCGTTTAGATTTTTGGTGTACTCTTCAGGGGAGAGTCTCTCTCACACGTGGGTTGTCCTATATTCTCCAAAAGCAGGGCAACCCAGCGGGGCTGGTGGAAAGAACCAGAAGGAAAGCAAGTGGCCTCATGGTATGATTTAATTTCCTCCTGGTTCAAGTGGCTATCTGCCCTCCGTGTTAACTTAAGCCTGAGGATTCCCAATACCTCGATCACCTCTCTCTGAAAAGTTTTCATCCTCCTTTCAAAAAAATTTCTCTCTCCAAGCCCAACACACAGTTGGTGCCCAATCCATTTGGTGGATGGTTGGTTGAATGCAGGAGAGTGTCCTGGGACCCTGTGAATCAAGAAGTGGATGCTCGGGGCTTCCCTGGTGGTCCAGTGGGTAAGGACACTGCCTTGCAGTGCAGGGGGCGCTGGTTCAATCCCTGGCCTGGGAGGATCCCACGTGCTGCGGAGGAGCTGGACTGATGTGTCCAACTGCCCAGCTGGAGCTCTGGAGCGCATGCAGCCAGGGCCGGTGCTCTGTGATGGGAGAGGCCACTGCGATGGGAGGCCCACACAGGCCAAAGAACAAAGACGGATGAAAATAAATAAATGAAAGACCAATAGAAGTGACAAAAAAAAAAAAAAAAGAAGAAGTGGATGTTCAGGTCCCTGTCCCCCAACCCTCACCACACTGACCTCATCCAAGCCAGGCTACGAAGCACAGGAACTGTCTGTACATGAGCTATCCATTCTCCACCCTCATCTCCTCGCATGGGCAATCAGGCACAGGCTGCCTGGCAATGACAATGGAAAACCATGCATTGCCCAGTGCTAATGTGCTTTCTGAGAAAAGCATGGCAGCTGAGATGCTCAGTTCAGCATATAGCTCCTCCCCCTCTTGCAGATGTATAGATGGGGTCAGTGAGTGGATGAGAAGGCCTCTGGACAATAATTAATCTTTTGATACAAAGGGAAAGAAAGCCAACTATCTTGTATTTCTGAGCCAAGCTTCAGGAAAGTAAGTATCGAATTATAAAACTTCAAAGGACACAGGAAATCTTTTGTTTAAAAGGACAGGGGCCCCAAGTCTAAAAGAGAGTCACACAATTGTGAGGAGCAGCCTCAGCTTGAGGTGGGCTTTAAAAATGCCATCCTTTCTGGGCAACTGTCAAGAAGTGGGAAAATGTACAGATGTAGGAAGATCTTGGCTTCTGCCCTTCAGAGGCAAGACTGCAAACACTTCCCTGAGAGAGTAGAAGGAAGATATGGGCAGGAGATGGATGGGTATATATTTTTTGAATTTGGGCCTCTTTTATTGGTCTTTCATTTATTTATTTTTATCCATCTTTGTTCTTTGGCCTGTGCAGGCCTCCCATTGCAGTGGCCTCTCTTGTTGCAGAGCACTGGCTCTGGGCCCATGTACTTCAGAGTGCTGGCTCATAATTGGACACACCTGTTCAGCAGCTCCACAGCATGTGGGATCTTCCCAGGCCAAGGATTGAACTGGCCCTCCCTGTACTGCAAGGTGAACTCTTTACCCACTGGACCACCAGGAAAGCCTGGATATTTTTAAAGAAGCAGAGAAGACTATAACATCTCAGATACAGTCTTGGTCAAAAAGTTCATTCAAGTCTTTCTGTAAGACACTAATGGAAAAATCTGAATGAACATCTTGGTCAACTCAATACTATTTATGGTTGAGGCTGGGCGCCAAGCGGTGGTAGCTGATGGTGAGACACATACCTGGATGGTCATCACCAAAGACGGGGACTTGATGAAAAGAAATAAAAATAATGCCATGTATACTTTTTCCTCCACTGACTCAGCTGTTGTGATGTAGGGATGAGGCTGAATAACTAATAACTGAATAACTAAAACTGCAGACTGGTATGCTTTCTGTCGCCTAGGAAATTATCACTGGAAGCAACTAAATACAAAGACTGAGCTTCCTAAAAACAAAACAAAACAAAAATCATTGGGCCAGGTCTCTGAATACTAAGTCTGTCATCCTCCATTCTTAGCTAGTATTTAAAATATTAAAGGACACTATAACAACACTATAGGACAAGGCAGGGGTCAGCCAGTGACGGCCACAAATAAAGTTTTGGTTTTACAAATAAAGTTTTATTGCAACATAGTCACACCCATTTGTTTCTCCACTATCTATAGCTGTCTCACGCTACCTGGAAGCTTTGAGCTTCCAGGCCACTGTGTAGCCCATGGGGCGTAAATATTTACTCTTGTACCCCTTACAGATCAAGTGTGCTAACCCTTGATATCAAAGAAAGCTAGCTGGGCTTAAATATACAGAAAATTAGCACAATTTATCACATGAGCCTACAAATAGGAACATGTTTTATTTCCTCTATTCCACGTTCTCTTGGTTGGCTAGGGATCAAAATTCCCCTCTTGGGCAGCATCATCTGGGATTGAATCTGCCACCAATCAGCAAAAGTATTCTTAAAAGCAATATTAGTGGTTCCTAAGATAAGGTAGTGCCCTTCTGCTCCTGTGGCCTGTGACATGAACTGAGAGGGCAGAGGAAGGATGATGCTTCAGAAAGGAACATTATCAAATGAATAAAGAAACGAATAAATTAATGTACAACCAGGTACATTCGTGCAGGTGGGAGTGTAGCCTCTTTCCCTTAAAAATCCACCTTCATCCTCTGCCCCACAGACACCCTTATTCCCGGGCCGCCACCTCACGTGGATGGACAGTGGGTCTCAGGGAGCAGCAAGCAAGGGAGTATCTCAGAACAGGCCAATTTATCACCAGTCCCAGCAAGGGGGAACTTACGTCATGGGGATAATGGTTATGTCATGTGGTCTCAGATACAGCAAAGCTCATAAGTCATTTCATGAAGACTGCAGACTTTTAAAGAGGCGTATACTCTCAAATACAGAGAGATGCAATCATTTTTCCTGTCAGAATTCAAGATTTCCATTCAGTGTCAAGGAAGGTCAATCTGTCTCGCCAGAAATGAGTCCAAATTCTTTGTCTAATGAGTGAGCAAGGTCAGGTCTTTAAAAGGATGCTAATGGAAATGATCGTATCAAAGGAAGAGAGGTAAAACTGGCTTGCTGAGCTTTTCTCCTCATTTAAATTTTCTAAAAATAAAAAAATTAATAAAAGCAAGCTGTATCATGCCTACCACATACATCCAGCACCATCTGGCCAGTCCTGCTTTTCTCTACAGCCTTGTCCCCAGACTCTCTCTCTTCAAATGTCCTTGCTGGCAGATTCTCA
Source organism: Tragulus kanchil (assembly GCA_022376925.1). Lineage (NCBI taxonomy): Eukaryota > Metazoa > Chordata > Mammalia > Artiodactyla > Tragulidae > Tragulus > Tragulus kanchil. The sequence goes on along the minus strand of JAIOJX010000001.1, from coordinate 121,377,600 downwards.
TAGGAAAAAGAAATGTGATGCACCTACGACTTTCTCCATGCCATATGTACGTAATCAAATCATGAAACAACAAAAAAAAATCTCAACATCAAATAATTCACAGATCACCAGGCTGGGTGTCATGTGTTCAATGTGTGCCTCTGGGTTTTAGCCTACGGTCAGGTATTCTAGAGGAGTGTTTTCCTTCCTAAACAAAAACAAAACATAATTTTTGGGGGGCCAAAAGTTTACATCTTTTGCTCAATTAAAAAAAAACCCTAAGAAATTATACCTATTTCATTAAAACAATTCAATGGATGCGTTCACTTTTTACTTAGGTCAACCATTCACATTCATTTCTTACGTTGATTAGAACCAGTAATTTATTTTAATTCGTGCATAATTCTTGATTTTCTACATTTTTCGTTTTATGTGCTTAGAAATTTAATTTGACACCTGGAGTCCTGAAATGTATTTGAGTCATGATTCAGAGGAGTTTAACTAGCCCGACTACAATTGCTCCAGTAGACTCCAATTTCCTACATGTAGTAAAAATAATTTCCTTAAGAGATACTTAAGGGTTTTTTTCCATCCAGTAGAGCAAGTGATTCAATTGTTTTTCTGCCCCTAGATTATACCCTCCCAGCGAGTCTAGATGCATCGGTTTTCACAAATGAATTGACATCAAATAATACTCTGCAAAAATAAATAGAAACCTCACTCTCAGCTCTTTATTATTGAGTCTCAGGATCTAGTTGCTTTCATTCGGTCGTATTCATTTCCTCCACTTATTCCATTTCAGTGAATCTGCTTACTGAATTCTCAACACTTTGATTTAATTTAATGCTTCCGATTTACAAACTGTCGCTGGTAATAATTTGGCATTGTTTTACATCCGTCTGAGAAAACCTGTTTGTTTTCTGTAAAAATTCCTGAATAAAGGCTAAATTACTGCTTGTGAATTTTGAGCATCCAGTAGGGTTCCCCAACAAAAGCTAGGAGGCTGCTTCAGAAACATATGTTTTCTTTCTTCTTTATAAAGAACTTGGATTATTTTTGTTTTACAATAGGAACAAAGTCATTCTGATTTAGTTTAAAGAAACAGTTTTCTTTGTCCTGCTGAAACTTCGGGGAAGTGACACTGGCTGGCAAAGTTGAGGTGAGTTAATAGTAATTTGTATTCTTAGGAAACACTAAAATAATTATCTGAAGCCATTAATCCACAAGCTACTGGGTCTTAACCATTTGGCAATGACACTCCCAATTCAGAGACAGGCATTGTCCCTACCACTGACCATGAAAACAACTGGGAAAGGAAAAATAGAGGGGAAAAAAATACATGTGCACAATAGACTGTGGGAAATGACAAACTGTAGAGGATTCAACTTACTAAGATACATCTTTTGGTGACAGGTTTAAAGGAATATCCACCCCTCCACAGATCCACCCGCTCAAGAATTATACAATGCATTCTCTGTGTCAAGTTTATAAATGTTAATTTCAACAAAGTAAACACTGATTTTATAAATTTAAAATTAAACCTGAAGGAATCCTGGAGTGCAAGCATGTCCAAACATGCTTATCATTTTATGCTTCTGTATGTGCCTTGGATGACAAGGGGCGAGCCAAGTGGGCAAACTACAGAGAGATACACTCAAGGGAGCTCTGACCCGGCCAGGCTGGCAGATGAACTTGTTCGTTCAAATGGAGCTCAGGAGACATGCTGCCCTCCAGATCAACAGCCCCGGTGGGTTAAGAACGAGCGCCAACCCTGTTGCTGTGATTGAAATCCATTCCCGGGCCAGTATCCTTACTCGAGCATAAACTATACCTGTGACAGTACCTTGGCACTTCTGGACTACTTAACAGCTAGTGGTTATCCATTTTGATAGTTTTTAAAGTTCTTCCAGAAATTATCTATCTGTTGCTTCTAATTTTATCTCTGAAACCATTGCTAGGGAGTTTTCATATACAGACTGCCAGGGAGGTAGTGGCAGCCTGTAGATTTTCAGTATTACATTAATAAATGCTTCGTGGGTATGAAATAATAGACAAATGATGGTGAGGACCACAGTCAGGTAGTAAGGATTCTACACTGCTTTTATGTCCTGTTCTTGCTTCTGTGGAGATCCAAAGTGGTCTCATCTGCCACTGGCAAACACCCTATTAATAAAAAGTCTGTTCTAAGCATCTATTTTAGGGGAAAATTGCTACAACTGTGATCGGCTGCCTCAAACAATGCTATTATGCATGATTATATTGCCCAAGCTGTGTCTCTAATCATCATGGAAATCAATCTTTTATGTCAGTTCCTAAGCTCTATAAATAATTCTGAGAATTTCCCTTACTCCTATTTGGGCATTCATATAAATGAACAAATATATACACATAAGAAAATGTTTTATGTGTAAAAGGGGCTGGTTTTGCTGTTGTTAGGTGGTGGGTAGGTTTGCTGCAGCAGTTAAGCTCAACTACCAATTTTAGAAATCCAAGTGCCATGTACTTAATTACACTGAATTATCCCCCTAAAAATGGCTGAAGCGACACATTTTATGCTCTGTTTACTTTATCATACTTTAAAAAGTGATTAACTTTAAAAAGTTGAAATTACTCTGTTTAGGAGAGAATGTTATTCAAGGACTGCTCTATCCAAGCATGCTGGCATGGTGAAATTCTCGAAATTGCTGTTTTTGTGGATGCAAAATGGTTGACTATCAGCAATTTCAGATGGTTCAACCAACCTGCATATTTTTACGCAGAACATACTTGTACCTCTATCTTGGAATCTGCCTATTGTTTACTGACTATCAGTGGATGTCAGGGTCATGAGAAATAACACTAACCCGGGGAGCTTTTGATATAAGGGCCACTGCGGGTAACGAACATGTTCTTGCGCCTTTACAACCAACCGTCTGTAACTTTGAGTGAAGGAGAGAAATTACAATGCAGTGAGATACTCATTCACCTCACAGGGCCTGAGCTGATTCTGTGGGTAGTGAACTTGAATCAGTCATTATTTAGGAAAAGACAGATCAACTGTAGCTTCTGTTTTCTGCCATCTTCCTACTGGAAAACACTTCTCCCTGTAAAAGGCATTCTGTATGTCAAGATCGGGATGTGTTCGAAGATGCCCTTTGAAGAACAGGACCTGTGTGGAACATCCTGCCTGAGATCTCCAAGTCAGAAATAGCAAAAGACTGCCCCTCTGCCCATCCCAATCCTCTTCTATGAGAACTAGCCCACAGAGCTGACGTTCCCTCTCTCAAGCTCCAACTGTAAATGGTTATTACAAGTCAGAGGTAGGGTCTGATACACAGAACTAGCAGTCACGTTAAATATAAAAACTAAAGCATGTCCCAAATCACTACAGCATCAGCAGAATCAAAGAGTATTTAATACACATGCCCCTCCAGTTCCCCCTCAGCATTAGTCAAAAACAATGCATTCCATGTCCCTGGAATATAACAGGCAGAGCCTAGGAACTCAGTTAGGACTCATTATAGTAATTAACACAGTTTCCCCAGCCCAACTACCCAAGGTGACAGATTGCGGACCTCCTGTGCAATACCACGTTCGGGAGAAAGATCTGGACCAGGGATGGACTGAAAAGAGGCTGCTCTCTTCATTTAACATCAGCCTCTAGGAGAAAACCTGCCCGAAAGCCAGACCAGGCCATGGGGATGCTTTCAGAGCTTTTTTTTACACGAGACTCAAACCGGACTACCCCTTTATAAGCCCACCCAGTGAAAAGCTTTAAACAAGGCTATTGTCAGAGCCCGGGGTACCTTTTCTTTCCTGGCTGTGTTCAGTATTTTCCTCGGCTGCAGTTTCCATGGCTGGCTTCATACCATCCACCAAAAATGCTTTGCCCGCTCCCCCCCAACACACACTTCTCCCCCTCCTTTTCTCTTGCGCTCCCCTCCGGTTCTTATTTACGCCCGCGTGATTGAAAGCTTCTGTTCTTCACTACACAAGATTGCAGTGTCTTCCAAGATGCGAAAGTCTCCTCGGCGTCAATCCCCCTCCGCCTACTGGTCCAGAAAGACAGCTGCCAAGGGGCCGGCAGCCATACGTCACGGAGGATCCCGGTTATAAAACCGCCACCCCTGCCTGCCGCTGCCTGAGTCCCCGATGCAGGTCCCACGGGGGCCGCCCCCTCCCTCTGCTGCGCCCCACAGACCGTGCTGCGCCTGTGGCTCGCCTACGCGTGCGCTCTCCCTCCTTTCTCCTCGCCAACTGCACCCAATGAATGCTAATTAATTCTCCCAGGGAAGAATAGAAGTGTGACATCAGAGCAGGGGCCGCGGAGCCCCCTCCCACCACGTGACTCGGCCGCGATCAGCCGCTGAGTGTTTCTGCGGGAAGCCTGTCTTCCCACAAGCGAACTCTTTCCCTCCCCTGGGACACCTTGACGGAGCATCAGTGTGTTTTGTTTCATTCAGCCCTGACCCTGGCAAAATCTGCTCAACGGATCTGTACAGGGTCTCCATTTCCTTTTTCCTTTGTTTAATATCTGTTCTCCCAGAAAAAAACAAAATATCATATGATATCACTTATTTGCAGAATCTAAAAAAAAAATGATAGAGATGAACTTATGTACAAAACAGAAGGCAACTCCTAGAAAACAAACGTATGGGTACCAAAGGGGAAAGGGGAGGGAAGGGGTACATTAGGAGTTTGGGATAATATACACTACCATACAGATGACCAACAAGGCCCTACTTTCTAGCACATGGAACTATATTTAATATTTTGTAATATTCTACAATGGAAAAGATTCTGAAAAAGAATAGATACACATATATGCATATCTGAGTCACTGTGCTGCACTCCTGAAACTATTAATAGCAACACTGTAAATCAACTAGACTTCCATTTCTAAACACGTGTCTTTCACGCAACCTCTAGATCGACGTGAACATACCACAGAGGGGAGAAAAAGTACTTTCGGAGGAAGAGTACCCAAAAAGCAGTATACCAATTCAGCAACACAAGTCTTTTTCCAGTATAGCTAACCTATGTGATAGTAAGAGACTTCAGCTCATGCCCAATTCACAAAAGTACCCATCCTTCCTTTAAAAGAGGCAAAATATATCTAGTTGACACTTTGGTGGCTCCTTGGAATGAAAACTCCAAACTAGAGTGCTTTTTTTCAATTGGATGTGGTTACTTCTATATGGAGCTTTATTCCCTAGAAACCCTCCCTTAAAAGTCAAAAGGCTATTTCCAAGAGTGCTCTAAATGTTCAGCAGAAATACACAAGGATTGTAACTGCTGTTCCACAAGTCTTCTTGTTTTTGTTTTTGTTTAAAATATTTATTTACTTATTTATTTAGGCGGGGGTGGGGAGGGAGGGGCGTGGGCGGGCCACTTCCACTGGTCTTTCATTTGTCTATTTTCATCCGTCTTTGTTCTTTGGCTCCTGTGGGCCTCCCATCGTGGTTGCAGAGCACCGGCTCTGGGCACATGCGTCCCAGAGCTCCGGCTCGGTAATTGGACACATTGGTCCAGCTGCTCCGCGGCACGTGGGATCTTCCCAGGCCAGGAATCGAACCGGCGCCCCTTGCACTGCAAGGCGGTGTCCTTACCCACTGGACCACCAGGGGAAGCCCCACAAGTCGTCTTGTATCCTCAGATACGATCAGACCAATGTTCTCAACCCATGGAAGGCTATACCTTTACCATGGTCATAGGCCACATGGTTCCAAACATCACCAATTAAATTTCTGTACCCTTTTTAAAGCGTTTGGCCCACTTACCTTTACTGTTCTATGTAAAAGATTTGTACGAATTCAGTGTAATACCCTAAAGGTCCATCCATGACCGCTAAGTGAATTGAGTCCGACAAGAAAGAGAAATACTGCACCGCCTGATTTCCCTTATATGAAGAATCTAAAAACCGACCAAACAAAACAAGCAGAATCCAGACTCATGGATACAGAGACTAGACGGGTGGTTCCAGACGGCAGAGGCATTTGGGGAGGAGCATAAAACGGGTGCCGGAGATTAAGATGTAAACATTTTCAGTTATGACGCTAAGAGTCATAGGGTTGTAATGTACAGCATGGGAAATACAGGCAATAATACTGCATTAACCCTGCTAGATGAGAGGCAGCAACTAGACATAATTGGTTCAGTTCAGTCGCTCAGTCACGTCCAACTCTGTGAGCCCATGGACTGCAGCACGCCAGGCTTCCCTGTTCTTCACCATCTCCCAGAGCTTGCTCAGACAACTGTGTGGTGACCATTTTGAAAGGCATACAAACATTAATTCACTATGCTGTACACCTAAAATTAACAATATATTGTACATCCACTATAACTCAGTTTCTAGAAACTCGAGTCCAATACAAGCATGCCCACTGACAAGCACGGGGTGAAGGGCTTCCTGATTCAGACAGTCTGCCAGTTGTTTGGGATGAAGACTCATCTCAGATGCAAACAGAAAGACAAGTTGGAGGCCACCCTCTCCCCCCAAATCCTCTCTCCAGTTTTGAAAGTCTGTTGCTCAACATTTAACAAAAAAAGTATAACATCCTGAATCAAAACCCTCTAACAACCTGATCTTTTAATGCATTCACTGGAGATAATCCCTGAAGATTTCTACATTCAATGCCTCCAGCCCTGTTGAATCAGAAAAGGTTCTGAAAACTAGTTTAGCCTGTTTCAATATTTTTTTTCATTTTACTTCTCAATTTCCACTACAAACATCGTTCTAGGAGACCACGCCCACAATCAACTCTGTACTTGAATTACAGGCCCAGCTAACTTTATTTTCTCCTGGGTCAGGGGATGGAGAAGCAGCGCAGCCTAAGATTTCCAACTTGCAAAAAGAGACGCAGATGTGATATGACTAATCTGCAAAGGAAAACCTGAGGATATGTCCACACAGGAAGGTCTGCGAACATTTTTACAAAGATGACTTAGATTCATTCAGAGGGGAAGATGCCAACTGTTCTTTTGTAACAGTTGTCTTCTCTCAGCAGTTCAAGGGAGAATACCAAAACAAAATTAAATTCAGCACAAAAGGGAACAATTGTTATTAGCTATGTTATTGAGTTTTATTTAAAAAGTATAATCATTCAATCAAAAGCAAAATCATTCAATTATAGAGCTGGAAGAACAGAATAGCTTAGAGGCTTATTACTCAAGAGCAGCATTTTAAAAATGTCAGTGGAAGTGGGCAGGCAGAATATGAAAGACATTCTAAATTTAGGGGCAACTCTAATTTTGTATCAGAATCATGGAAATCACAACCATTGGACAAAATAATCACAAAATTTCCAGTTGATACCCTGATCTCTTTTTTCACCTTGAAAAATGATAGACTATTCATCACTTTTGCCTTATTCGTTACTTTATCATTTTCTTTTCATGAGACAATCAGTATGATAATTCTAGAAGTTACCATTGTAACACTTTCTAAGCACCCTCAAATCCTCATTGGTGTTTGTAACAAACCATGTGAATCAGAAAAAAGCATGACAGAAAAGTTGTTCATAGCCAGAAAGAAAGCAGAATATACACTGCCAACATTTCTGAGGTCTGCATCCATTTTTGGTCAGAAAAATGGATGATGTAGAATGAATAGGATACAAAATGTCTCCAAGACCTCAAAAATTATTCTTTGTGGGCACTTCCCTGGCAGTCCAGTGGGCAAAGAGTCCTCCTTTCAATGCAAGGGGCACCGATTTGATCCCTGCCTGGGAGGATCCCACATGCCGCAGAGCGGCTGGACCAGTGCGTTCAATTACAAGCCAGCACTTTGGAGTGCATGCGCCCAGAGCCAGTGCTCTGCAGCCAAGAGAGGCCACTGTGATGGGAGGCCCACACAGGCCAAACAACAAAGACGGATGAGAGTAAATAGATGAAAGATCAATAAAAGAGGCCAAAAATTTTAAAAAGAAAAAAGAAAAAAATTATTCTTTGAGTGCCATGCTTTAAGGCAGTCTGGTTGAAGGTGGAATAATTCTGAAAGCAAAGCCAAAACAGGAATCACAAATATGGACACAAACTGGATACATTAGACGGAACCATACAAGCTTCCTGATATGGACTAGAAGAATGGGAGTATTTCATGGTTCAACCAGGTAAATTGCAGGCTAATAGGACATGGAGAACTCTTCTAAACTAGGAGAATCTGATCTCATACAAGCACTATGGTTTCCTGACAAAAGAGAGGTGGGCGAGGGGAAGAAAAGTGGGGGAAAAGCTTCACAGAACAGAATTGGCTACTGCAGTAAGAGCAGAAAAGGGCAGGGAAGGGTAGGGCAGGGAAAGACTGTTCCAGGAAACAGTGAAAAGCATACGAAAGGAGAAAGGGTGTTGTCAAAGTGCTTCTGACAGGTGGCCACAGCATAGGGTGTGGGCGCCAGGAAGGGAAATGACGGGAGATGGGCAACCCGGTAGAGTGGGTCCAGGGAGGTAGAGCACCACTGGATCCTGGAAAGCAGCTCTGACCCATGCATTCCGATGGTCGCCCTATTGGTAACAGGAAAGAGCAAGGTGCAGGGCAACCCTAGAGGCCAATTCACTTCAGAGGGTTCTGAAAGAGAACAGCAAAGAGATGAGGAGAGTGTGAACAACGGCATGAGGAGGAAGGGAGGACCCAGATGACACCTGACTAGATCCGTGGGTGGAAAAGGAGAAGGTGCAGGGGGTGGTCAGGAGTCTCTAGCCTGGAGGAATGAGGAGCTGGCCGTGCAGTGAACCAAATGGGGAAACCAAAGAGGAGGCCCAGGTTTGCTATGACCACTGCGCATGTGGGGTTTCAGGGGTTCCAGGAAGTCCTGTGGGAGTTGTCCAGGAGGCATTTGGGAATGTGGCTCCAAGGGAGGAGGGCTCCCAGAGATGAGGATCTGGGAGCCCATGGCATAGGGGGAGCCTTGGGAATACACAAAGTCTAGCTGTGCTCAAATGTACCTTTGCAGAAGACCCTCCCTGACTCTCCTGATTAAAGGAGGAGCCCTGACAGGCTCAGTCCCTTAAGCTTGCTTGGCTGTTCATTGTGACTTAACCACAATCCACCATCGATCTAGCTAAACACTAATCCATTTATTGCCTCTCTTCCCCTAGAATATAAGCCCCTTGCAGGCAGACATTTTTATCTTTTTGTCCTCTGTTGTATTACCAGGTCCAAGAACTTTAATTCTTTCGGACTAGAAGAATGGGAGTATTTCATGGTTCAACCAGGTAAATTGCAGGCTAATAGGACATGGAGAACTCTTCTAAACTAGGAGAATCTGATCTCATACAAGCACTATGGTTTCCTGACAAAAGAGAGGTGGGCGAGGGGAAGAAAAGTGGGGGAAAAGCTTCACAGAACAGAATTGGCTACTGCAGTAAGAGCAGAAAAGGGCAGGGAAGGGTAGGGCAGGGAAAGACTGTTCCAGGAAACAGTGAAAAGCATACGAAAGGAGAAAGGGTGTTGTCAAAGTGCTTCTGACAGGTGGCCACAGCATAGGGTGTGGGCGCCAGGAAGGGAAATGACGGGAGATGGGCAACCCGGTAGAGTGGGTCCAGGGAGGTAGAGCACCACTGGATCCTGGAAAGCAGCTCTGACCCATGCATTCCGATGGTCGCCCTATTGGTAACAGGAAAGAGCAAGGTGCAGGGCAACCCTAGAGGCCAATTCACTTCAGAGGGTTCTGAAAGAGAACAGCAAAGAGATGAGGAGAGTGTGAACAACGGCATGAGGAGGAAGGGAGGACCCAGATGACACCTGACTAGATCCGTGGGTGGAAAAGGAGAAGGTGCAGGGGGTGGTCAGGAGTCTCTAGCCTGGAGGAATGAGGAGCTGGCCGTGCAGTGAACCAAATGGGGAAACCAAAGAGGAGGCCCAGGTTTGCTATGACCACTGCGCATGTGGGGTTTCAGGGGTTCCAGGAAGTCCTGTGGGAGTTGTCCAGGAGGCATTTGGGAATGTGGCTCCAAGGGAGGAGGGCTCCCAGAGATGAGGATCTGGGAGCCCATGGCATAGGGGGAGCCTTGGGAATACACAAAGTCTAGCTGTGCTCAAATGTACCTTTGCAGAAGACCCTCCCTGACTCTCCTGATTAAAGGAGGAGCCCTGACAGGCTCAGTCCCTTAAGCTTGCTTGGCTGTTCATTGTGACTTAACCACAATCCACCATCGATCTAGCTAAACACTAATCCATTTATTGCCTCTCTTCCCCTAGAATATAAGCCCCTTGCAGGCAGACATTTTTATCTTTTTGTCCTCTGTTGTATTACCAGGTCCAAGAACAGTGCTCAACTAAAGGTCTTCAATGAACATACTTTACGGGAATCGTAAACAAATGACCAGGGAGAGAGACTCCAACAATGCTGAGATTTGAATTTAAGGAACATTCACATTTAAATACAAAGGTTAAGGAAACACTTGAAAGGGAGGTGAAATAGACCGTGATAAAAAATCAGGAAAGCCAGGGAATGAGGCCCAAGTGGAATGATGGGATGAGAAAAAGATCCCATGAAGGGCATAAGGTTAACAGTGTAAAACAGAGTTGAATAGTGTAGGAGGAGCAAGAAAGATGTGAAGGGGCAAGCAGAGGGTGCCCTTGGTTGGAGGATGGCAAATTTCCAAGTTTGCTCACAGCTGGCACTCAAGATATGGGTGATGCAATCTACTGGAAATTTTCATCTTCTAATAGAGCCGTGTGCCTATGCTTGTTTATCCTGCTCCACTATCCCACTTAGGAAGATCATTTTGAGTTTTCTTCTATGATCTATTCCTTCAATAATGTTCTTCCCCAGCTGCCTTTACCTCTAACCCTTCTGGTCACCAACTCGTGGGGGGTGTGGGGTGGTGGTGGTGGTGGTGGTGGGGTGTGTGTGTGTGTGTGCCAGCACCCCCACACTGGCTCTCCCCATGCCCCATCCAGTTCAGACAGCAAAGAAAAGGAAGCAGGGGAAACCTCCTTTATGAAGAAACGTGAGAGGAAGGCGAGAAAGATGCAGGCAGATGAAGGGGGAAAACACCATGTCCTGGAAGAGAATCCCCAAAGGCTTTAGGCTGAAAAAAAGGTGGGGGTTGAAAGAGACTTAAAGAGAATCGAGTGAAGGTGGAGAAACGACGAATGGAGGTCACAGGAGAGGCGAAGGGCCAGCCAAGGGGAGGAGGATGGACCACTGTTCCCTCTGATGTGGACGTGAGGAAAGAGGAAGCGGAAGGAAAAGCTCCTCTAAGATTTAAGGCATTGTACCTTAGCAGAGGCGGTGGCAGCGGCAGCAAAGGTTACAAAGGCACCCTGTAAGGCAGTGTCCATTCGTTACTTGCTTTAGTTCACATCACAGCCCTAGAAGGCCCACATCTGCCCATTCTTCTAGGATGTCATTCTTAAGGATTCTGGTCTCAGTCAGAGAAATAGCTTGCTCTGGGTGCAGATAGCTGGGGATCCTGCATGGCGCTGAGACATCAGGAGATCAGCAACCAGAAACAGAGGGAGATAAAATAATAATACCCTCACTGAGGTTCTCATCCTGCCAGAGAGAAATGGACCCCAACACCCTGGAACCTGAAAGCCAAACCACAAACAAAGACAAGATGATGGGCTTTTCAACTGGTTTTGATGCAAAAAAGGGCAAGATGCTCCTCTCTCCTGTGTACACGAGGAATATACCAGGAGACTAGGCAGCGGATCTACTGACAATATGCTTCCTGATTAATTATCACATCCCGTGGGGAGCTAAGACTCCTCATTAAGAGTGGTGCACCATCAATGAGCGCTCCCTGGGAGGGCCTCCAATTAACTCGTCTGCTGAGCATGGACCAGCCAATATGAGCAAGGGCAGGTTTCCCAAGCCCCACTGGTAGCTGCTGACCTGTAACTATTGGGATCACACTTGTGGAATCAATGGAGTCATTCCTTCTTCATTAGCTGGAGACCCCTGGGATGAGGGGGTCCTCTTACCTGGTGGGAGGTGGTGGCTCAACCCTGAAGCTAGGTGGGTCGAGGGTGCTCTGAGGGGGGACTTTGTTTACATCATCTGGCAAAGTCCCTCCCATGCTGCTTCCTCAGCTCTTCCCCTTTTCCTGGAAGGCACAGCTCAAAGTCCCCTCCTCCTGGAAGGCCTTCTTGGTTCAGTCTACCAGTTTCCTCTTCCTCCCAATCTTCCCTCAAACCATCCCTCTCTCAGTTATAAATGCATCCTCTGAGAAGGGCAGCAATTTCTACTGGAGAGACACAGAACCTCCCTTTACCCGCCTCCCACACAGGTAGGAAGGAAGCTAGATGTTTTCAAATGCAAAGTGAAATGGCAAGACGTGGAGGCTTCGAAAATTCTCAGCAGAAGCTGGCAAATTATGGGATGAACTCGTCAGGGTGGGGAGAAAGCTGATGGGAGCCCTTTCAGTTTGAGAACTCCAGGTGCATGAAGGAGACCTTATTCTTGCCCAGTCGTTGTATACACCCTCTGCAATGAAAACCAAGTCACCATACAAGGCTGTAAGCACCAGTTATCACGGACACTTGGCCTGTTCCCTTTAAAAGCTACAGCAGAAGAACTGGCTGGCTGCAGAGCTGAGGGAGCAGGCACAAGGCTATGTACAGAAAGCCCATCATAACCTTTCTTCTCCCGAGACGTGATACCAGCTCAAAAGGGGTGGAGCAAAACCAGAACTCAGGGATTGGGAGTCTCCTCTATACCAACGTTGCTTCTGTAACACGAACCCATGCTCTTTCATTATGGCCTTCATGATGACATTCAGAGGAGGGGATAACCACCCCACCTTGCCTGGACAAAGGAACCAAGACCAAAGGGAGCCAATAGGACTGGGTCAAGGTCACAGAGATGGTCAGAGGCCTAGCTGAGCATTGACTCAGGTCACTGGATGCCAAAGCTGGGAACTCAAGAGTCAGGCAGCCATGATGGTGACTAGGTGATCAGGAGTATCACCTTGGAGAACTCAAGTGTCCTGCATGGTACTCATGAAAGGCTAGGATTTCTGTCTTCTAAGTTCTCATGCCCACACCACAGTCATACAGGTCCTGGGTCCAAGGGGGAAGGAGAGAGAAGAGGAAAATCTAGTGGTTTTCCATCTTTGCAGATCTTTTCCTGTTCCTGAGGGCTTCACTTCTGTGCCCATTTGACCTGAATGGACTTCTAAGGGCACTCTCCATCCCCATGCCCACCCCAGACCTCCCTGCAGAGGCACAGCTTGGTGTGAAGAAGCTGCAAACAAATCAATGAAACTGAGATGAACAAGGCAACGGGATTAAAAAGAGATGTGATTCCAAGGGCACTCTTTAGCAAAGTGCCCAAATTGTTTCTAGAAACTAGAAGATGCTGCTAATACCTGGATACTCAAGACTAAATTAGATTTGCCTCTAATGCTGGTTTGAAAAAAAAAAAAATCACATTGAGCCCCATCCTCAGAAGGGCCTCAAGCTTGGTTTCGTACACTGATGTCAATGTACTCAGAGTCTTAATAACTTGATCTTTGAACTTTTGTTCTGCAAGAGAAATCCAATGGAACAATGGCACGTGCCTGTGAGCAGGGGAGCCACACGCCCCTTGCCCCCTATTTGCATGCAGTGTTCCCAGAGCCCCGTGCAGAGAACACCAGTGGGCCCACAAAGTCAGAGAAGAGTTGACGGCAGTATAAGGTGAGGCTGTTCTGTCAGCCACTGAGTGAGCCCAGGTTTTGCCCCTTGCTGGTCATGGCAATGAGGGCAATGCATAACCGAGCCTCTGTTTCCTCATCTATAAGAAGACTGGACAAAGTTTGTCCTGGCTCGAGGGTCCACCGAGCTTGAAATGACCAGTTTGGCATCGTGGTTACAAAAAAGTAAAAGACATCAGGAAAGAAGCCCTGCATTCCCCACCTCCATCACTATTCCTGTGAACCTAAGTCACCTTCTTCCTTGGCAGGTCATTTTTCACCTGCTCTAAGTGATATGTCAACACCCTGCAATGGATTCCACTGGGCTCCTGGCATTCTCTGGAGTAAGATGCCAACACCTCTTTCTTTGGAAGCATGTGGTGCAACTCGGCTTTTCTCAGCTTTGCTCTGACTAACCTGTAGCCTCTCAAAGCAGTTCCATGGAACTTACCTTCCTAGTGCTGACAGCACAAAGAAAACGAAAACCTGTGAAATCCTTACAAAACCACTTCATAATAAAATCTAGACCCTGTTGCCCACTTAGAAATAGGTTTTTGAAGCAAAATGAATAAAACTTAGTGCTTTCCAATAGAATACTGAAGGTCACCAACACTGAAGGTCATGGTCTAATGTTTGGGGGGTTTCCACACAGAAATCTGGTAGAAGCAAAGTTTTATCTGAAGAGTCATTAAGATCTCTTCGTGAATCAGGGATTTTAATTTACAGTACAATTAAAGTACACATTTGCCTACTTTTTGCCACTAAAAACTAGGCTATTGAGAGGCTAGGATGGGACAACTGTGGTACTTGTGAGCCCATGAAGTGCCAGCATGGACTGAGGTGAACCAGACGAGCCTGTGGCTGTAATCTTTCACTTCTACTGTCAACGTGACTTTTCTGAAACTACCTACTCAGATGAAGGATGATGAACAGGCAGGCAGGCAGTCTCACACCGAGTGATTCTAATACACACACCAAAGTCTGAACACAACTGATTTACAGAAGAGCATGATTATCTACCATGTAGCTTGACAGAACGTTTGTACCAATAGCTAGCTTGACAGAGTATGTGACATTTCCTTTGGGATGCTAGAATGCCTATTCCTGCTAGTTCCCGGAAACACCCAGGATTCATAAATACATAATTCAAGTGCCCTCAGATTAAAGTTCACAGAAACACCCGTCCTTTGGTGGATCAGCAGCTGGGTGATCCAGGGTTGGTATAAAATAGAAATCACACAAAACTGTGAGCTACGCCATTCAGTCTACTGCTGTTAAGAACCTACACTAAAAGAGAACTTAAACCACATACTTCCAAATAAACCACATTTATTCAAATGCAATCTTTTATTTGCTTGCATCTTGTGCTGCTTTTCTGGGATGGAAATGAGAAGTAGGATGAAGTCATTTAAGGCTCTGTACGGCACGAAAATGATCTGTGGGCTTGGGCTTGGCAAGTTGGAAACCACTGGGACAACGGGAAATAACCCTCCCTGCCGGGTCAGACATAAAATATCCTAGAGCAGCACAAAGGCGGCCAGCACAGATCACCTCTTAGCCATCGCACTGCAATTGATCAAACAATTTGACATCGTGAATTACTTCTGACGCAATTACTTCTTACTGGGGAATCTAAAGATTCAGAGCATCTCAGAGGCACAGGGAAAATCTGAGGAAGAGCCTCAGATCCTGAAAGGACCCTGAAGGTGGATCCTGAAAGGTGGTGACTGAACAGCAGCTACAGGAAATCACTGTGCAATGAAACTGAGACAAAACCAGTTCTAACGTCCGAAGGCAGACATAACAGAACTCTCTCTGACCACCGGGACAACTTGAGATTCTTTAACAGGGATGAGGTAGAACTAGGCTATTGAGAGGCTAGGATGGGACAACTGTGGTACTTGTGAGCCCATGAAGTGCCAGCATGGACTGAGGTGAACCAGACGAGCCTGTGGCTGTAATCTTTCACTTCTACTGTCAACGTGACTTTTCTGAAACTACCTACTCAGATGAAGGATGATGAACAGGCAGGCAGGCAGTCTCACACCGAGTGATTCTAATACACACACCAAAGTCTGAACACAACTGATTTACAGAAGAGCATGATTATCTACCATGTAGCTTGACAGAACGTTTGTACCAATAGCTAGCTTGACAGAGTATGTGACATTTCCTTTGGGATGCTAGAATGCCTATTCCTGCTAGTTCCCGGAAACACCCAGGATTCATAAATACATAATTCAAGTGCCCTCAGATTAAAGTTCACAGAAACACCCGTCCTTTGGTGGATCAGCAGCTGGGTGATCCAGGGTTGGTATAAAATAGAAATCACACAAAACTGTGAGCTACGCCATTCAGTCTACTGCTGTTAAGAACCTACACTAAAAGAGAACTTAAACCACATACTTCCAAATAAACCACATTTATTCAAATGCAATCTTTTATTTGCTTGCATCTTGTGCTGCTTTTCTGGGATGGAAATGAGAAGTAGGATGAAGTCATTTAAGGCTCTGTACGCACGAAAATGATCTGTGGGCTTGGGCTTGGCAAGGTGGAAACCACTGGGACAACGGGAAATAACCCTCCCTGCCGGGTCAGACATAAAATATCCTAGAGCAGCACAAAGGCGGCCAGCACAGATCACCTCTTAGCCATCGCACTGCAATTGATCAAACAATTTGACATCGTGAATTACTTCTGACGCAATTACTTCTTACTGGGGAATCTAAAGATTCAGAGCATCTCAGAGGCACAGGGAAAATCTGAGGAAGAGCCTCAGATCCTGAAAGGACCCTGAAGGTGGATCCTGAAAGGTGGTGACTGAACAGCAGCTACAGGAAATCACTGTGCAATGAAACTGAGACAAAACCAGTTCTAACGTCCGAAGGCAGACATAACAGAACTCTCTCTGACCACCGGGACAACTTGAGATTCTTTAACAGATGAGTTAAGAACACTCCTAACAGGAAACTGTGATGTCCAGAAGACAGCCTAGGTTTCTTGAGGCACAAGTGATACCAATCCAACCTACTTTCTTTTGTAATCTAAATATTTCATTAGTAGATTGGACATGTTTAAATAACAGTCAGGAAAAATAACTACTGTCTACCATGAACATTCTATGAGTCCATTTTAGTCAAACTCTGTTCCTGCATCTTCCACATGATTCATTCAAACAATCAGCATCTTGGTTGCCCTTACAGGGCCAGATGGAGTCACGGACCAGTTGCCCAGAGCCTGTGACCTCTGTTTCATTCTGAGTGGACACTGGCATCTCTGAAAAGTCTGTGGGTGATGCTGAAATTCGCCTGGAAGACGACAAGGTACCCATCAAGAGAATTCACTGCTTAAGATGGGTTGGGCAGTCAGTTTCTTCTAAAAATGGTGGCTTCATTATTTTTACGTCAATGATATTTTGTATTGCTTAAAGGAATCTTTCGTTTGTTTCTTTCTAAAGAGAAAAGACTAGGGCAGGTGATCGTCATCATCTGGGCTGCCCTCCCAAACCCTTTGATAAAAGCCCTTCCTGTGTTTCGGGGGACAAGATGGTGGGAAGCTGGCAACACGCCAGTGCGCTTTAAAACTCTGTGCTTGTCCTATGCTTTCAAACAACAAAATTTAAGGTCACTTACTCATACACTCGAGCGGAATCAGAATGGGCTAATGTGATTTCAAAGTGGTTAGTGAATGATGGATGTCAATTCACAATGGAAGCTTTCCAAGGCTGTGCCGTTGGGTTTTGTCCGTGGTCTGGCCCCTGAGAGGGCAGACCATGTACCCTCACCTTACCACCAAGGCACTTAAGAGGAGGCCTGGGAGTTAAACAACCTGGAATTTCTTCACAGAAACTACAAGGAAAAGAACTGCGTTCAACCCTTGCCTGATTTTCTGACCCTGCTCAAAATAAGCATTCCACGCACACAGAATTCTAAGCAGGAGGAAAATTTTAAACCGTCTCTCCCTTCTCCAGTGTGTAATCAGGAAAGATGATACTAAAGACTCAGGTCTCCTGACTCACAGCCAAACATGCTCTTGGTTGTGTGTGATGCATAGTTATCAAAGTGAATATTCTGCTAGGCCCAGGCTCAAATGCCAGATCTGCAATGCGCACACTGGACAGAGGTCATTCCTCCTAAAATGTAGCTGACAAAACACCTCTTAAGAGTAAATCATACTGAGCCAAGACAGAGTGTAAGAGAGGAGACAACATAAACCTTTGGAAATCAATGCTTGTTAACGTCAATTTATCTTTTTAATGAAAAGCCACTGTTAAACCATGCCATTGGATTAAGTATCTAATGCATGCCGTGGGCTTTGCACAAGAGCTGGAACACTCAATAACAAGTAGCTGTTATGATGAATAGGCAAGGCCAGAGCGTGGTTTGAAATGCTTTTGCATGAAGGCAATAAAGCTTCAGGATGATGCTTGTCAAGCAGTCTCGGCCCAGGCGTAATGGATGGATAATGGTCACTCATTCCACCCACTTTCTGGGGGTGAGCCTAGGATTCTGGGTAACTCCCCGGCCAAAGCTCAGATCCCAGTCAGGAAAGGAGATCAAAGTGAGAGGGAGTGACAGCGGTATATGACAAGAACAGAAGATACATTTATAAAAAGAGAACAAATCAATGCCCATGTCCACACTTGATCATTAGTAAACAAACAAGAACTTTTCACCAAGAACTGGAGCACACGAGTATGACACGTTCCCCAGCCAAGAACACGCTTTCATATGCTTCAAGGGAATACAAAATGCCTCTAAAGCACTTAAAACCAGAAAGTATTAAAAAGAATCCAAGCTCTTATTGGTGTTAAATTGCCAAAGGAGAAACACCCACCAATGTTTGTAATAACTGAAAAATAAGCACATTCTTCATCTGGATTAATTCTATGAATCCCCAAATGAAATATGAATTTGCAGCTATTTTTAAAGTGTCTGATTCCAGGGGTTGGGATACAAAGGATAAATTGAAGATGGCTCTAGGAAACACAAGTACTTAGAATATTTAAACACTTTTTATTTGAAGTGGCCATCCTGATAATTAGCTTGCTTAAAATGTCAAAAGTCTTATTTGAGGGATTGGCTGTGTGACTTCTGCTTTGGCTCTGTCAGTTTCATGGGTAAAACTGACAGGTAATTTGTCATGTTCATGCCAAATAGTTGATCAGTCAGTATGTTAATTATCTAGTGTATCAACTCCTTTTCAAAAAGTACTTTGATTATTTCTCACTAATTACTGCTAACCCCAATGGAAGTATTTAAAGAAAATGAGATATGGATTTCAAAGTCATTAACCCCAGGTTTGTTGTTATACATTCAGTGATGGCAAAGACCAGAATGATTTCACAGCTGAAACTATTATCATGAAAAATGATTATTTTTGTATCATTATGAATAAAAGCAGTAAGCCTTTTGCGAAACATATATATATTTATTTTGACTGAAGGATAATTGGTTTACAATACTGGTTTCAGTTCTGCATACACCTACACAAAACAGCCATAAGTATACATATGTCCCCTCTCTCTCAAATCTTCCTTCCACCTCCCACCCCATCCTACCTCTCTGAGTTTTCAGAGAGACCCAGTTTGAGTTGCCTGAGTCATGCAGCGAATTTCCATTGGCTATCTATTTCACATGAAGCAGTAACGACTGAACTTCGCAGCCAGGACATTTCCATTCCCTTCTCTTTGCCCTCCTCTTCCTCACTCATCAAAAATCCACACATTGGGCTTCCCTGGTGGTCCAGTGGGTAAGGACACCGCCTTGCAGTGCAAGGGGCACCGGTTCGATCCCTGGCCTGGGAGGATCTCACGTGCTGCGGAGTGGCTGGACTGATGTGTCCAATTACCGAGCTGGAGCTCTGGAGCACATACGCCCAGAGCCAGTGCTCTGCGACAACAGAGGCCACTGCAATGGGAGGCCCACACGGGGAAGACCAAAAGAAGTGGCCCGCCCCCCGCCCCCCGCCAAAAATCCACACATCTAGAGACATCTCCTTATCTCCCGATTAAAAATCTATTAAGGCTCACAGTGAAAAATACACAGAAGGTGTCAAGGGTCCATCCTTTCCTTTTAAAACACTTGCAACTTCTTGCTAACAACACCGAAAACCAGTTCCAAAGCTTTCCACTTAGTGACTTATTTACTCACTTAACACATGTATCATGAACTTGGGATTGTGCCAGGTACTGTGTCCTCTCATTCGAGAAGTGAGGGGCCTCTTGGGATCAGAAGGACACACATTCACTTCTGGTTCAGCAAATATTTACCTCCCTCCACATCCAGTCGTGTGGGGGCGCTGTCAGGGCCACTAGAATGACAGGGCGTTGGCCTGGGCGTAGGCTCTACTTCTGTTTCACTCCTTGGAGCGGGTGCAGCGTCCGGTTCAAGGCAACTGTTGTACATACGCTGCTGAGTGGCCATCGGGTGGGATCTGGTAGCTGGCTGCCCTGAATTTGTACAGCCCACAGCCCAGGGGAGGACGCGGGAGAGCCACGAGCAGGAAGGCTGATCTCGGTGGGCTGGGGGTGTGGGTGGCAAGGAAGGCTCCACAGAAGAAATTCCCATCTGGTTGGGAACCTGAGGGGTAATAAACAGGTGTTTTCTCCCTGTGATACTTCTGGTCATTTCACAGTCCTAGACACCACTGTAAACACTAGGAGTTTAAATCTTTCTCCGGCTCAACCTTGGAAGCAAGTTATTCAACTTCTCTGGGTCTCGGATCCTCACCTGTAGAGGCAGCACCATTCTGTGCCCACCATAAAGAGACCAGGAAGATGAAAGAGAATGTGGCCAAGCGGTGAGACTTGCTTCTGGCTACAGTATTAAGTGTTAAATGTACGTCAGTGGAGATCGAAGCTGACTATTTACGTGTGCCTTTTTTAAAGCCGTGACCATATGACACTTCCTGAGTCACAGCAGCGTGATCTGCGGCCTGCCGGAGCCATTCAGAACTCCACAAGGGTTCCCCGCATCGCTGTGTTTCAAATCAGAGGCAGAAAGTCTGCTGTTCAGGGTTTGCCGAGCTCCCAGTTTCCATCAGCCTTTACATGTTTATAGTGAAATGTTCATGATCAGTGCTAGATGTGAAAAGCTCTCAGCAAGACTCATACTAGCTTCAGCTCCTGGGGATATGAACCGAGCCATGGCTCACAGGCGCACCAAAGCTGACTCAGAAGCGCGTGCAGGATGGTACTGAGAATAACGTGGCTCTTTAAACACTCATGCTATGCCACCTGCTGAGGTTCAAACACTGTACAAAGGAAACATTGCTTTGTGATCTGTGCAGTTTTGAATGAGACAAGTCTTGGGCTTGTGACTGGTAAAGCACTAAAATTGGTGGCTGATCAGTTTCTTCCCTGTGTGAGATCCTTAGCTGGCTATGACTTGAATCCGAAAGAAACATGAATGGAAGTTGTTTACAGGCTGTGATTTTAATGGTAAAGGGTGCTCACCTCACCAGCGAACAGAACCCACCAAAGGAAGGATCCCCGACCTTAATTTTAAGGGAGAAGCAAATCTACAGTCTCGTTCATGTGCTACGTATGTGCAGCCAGGTATGCGTGGTACATCTTTGTCGGGGTGAATGAAGGAGCTCCAACCCTAGCTTCTATCCTGCGAGGCTCCTAGGAGAAACCTCACATAGTGCAAAGATTTCTCATGCTTTAGCTTTTCAGAATTCACCAGGAAGAGAAACAAAGATATAATGCTTTTTTTTTTTTTTTTTTCCAAATAAATCCTCCTTACCCTACCCCAGTACTATACAGCATGAGGGATCTTACTTCACTGACCAGGGACTGAACCCACAGTCCCTGCAGTGGAAGCAGAGAACCTTCACCACTGGACTGCCAAAGAAGCCCCAAAGTTTAATGTAAAAAAGAAAAAAAAAGTACATTTAGAGATCATTGCAATTAGGGCATCCTGTATTTTTGTTTCCCACATAAAGCACAACCATCCATATGTACTAGTTAACACAAACCTAGAATTCAATTAACAATGGTTTTCTGGCTTCAAAAGGTGATATAAAACCCATGGAACTATATATGAAGGATATACTACAGGTATAAATGACAAGTATATGAATTGCCTCCAACGAGTCGTGTGAAATTTCAATCTGGAAGCGCCTTTGCAAGTCTTAATGGCTGTTTGGTAATGCCTGTGTTATTCTTCAGTTATAAAATTCACACATGTAAAAAACTAACTGTGCTAAAATGTGTCCACAAGGAATTAAATCAATGCACTTCCCTGAATAAAAATCAGCCAGTCGACGCTGAGAAGAAAATATGTTTCCCCTATTGTGAAAGAAAACACTGCACTTGCAATACTGTCGTCTCACTGCACGGAGCCCCAGGCTCAATGTGCCATGTAAAAATCGAAGTGTGATGTCTCCAGATTGAGGTACACCTCTAGTGATCCAAGAGTAGAGTCAAGTGCGTTAGGGAAGAAGGCTTGACAGAAACCAGCATGAGCCAAATGCTGTTAAATCGTGATTGGACCAGCTTTGAAAGCCCAAGTATCTAGATCAACTCCTAAATCGTGGCCTAGGCATAATAAAGTTTTTGCTGCTATTTCAAACCAGCAGTTTTTTCCTTCTTGGCTACCGGTGCATCTAGGAGGTGGGAGGTGGAAGGTTGCCCCCCTCTCTCCAATCCCTAGCATTTCCTCATTTTCAGCACACAACATCCCTGCGGGGGTTGGGGGGGGGGGCGGGGTGGTGGAGGTTAGGGAGGCAAGGGTCAGCGAGCCCAGAGCAACCCACTCAGCTCAGGGGCCCACACACCCAGGGGGCGTCAAGGGTGACTGGAGGGGCCGGGCGTTCAGCCCCTTTCTCTGGGCACAATAAGGGCCCTCCTGCCCTGTCTTCTCTTTATCATCAGTCATATCTTAACTATGACAGGCTCGAAAAAGACTCTGAGGGGAACTGTGCCTCAAATTAGCATATTTCTCCCCTCCACACAATAGAGGCTTTTAAGCTGCAGCTTTTTAAAAGCAGGGGAGAGAGGAGGAGGGGAAAAGCCAGGCTGCTCTTAGCAACAGTGTCTGAATGTA
Source organism: Tragulus kanchil (assembly GCA_022376925.1). Lineage (NCBI taxonomy): Eukaryota > Metazoa > Chordata > Mammalia > Artiodactyla > Tragulidae > Tragulus > Tragulus kanchil. Next base: position 121,354,969 of record JAIOJX010000001.1, on the reverse strand, counting down.
ATGATCTCCCTCCCTCAAAGCAGCAGGCGTGTTTTTCCATTTTCTTAAAGCGAGCCTCCTCTCCAAGGGCCTCAAAACTTGTTTAAAAATATTTACTGGGCCATGGAGTAATCCGCATTCGCCCTCTCACTAAATTGCAATTAAACTACCTTGATTAAAAAATTAATAATCTATCAACCCGAAACTTCCTGCAATGTGGCTATGGAGCAAGACATCTCCCTTCCTCACGGAGAAATTGACAACCTGAAGAGATGGGGTTATTGGAAATACTTACAGGAGGAATACTTTGAGGGGACACCCCGCCATGTTTATTTATTTTCAATCCCCACTAATAAAAAGGAGGAAAAAGATGGAAAGGTGTCATGGATGCTCCAATTGCCCTAGACTTGATGCTGCCCATCGATTCACCATCCTCAGAGGCTGTCCCGGTCACCTCTGTCTGGGCTAACGGGGACTCTTAAAGCTGCAAAAGGCGCTGGCTGGCCAAATAGACTGGGGCGTTTGAAACGTCATAAAAGCATCAATCTAGTCAATCTCTAAGCAGCCACTAAATAGTAATTCTCCAAAAGACAGCGTCTCAGCTCAAGGGGGTGAAATGAAGATTTCTCTGGCTCAGAATGAATTGTCTGCAAGGGCTCAGAACGCTTGAATAGCAACCCAGCGCCATCAGGGATCACTTGAAAGGATGCCCTTCCTTCCGGCAAGCTCCACTTTCTTCCCTATGGTCAGGTGAGTGCTTTTCAAGGTTTCCCAGGGGAGCTTTTGAGCGCTCCCCAGGGTCAGGATGGAGCCAGGTGTCAGCACAGGCTAAGCTGGCTCCAGAGGACAGCCCTCCTGCCAAAAAAAACCATATCAGGCCACCTGCTTTGCCTCCCAGCTGTGCCCCCACAGAGCTGCAGTCGCAGTCTGACTTTAAGAGACACCTAAATATGGTTCCTGCCCTGGGCCCGCGCCTCTACACTGGGACATAGTAAAACCCAGTCACTGATGCTGACTCAGCCTCTCTCTGTTTTCTCTAACTGACCCCCCAAACCCTCAGCTCCCACTTCCACCTTGCCGTCTTATCTACAGCACAGGCCCCAGAACCTCTGACAGTGATAACTGATGCTTCTCTGGCCTGGGGGATTTCTCAGCTTGGTTCTTTCCTAGTACCAGGTCTTCAAATCCAAGTTAAACCTTAAAAATATTTACTGGGCCATGGAGTAATCCGCATTCGCCCTCTCACTAAATTGCAATTAAACTACCTTGATTAAAAAATTAATAATCTATCAACCCGAAACTTCCTGCAATGTGGCTATGGAGCAAGACATCTCCCTTCCTCACGGAGAAATTGACAACCTGAAGAGATGGGGTTATTGGAAATACTTACAGGAGGAATACTTTGAGGGGACACCCCGCCATGTTTATTTATTTTCAATCCCCACTAATAAAAAGGAGGAAAAAGATGGAAAGGTGTCATGGATGCTCCAATTGCCCTAGACTTGATGCTGCCCATCGATTCACCATCCTCAGAGGCTGTCCCGGTCACCTCTGTCTGGGCTAACGGGGACTCTTAAAGCTGCAAAAGGCGCTGGCTGGCCAAATAGACTGGGGCGTTTGAAACGTCATAAAAGCATCAATCTAGTCAATCTCTAAGCAGCCACTAAATAGTAATTCTCCAAAAGACAGCGTCTCAGCTCAAGGGGGTGAAATGAAGATTTCTCTGGCTCAGAATGAATTGTCTGCAAGGGCTCAGAACGCTTGAATAGCAACCCAGCGCCATCAGGGATCACTTGAAAGGATGCCCTTCCTTCCGGCAAGCTCCACTTTCTTCCCTATGGTCAGGTGAGTGCTTTTCAAGGTTTCCCAGGGGAGCTTTTGAGCGCTCCCCAGGGTCAGGATGGAGCCAGGTGTCAGCACAGGCTAAGCTGGCTCCAGAGGACAGCCCTCCTGCCAAAAAAAACCATATCAGGCCACCTGCTTTGCCTCCCAGCTGTGCCCCCACAGAGCTGCAGTCGCAGTCTGACTTTAAGAGACACCTAAATATGGTTCCTGCCCTGGGCCCGCGCCTCTACACTGGGACATAGTAAAACCCAGTCACTGATGCTGACTCAGCCTCTCTCTGTTTTCTCTAACTGACCCCCCAAACCCTCAGCTCCCACTTCCACCTTGCCGTCTTATCTACAGCACAGGCCCCAGAACCTCTGACAGTGATAACTGATGCTTCTCTGGCCTGGGGGATTTCTCAGCTTGGTTCTTTCCTAGTACCAGGTCTTCAAATCCAAGTTAAAACCCAGTGTTCCACAAAACAACAGCTTAATTCTCTGCAGTCAGATCTGTAGACTCAATTCTTCTGCAGGATTCTGCATGAGGTCAAAATCCTGGCAAGCTTTTTGGTAGCTGTCAGCAAGCAAATGCTAGAGTTCTTATGGAAAGGCAAAGAAAGGAGGGCAGCCAAAATCATTCTGAAAATCAAGAACAGTCAGAGGACTTACATTACCCAATTGCAAGAGTTACAATAAAGCAACATCAGTCAAGGCTGAGTGCTTTTGACAAAAGGGCAAATGCACAGGTCAGTGGAACAGAACAGCCAGCCTAGAAACAGAGCCAACACAAATACAGTCAAATGACTTCTGCCAAAGGTAACCTGATGGAGAAAGGCTACTCTTTTCAACATACGGAGTGGGAACAAACTCCATCCAAATGGATCATAGGACAGAATGGAAAATCAGAAAACTTGTAAAAAGGAAGCTATAGGAGAAGATTTGCACGACTGGGGTTTTGGTGATGTGTGTTTAGAGACAGGGGCTTCCCAGGTGGTGCTTGTGGTAAAGGACCCGCCTGCTAATGCAGGTGACCCGCACTGGATCCCTGGGTGGGCAAGATCCCCTGGAGGAGGAAAGGACAACCCATTCCAGGATTCTTGCCTGGAGAATCCCAAGGACAGAGGAACCTGGAGGGCTATAGTCCATGGGGTCACAAAGAATAGGCCACGACTGAAGCAACTGAGCATGCACGCACACTTAAAGACAGCACGCAAAAGTATGATCCACAAATGAAAAATGTGCCAAGGTAGACTTCAAAAACAGAGCTTAACAATGGAGAAACAGACATAGAGAACTGACTTGTGGACACTGGGGGAGAGAGGAATGGGCAAGATGTGTGGAAAGACTAGCATGGAAACGTACATTACCATAGGTAAAAGAGACAACCAATGTGAATGCGCTGTAAGACTAAGGGAACTTACACAGGGGCTGTGTAACAACCTGCAGGGGCGAGATGGGGAGGGAGATGGGAGGGAGGCTCAACTGGGAGAGGCCAAGTATATACCTAGGACTGTATGCAGTAAACAACAAAACTCTGTAAAAGGAAAATTAAAATAAAAGAGCTTAAGAGAGCATGTTATCACTGCTTTAAACATTTTTAAAGACATTTGCTCCATCAGAGCAAATGACTCAATGAGAAAAACCTCCTTCTGAAGGTATGCCACTGCAGGGCTGGAGCCCCGCCCACCGTGGGGAGTACGTGGCTGAGCATCACACCATTCACCCCTCAGTCACAGCCTGGGCATCCTCTGTGACCTCCAGTACCTGAGGTCCTGGCACTTCCTCTCCCGCTGTGGCCTGTGCTAGTGCCGTCGGTGTGATATCCCGCCTAGCTAAGGACCCGGGGACTGATGTCACATCTGAGATGTCCCAGTGGCCCCCTACACCCGGGGCCTCAGTTGGTGCCTGGGGCATACTATGCACAGAGTTTTGTTTTGTTTTGAAGATTTCTTTATTTATATTGGCTGTGCTTGGGTCCTGGTTGCTTCATGCAGGCTTTCTCTAGTTGTCAGTCGAGGTTACTCTCTAGACATGTGGTATCTTCCCGGACGAGGAATTGAACTCGTGTCCCCTGCATTGCAAGGCAGACTCCTGAGCCACTGGACCACCAGGGGAGTCCCCCAGAGTATTTTTTTTAAATCCACAACACTTAAAAAACTAAAAATAGAGCTACCATACAATCCAGAAATCCCCCTCGTAGGCATACATACGGAGAAAACCATAATTCTAAAAGATACTGTACCCTAGTGTTCATAGCAGCACTCTTTTTTTAAAATTTTTGACCTCTTTTATTGGTTTTTTATGTATTTATTTTCATCCATCTTTATTCTTTGGCATGTGTGGGTCTCCCACTGTAGTGGCCTCTCTTGTTGCAGAGCACCATGTGCTCCAGAGTGCTGGCTTGTAATTGGACACACCGGTCCAGCCGTTCTGCAGCACATGGGATCTTCCCAGGCCAGGGATCAGACCAGTGTCCCCTGCACTGCAAAGCAGACTCTTTACCCACTGGACCACCAGGGAAGCCGAGCAGCACTGTTTATCAGAGCCAAGACATGCAAACAACCCAGATGTCCACTGGCAGAGGAATGGATAAAGACGTGGTGCACATACACAATGGAATATGACTCAAGTCAGAAAAAGGAATGAAATAATGCCACTTGCAGCAACACAGAGTGATACGAACATGATCAAAGTTGGTGAAGTAAGTCAGAAAGAGACAGACATATATCATATGATACCACTTAGAGCTGCAGTGTAAAACGATACCAATCAGTTCATTTATAAAGAGAAACAGACTCACAACCCTAGAAAACAAACTTCAGGTCATCAAAGGGGATGGGTGTGTGGGAAGGAGGGATAAATTAGGAGGTTTACATTAACACATACACAATAAGATATATATATATGTCTGTGTGTATAGATAGATAAAGATAAGCAACAAGGATCTACAAGTCACTCTACTTAACACTCTGTAATAACGTATCTGGGAAAAGAAAGCAAAACTGAATAGGGGTGTGGGTGTGGGTGTGTGTGTGTTTCAAATTTGTCCTGGTCTCTTTATTCAATCTCTCCCAGTCTCAGGCTTGGACGGTTGCAATGGCTGTCCAGCTGGTTATTAACTTCTGCAATCTCCCATCTTAAGTCCCAGATCAAGGCTTCCATCCAAAATGAACACTTTCATTGAGCTGTTCCCACATGGCACAGTGGGCTCCTGCCTGCTAGAACAAGGTGGCTCTCAAGGACCCACATGGATCACTGTCCTCCCCACCAATCATCCACACTCGCCTGCCAGGCTCCTCTTGGTTCCCACATGTCCCCTTCTTGCCGTGGCTTCTCAGACCAGTTTCCTCCTTGTGCTTCCCTCTCCTCATCCACTTGCTGTTATTCTGCTCATCTTCAAGGTATAACTCAAGGGCTCCAGTTTGTGGAGAACACTCCTAATGATATGGTTCTCACCATGTCTCAGTGATTGACCACACTATGACAATCTTCTTCTCCAAAGTGTCCAGAGCGACTGCTGATGGGGGAGAAATCACACAAGTTACTTCTCTAGTGCCCTGCCAAAGCACGGGTTTCCCAGGCCAGGGATCAGAGTGTCCCCTGCAAAGACATGGACCACCAGAAGCCGAGCAGCACTGTTTATCAGAGCCAAGACATGCAAACAACCCAGATGTCCACTGGCAGAGGAATGGATAAAGACGTGGTGCACATACACAATGGAATATGACTCAAGTCAGAAAAGGAATGAAATAATGCCACTTGCAGCAACACAGAGTGATACGAACATGATCAAAGTTGGTGAAGTAAGTCAGAAAGAGACAGACATATATCATATGATACCACTTAGAGCTGCAGTGTAAAACGATACCAATCAGTTCATTTATAAAGAGAAACAGACTCACAACCCTAGAAAACAAACTTCAGGTCATCAAAGGGGATGGGTGTGTGGGAAGGAGGGATAAATTAGGAGGTTTACATTAACACATACACAATAAGATATATATATATGTCTGTGTGTATAGATAGATAAAGATAAGCAACAAGGATCTACAAGTCACTCTACTTAACACTCTGTAATAACGTATCTGGGAAAAGAAAGCAAAACTGAATAGGGGTGTGGGTGTGGGTGTGTGTGTGTTTCAAATTTGTCCTGGTCTCTTTATTCAATCTCTCCCAGTCTCAGGCTTGGACGGTTGCAATGGCTGTCCAGCTGGTTATTAACTTCTGCAATCTCCCATCTTAAGTCCCAGATCAAGGCTTCCATCCAAAATGAACACTTTCATTGAGCTGTTCCCACATGGCACAGTGGGCTCCTGCCTGCTAGAACAAGGTGGCTCTCAAGGACCCACATGGATCACTGTCCTCCCCACCAATCATCCACACTCGCCTGCCAGGCTCCTCTTGGTTCCCACATGTCCCCTTCTTGCCGTGGCTTCTCAGACCAGTTTCCTCCTTGTGCTTCCCTCTCCTCATCCACTTGCTGTTATTCTGCTCATCTTCAAGGTATAACTCAAGGGCTCCAGTTTGTGGAGAACACTCCTAATGATATGGTTCTCACCATGTCTCAGTGATTGACCACACTATGACAATCTTCTTCTCCAAAGTGTCCAGAGCGACTGCTGATGGGGGAGAAATCACACAAGTTACTTCTCTAGTGCCCTGCCAAAGCACCTAGCCTAGGTTCAGAAAAATGTGGTCACATTCAATGAAAACTTACCAATTCTTCAAATAATAATTACTATGACCCTTGCCACGCTTATTATGTACAGTGGCTTATAAAAGAATATAATTTTTCTGTCTTAAAGAAATAAAAATGGACCACATAGGACTACCTTTTCTAAAAAAATTAGTAAGTTAACAGCCCTTCACAGCCCAAGAGGGAACACCTGGCAAAGTATATTTTTAAGTGTAAATTTACATATCGAATATATCACATTGGTAGGGCTCAATCTCTAGAAACACCAAGTGGTTTTAATTTTCCACCTACTGTTTGTACAGCGCAAGGGCTCAAAATGACCTAGATGTTGAACAGGAGGCACATCCGTCTGCCAGCAGTAATTGTTTTATTGACCTGATTAAAGAACAACTATTTCCACAGTCAAAGAGATCTAGCCAAACACATCAGCCTGAGGCACACAACGGCAGTAATTAGAGATGCATATTTCCCTAATTAAAATATGAGTCAATGGGCAGAACAGAAAATGATGGATTACTAACATTTACCCAACCTTTTTCTCACTGGTTAAAATGCATGATTAGGCCAAAATCCATGTTTAAAGAAGCAGCTTAATTGAGATATTATTGCCATACCATGTAATTCACCCATCTGAAAAGTATACAATTCAACAGATTTGAGTTTATTCCTCCCTTTCCACTTGCTTCAATTCTATGGTGGCAACTGTTACCACGATCTAGTTTTGAAAATGGTGGTCTCTCTGATCACACTGGCAGTCAGTCCCCTTTCCTCCCACTTTCCTATCCCCTACTCCTACCCCCACCAATCCTGGCCCTAAGCAATCTCTAATCTACCTCTTCTATCTCTAAATTGGCCTGTTCTGGACTTAGCAGATATGGTCCTTGGTAAACAGCTTCTTCCTTTTTATCGGAGGAAAGGTGATTGACAATGTTGTGTTACTTTTCAGGTAGACAGCGAAGTGATTTAGATATGTACATATATATAAAATGTATATATAATATATACATATATATACACACACACACACACATACATATGTTCTTTTCCAGATTATTTTCTCTTATAGTTTATTACAAAATATTGAGTATCGTTCCCTGTGCTATACAGTAGGTCTAGTTGGTTATCTATAGTAGTGTTTATATTAATCCTTAATGCTTAACTTATCCCTTCCCCCACCTTTCCCCTATAATAATCATAAGTCTGTTTTCTATGTATGTGAGTCTGCTTCTGTTTTGTAAACAAGTCCATTGTTAAGATCCACATATAAGCAACATCACATGATATGTGTCTGTTTCTGTCTGACTTACTTCACTGAGTATGATAATCTCTAGGTACATTTATGTTGCTGCAAATGGTGTGACTTCATTCTTTTTTATGGCTGAGCAATATTCCATTATGTGTGTGTGCACATATACATCACATCTTCTTTATCAACTCATCTGTCAATAGACATTTAGGTTGCTTCCACGTCTTGGATATTGTGAATGGTGCTGCAGCAAACGTTGGGGTGCATGTATCTTTTCAGATTACAAGGCATATTTGCAGAGAAAACTGTAACTGGCTTCTTACACTCAGCATAATGTTTTCAGGGTGATCCTTGTTGTAGTATGTATCAGTGTTTCATTACTTAAATTGATAATATTTGAAGATATTATATATACATTTTGTTTATCCATTCATCAGTTTACAGATATTTGGGTTGTTTCTATTTTTTGGCTATTATACCTGCATTGCTGTGAACATTCATGTACAAGTTTTCGTGTGGATTTAAGTTTCCGTTTCTCTGGGGTATAAACCTAAGAGTGGAATTGCTGGGTCATATGGTAACTTGATGTTTAAGCGTTTGAGGAACTACAAGACTGTTTTCCAAAGCAGCAGCACCATTCTACACATCTATCTACACTGTGTGAGGCTTCCATTGTTTCCTGTCCTCACCAATACTTGCTATTGTCTTTTTCAGCCATCCTAGTGGGTGTGAAGTAGCACCTCACTGTGGCTTCGATTTGCATTTCCACAATGACAAAGGATACTGAACATCTCCTCATGTATCATCCATCTGTTTATCTTTTTCAGAGAAATAACTCTTAAAACCTTTGTCTATTTTTATTTGGAGTTTTCTGCTTCTTATCGAACCATAAGACTTTAAAAAAAATTTATTCTGGATACAAGTCCCTTAGATACCTGATTTTCAAATATTTTCTCCCATTCTGTGAGTTATCTTTTCACTTTTTGTTTTTGATGGTATCCTTCGCAGTACAAAGGCTTTAAATTTTGATAACATACAATCTATTTTTCTTTTATTACTCATTCTTCTGGTGTTCCACCTAAGAAAACAAATTCATGACTATTTACTGCTATGTTTTCAAGCGTTTTGTTCATTTTAGTTTTTATATGTAGCCTATGATAGATGCTGAGTTAGTGTTTGTGAATGATGTGAAGTAGGGATTCAAATTCATTCTTGTGCATTTGGATATCCAGTTGCCCTAGTACCAGCTTTCCCCATTTGTCTTGGTACCTTAGTCCATCCAGGCTACAATAACAAACTACCATAAAATAGCTGGCTAAAAAAATAAGCATTTATTTCCCACAGTTCCAGAGGCTAAAAGTCTAATATTAAGGTGCCAGCAGATTTCATACCTAGTGAGGTTCCATTTCCTGTCCCCATAAGGTGGAAAAGGTGAGGGAGCTCCCTGAGGCTTTTCATAAGGGCACTAGTCCCATTCAAGACGGCTCCATCCTTATGATCTAATTACCTTCCAAAGCCCCCATCTCCAAATAGTATCACTCTGGGGATTAGGCTGCAACCTATGAATGGGAGGAGAGGCAAGCACAGTCAGTCAGTCTATAGCAGTGCCCTAGCTGAAAATCTATTGACCACAAGGGTAAGAATTACTTTTGGACTCTCAGTATGTCTATTCTTATGCCAGTCCCACACTGTCTTGATTTAGTTGTGTAGTTTTGGCTATCTGGGGGCTCCAAAAAGCCACAAATATAAATAGATATAAATGGTGGCTATATTAAAAGTGACTGGAAAACCCTAATCTCACATTTGGACTGATGTTCATTAGATGGCAAAAACTTCAGTGCTTTAATCTTCTGACAGTTAAAAGGTACTCTGATTACATATATATCCTAGGAAAGTCAAACATTTCATCCAACAATTTCATCAACTTAGTACATTCAGAATTATTTGAGCAAACAGCATCAACATTATTATTCCAGCTGGATACAGTATGATGACTGCCAAGCCTTGGACACACAAAGAGACTCAGAGCCCAAGGAACTGGAGAATGTCATTTTCCAGGTCAATACGGGAATCGGGAAGGAGCTTCAAACTTAGGTAAGACGAAGTATTTCATGGTGTGGTCCATGGTGTCTTCCAGTTGTCTATCGCTCCAGGGGGTTTCTCCCACCCCAAGAACCTACCAACAGATTTTAACATGGTGTCTGAGTTCTCTAGCGCTTACAGCTTTCTAATCATTCTGAACAAAAGTCAGAAAACAAAAAAGTCCACTTGCTAGCTTTATTATGAAGTTAGGCCAAGAAAGCTGGGCTATATCTTGCCTTACTTAGCTATCTTCTAACATTGGCCAGAATATTTTCTTTTCTACAGTGCTATTTTAAGCAGCTGAAATGCTTCCAGCTCATTCAGTATTTATTTAGAATTGACTGCCATTTTACATAGAATTTCTATGCATTTGTATGCAGTGGCCTTTGATCTCACCTATTCCAACAACCTATTCCAAAAACAAAAGGCTTCTCACATACACAGAAGATAGATTTGATTTTTCCATGAAAAAGGAAACTGAGAGAAAAAATCCTCTCTCCTCCAATATGTATTTTTGGCTTTAATATTCAACTAAAGTTAGTTAGCTTTCAGCTTACCACTAGTTATGCATTTCTAAATCGAGTTTTAGGGTTTTGCTTAAATCTTTAGCATTCTATCACTCCTAATGCTATCGTTTCTTAAGACTAAGGACCTAATAGAGAAATAGAATTATGAGAGGCATTTTCAGGAAAACAGATAAAATTTAATAAAGGTCTATAGATTAGATGATGAAAAAAGAAGACCAAGGACTATTAGCAACTTCGGAAGGAAACTTTCATTAGCAGGTGTTGAACCTTCAGTTCTGAAAGGATTGAATAGGCAGAACTGGTAAGGAGGCCATCGGTTTCCAAGGAGGAGGAGGAGGAACAAACATTTTCTAGTCTAAATGTTTTCCATGATAAAGATCTACTCTGAAACTAACTTTATTGTTTTAAAGATGCAAACTATCTTGCATTGGAATATCTCATCTAGTCTGATGTCCAGAGACCATCCTCTGGCTAGTCTTACGTTAATGTTGTGGGAGTGGGTCTAAAAAGACCTTTACAGCCTTAAAATATTCTTTTCATCTATTGTGAATCACCAACTGAAAAAGTACAAAATGCTTTGCCTACCCCGCTCCAGTTCCTTTGCTGGAAGCTTTCTCTATGCCTTTTTCTCTTTAATAAAACTTTTGCTGCACGAAGCTCCGAGTGACCAAAGCCCAATCTTTTGATCACAAAGTGAAATTTTCTCCTTTGTAGGTCACAAATCCAACACCATTCACTATAAGCTATCTACCTTCATCTATCAGTTCCTTGTCTGTAAGGGGGACACACACAACCCCGGCAACCTCCAAGAAAATGGCTCTCCTCATGGGTTTTCTCAGAAACATTCCCCTCTCCATGCAGGAGGTTGTTCTTCTGAAGATTCCTTCCAAGCCACGAATGGGCACCATGTCTAAAGTGGTAGGTTCTCTGTGTTGGAGAGAATGGGTAGGAGTCCTACTCCCTAGAGAAGAACGCCCACAACCCTGCCCTCCACCCTCCACTCCTTTTCGCTTTCTCACTTTTCATTCTTTTCACTAAGAGTTTGAATACTAAAATCCTCTCTCCAATATGTATTTTTGGCTTTAATATTCAACTAAAGTTAGTTAGCTTTCAGCTTACCACTAGTTATGCATTTCTAAATCGAGTTTTAGGGTTTTGCTTAAATCTTTAGCATTCTATCACTCCTAATGCTATCGTTTCTTAAGACTAAGGACCTAATAGAGAAATAGAATTATGAGAGGCATTTTCAGGAAAACAGATAAAATTTAATAAAGGTCTATAGATTAGATGATGAAAAAAGAAGACCAAGGACTATTAGCAACTTCGGAAGGAAACTTTCATTAGCAGGTGTTGAACCTTCAGTTCTGAAAGGATTGAATAGGCAGAACTGGTAAGGAGGCCATCGGTTTCCAAGGAGGAGGAGGAGGAACAAACATTTTCTAGTCTAAATGTTTTCCATGATAAAGATCTACTCTGAAACTAACTTTATTGTTTTAAAGATGCAAACTATCTTGCATTGGAATATCTCATCTAGTCTGATGTCCAGAGACCATCCTCTGGCTAGTCTTACGTTAATGTTGTGGGAGTGGGTCTAAAAAGACCTTTACAGCCTTAAAATATTCTTTTCATCTATTGTGAATCACCAACTGAAAAAGTACAAAATGCTTTGCCTACCCCGCTCCAGTTCCTTTGCTGGAAGCTTTCTCTATGCCTTTTTCTCTTTAATAAAACTTTTGCTGCACGAAGCTCCGAGTGACCAAAGCCCAATCTTTTGATCACAAAGTGAAATTTTCTCCTTTGTAGGTCACAAATCCAACACCATTCACTATAAGCTATCTACCTTCATCTATCAGTTCCTTGTCTGTAAGGGGGACACACACAACCCCGGCAACCTCCAAGAAAATGGCTCTCCTCATGGGTTTTCTCAGAAACATTCCCCTCTCCATGCAGGAGGTTGTTCTTCTGAAGATTCCTTCCAAGCCACGAATGGGCACCATGTCTAAAGTGGTAGGTTCTCTGTGTTGGAGAGAATGGGTAGGGAGTCCTACTCCCTAGAGAAGAACGCCCACAACCCTGCCCTCCACCCTCCACTCCTTTTTCGCTTTCTCACTTTTCATCTTTTCCTTCCTTCACTAGTTGCCTGCCTCCTTGCCTCCTCCTGATAGCTAAAACCTCTGGTTTCTCCACCTGAGCCCTGATCCTTTCCCACACTGTATTTCCTCCACGGAATTCTGAATTTCCACGCATCTCTTGATGGCATCTCCCAAACACTCTCAGCATTTCTAGCTTTGTTTGTCTAATGCTGATCTGTGTTCCGAGGTATGATTCTCAGGAACCTTGAGCCAAAAAACATGCTTCCAATATCCATGACTCCCAAAAAGTCTGTCTTATACCGGCTGGAGGCTCCTATTTCTGTTTTCTTAGTTCATATAGTAAAAGGTTAAAAAACTGACTCTGACCAATCAGAGCACACCTAGACTTCTTCCCTCTCTTCACCATCCATTAAAAAAATTGATTGATTTTTAAAAATTGAAGTGTAATTAGATTACAGTGTCGTGTTAGTTTCAGTTCTACAGCAAAGTGATTTAGTTATACATGTATACACTATTGCTGTTGTTCACTTGCTCAGTCGTGTTCAACTCTTTGCGACCCCCATTATAGGCTATTACAAGATACTAAGTATAGTTCCCTGTGCTATACAGTGGGACCCTGTTGTTTATCTATTTAACATAAAAGTGGTATGTACCTGTTACTCCCAAATTTCTGATTTATCTCTCTACCCTTTTTAAAAACTAACTTTTTCTTCTTTAACCATCTTTCCTAGTACTGACTCACACTTTTTCAGGTGAATGTCAGTAATGTGGTGGGTCGTCAAAATGCAGGCATTGTATAAGTAAGGGTGAGCACTTCTCTGAACTACACCAGTGAGACGACTGACTCCTAATGGATAAAGACAGGCAGATGGCCGTGCTGTTCTGTCAATATGTCTGCTTGCAATGAATGCTTTCATCCAACATTTGTCATGCTTCCATATGTTAAATATACAAACATGTTACTTTAAACCCTAAATCGGTAATAATATAAAGATGAGACCTTATGAAATAACTTGAGATGAGCGAAAATATGACCTTATGTGTCTGAAACGTTCTCAAATGCGACTTGCTGCCCAACTTCTGAGTGCTGAACAGAGAAATCTGGCAGAAAATCAGTTGAGAGAGCAGTAAGGCAATCTTTTAAAAAATCCAAACAAATTTTAATATAATTAAGTATTTAGAGATCAAATTTTAACATTTATCATGAGTTTCTCTTTCCAAGTCTACTTCAAACAAGGATACTTGTTTTTTTATGGATCCGTTGTATTACTTCTCAATGCAAGGCATAAATATCTCATCTAAACTCCAACACAATATTGATTCCAATACCAACAACCCTAAACTTTTGCAGTTTGATGACATGAAGTATAATTCTCTTCAGTCTCATTTCTCACTGTCACTCAGACCCTCACACTATTCATTGTTTTAAAGAAAATGAAAGTGTTTGCTAATCCATTAGTTACTCCGCTATAAGTGGATTAATCCTGCCCACTAGAAAATGGCTCCTATATATAAAGTCAGGTGAATGATCCCAATATTGGAGTTTCTAATAAAGCCAAAAATGCCTCCCAAATTATAGCTTTAATACTTGCTTAATAGCAAAGTTCTTTTCTAAGCAACTGTGTGACTTAAATATTAATTTTTTAAAAAAATTTCTGTTATTTCTTTAATCATATTTGTTTCAAGACATGGATGATGGTGCAGCAGAAAATAAACACCTACCTTTTCTTTCTATATTGACATGAATATTCAATGGTCATTACAAAGAAACTCAGGGCCCTACCAAAAGATGAACTAAGAGCTTCAAATACTTTTCTCCTGTTTACTCAGACAACTGACCCACATCACAAATGTTTCTCACTCAACAAAGCAAAACACAAGGATGAAATAACACTTGACTTCAAAAAACTAGAATGGCCATGCTCAAAACAAGTGTTGAAAACAAGTGTTGGTGAGGCTAAGGAGAAACTGGAACCCTCATACACACAGCCTGCTGGCAAGAATAAATGTGGTGCAGCCATTCTGGGAAACAATACATAAGTACCTCAAAAAGTCAAACAAGGTTATCCACATGACAACTCCACTCCTATGTATATACCCACGAAAAGCTCTTACATGAAAAAGCAGCATTAGTTACAATCGCCAAAATGTACAAACAGTCCAAGTGTCCACCAACTGATAAATACACAAAATGTGCTCCATCCATACAGGGGAATACTATTGAGCAATAAAAACAAAGCAACGATACATTCTGTAACATGTAGGAGTCTCAAAAACATGTTCATTGAAAAGAGCCAGACAAAAGAATTCATATTTAATCCATTTATGTAAAATGTTCAGAAAAGGGAGACAGAAAGTTGGTTAGTAGTTCCCCAGGGGATCTGGGACTGGGGATGGGGACAGGGATAAACTGCAAATAAGCTCATCAGATCTTACAGGGTGACGGAAATGTGGTGGCTGTACAACTCGGCAAGTTTATTGTACTAAGAATAGAAACATGTCTTTAAAACAGGTTAACTTGATGGTGTGTAAATCCTAAAATCTGTTTAATACAACAGATGTGGAAGAATTAGTCAGGAAGCAGGCATAGCGATTCAGGTCAGAGATGATCATGGCCTAGACCAGAAGGCTGAGAAGACAGAACTGCAGACAGAGCGATGCCTGTCCTTACCCTCTTTGGCATTCTGCGGACTCCTATGATGCCCTCAGGTAAGCTAATCAGCTGGTTGCAAACTCTGGCCAGTGGGTAGAAGTGTATATGGCTAGTGGCAAAGTCTGACTCAGAGGGACAAGTTCTGATTGGTCAGCTGCTTGCCTTGAACCACTTCCCATCATCTGAACCCCGATGGAGCACTCCAGGCACTGCTGCCGGAAAATGTGCCCAGCATGACAAAATCATCTCCTAACAAACTTACTATTTATGTCAAGCTGCTGCTTTATAAAAATGACCCCATTCTTTCATTCTATAGAACTACAAAGAGCCAAAAAGGAACTGAGGGCTGGTGCTGGCTTCATGGATTTTCATGAAAGAAAGACTGTCCTAGCTCAGGGAGCATGCACACTATGAAATGAATTTCTCTTGGTTTACAACTGCTGAGACAGAAACAGGCAGATTTCATAACAGGAGATTTCTCTCTGTAGTGGATATTTTCTAATGATTCTATGAAAGCACACATTTTCTAATGCAGGCGCTACCTGTGCACCTTTAAAAGAAATCCCCAAACCAAAATCTTCAGAGCTTGGTAGCAGAAAGGTTTGTAAGATGATGCCTGCTAAACCTTTTAACAGTCCCACTTCAAAGTTAATCTTTAATTGAAATATAACTTACACAAATAAAATGCACAAATGAGACACATACATCTCACTCCATTTTCACAAAATAAATATACCTGTGCAACCAGATGCCAGATTTTGAAAAAAATACTTCAGTGAGCACCCAAGGCCTCTTCCTTCCTGTGCCCCAACCACCCTCTCAAAGCTAGCCACTACCCTGATTTTTAACACCACTAACACGTTTGACCAGCTTTGACTCTCATATAAATGGGATCACATGGAACGTTCTCTCCTATTTGGCTTCTTTAACAGTTTGCTTGCGAGATCCATTTACACCGCTGTGCACTCTGGTATACAGTTTACCAGGGCTCACAGCTGTATCAAAACCCACTGTGTGAATATGCCACAGTTTATTTATCCTATCTCCTACTGAAGGACATGTGGACTGTTTCTCGTTTGGGGTTATTATGAAGAGTTCAGCATGTTCATTTTCCAAATGCTGGTAATTTTTTAAAAATTTGACGAATTAACAGGCATACATCAGCTATGCAAATCCTAGGTATGTAACAATGGATTTTACACACGTGCACACACACACAACCCAAAGGGAAGACATGGAATACTTCTATCACCTTCAAAGGCTGCCTGAGACTGCATCAATTTTAAATTGCTTCCAAGAGATGAGCTACCGACCCTCTTTGAACCCACTACGCATGCTCCACTGAGGTAGTGCAGTGAATACGATCAAGCCGTGAGTTTACCTCAAGGTTCTCTCATTTGCCTGTCACCTTGCAAAAGTCACTCTCAGCTTCTGTTTCATCACCTGTGTATGAGGAGATGGAGCTAGTTGGATCCCAGGGCTCCACACAGCTGCAAAAGTCTACACATCAAATAAAACTACAGCCTTCCCTGCCTATCCCTTGTTCCTGAACCCAGATTCTTTGTGCTTTTATCCTAGAATTGGCTCAGTGAGGACAAGGAGCAGTTAATCACCATTTCCCACTTATTAACTCTCGAGGCTCTTACATAGCATCATCAAACTATGCGTTAGCCTCCTTTTCCTTAGGTTGGATAATTACAGCTCTTTGACTCTGCCCACACTGGCTCTCCTCCAAGTCTTTGTGTCTCACCTTGGAACATTTTCTAATTCTCCACATGCCTCCAGAAACAAAAGAGCCCTAACAGGATACAATATTCTGGGAACATTCACCAAATGGATGGAGGAGAGCATAGCTTGGACTGTGAATCTGGCCTTCGGAGCCTACCTCTGCTGTTTGGGCTGCCGCTGCCACCACCAGCAGCACCACCTGGGCACCCAGAACAACCACGAAGGTTCAAGTTCATTCCCAGACCCCTGAGTCAGAATCTGCATTTTCACCACACACCAAGACGATCCTATGGCTACTGAAGTGTGGAAAGCAAAGGATGCTCTATTTAAAAGTACATCTTGAACAAAGATGATTTACTGGTTAAGTGTTTAGAAAATCATTCATTGTATGAAAGTTAGACTGAGGAACACTCTACATTTTAAATGGTTGTTCCAACTGCTTTTTATTGATTTTTAAATGTATTTAGTGTTTTGGGGGTTTTGTTTGTTTGTTTTTTGGCTCTGCAGTATGTGGGATCTTAGTCCACCAACCAGGGATCCAACCTGTGCCCTGGGCAATGGAAGCATGAGTCCTAACCACTGGACAACTGGGGAAATTTCCTAATTGCCTTTTTTTTTAAAAAAAAATTTCCAATTGCTTTTTAAGCATAAAAAGAAGGCAGTCCATTAGAATCACGATGCATCTTCATAAAAACAATACAAGTCATGCATATTAGTTGTCATGGTTCAAATAAAGACATTTTCACAGATATTCAAGAGAAGTATAGGTAACCCTTTCCTAAAAGGTCATAAACTTAATGGACTTCCATGTTTACTAAATAGCCACAATTCTCATATCAGTATATCAGAACAAGATTACAAGAATCTGTATTTTGATTTAGAAGCACACAGTGCATTGTGAAAGACTTTATTTAGGCTATTTGTTAACACAATATGTTAATTAATAAAATTAAATGGTTTTTAACATGGTAAAAAAAGAGTTACTCTTGAGAAGAGATGATTTACTGTTTTCTACCCTGCTATAACACATGAGCAATGGACTATAGGGCTTAAGACAATATAAATCTCTTCCCTTATAGTTCTAGAGACCAGAAGTTCAAAATAAGTTTTATAGGGTTAAGTTAAACTGTTGGAAGGGCTGCTTCCTTCTGAAGGCACTAGGGAGAGAATTTCTTGGTTTCCTTCAGCTTTGAGGGGCCACCTGTACTCTTTGAGTGGTGGCCTCTTCATCTTCAAAGTGAGGAACAAAACATCTTCCAGGCTCTGTACCATCTCCTCATGCTTCCTGTTGAATCTCCAGCCCATAGCTTACAAGGATCACTGGGATTCCGTTAGGCCACCTAAATAATCCCCCCATCTCAAGATTCTCAATGATGCCTGCAAAGCGTCTTTTGTCATAAGGGAATAAATTCACAGATTCCTGGAATTATGACCTGGATGTGGGGGGCTGGAGAGGGCAGGTATTATTCAGCATATTGCATATGAGGGGAAAGAGAAATGGGAGAGAATGAGGCAGTGATTGCTAGCCAGCATCACTTACCAACCATCATTTACATGGGTAAAAAAGGCTGATGCAAAGAAGTCAAACAAAAACACAGGAAACTTCATCGCACCATATAACTTTTCATCTCAACATTACAGCAATCAAGGATCCACAGTTTTAAGCCCGCAAAGTCTGAGCTTTCCTCCCTCATAGAACTACGGCACTTTAGACTTGGATGAGACTTTGACAGTAAAACGCTTCAACTTTGGTATCCTACAAAGAAAATCGACAAAGAAAACCGAGATGTTGGCTGACGAGTGCCCTCCAGCTGAGGAGACGAGTATGGGAGCCATGTTTTAAACAACCCAAAACGATCTCCTTTTCATATTTTAAGAAAGGCTGGGCTTTGGGTTATTGACCAGAATCTAACTGATCTTTGCTAACTGCACGGTATCTAAAACAGAAACTGCCAAAATTCACTGGTTTAATCAGCATAGCAGTCAGTGCTAGGATACACAGAGACACAAAATTCCCAGCTCTTCTCAGAGCTCACACTACTGGGGAGACAAACAAGGAAGTGAGGTTTAATGTTGGAAGCACCCAGTGAGAGCAATAATTTGAGAAGGATTCGTTCATGATTTTGTTCATCCACAACACTGCCTGCCTTCACAGGCCTGGAGCAGGGAGGACCTGAGCGGCACCGCTATCAGAAGAAGCTGAAACAAGAGGGACCTTCTTTCTCAAAGGTCTGAAAACACCCCCATTTTGTATAATAGCTGATTACATCTGTGCTAATGAAAAGGCAAGCCACTCTTTCAGCTTTCTGGGAAACTACATGAAAATTACCTGCCTTTTCTTCTTTCAACTAAAATATTCATGACTTTCCATCCTCCTTAAGAGATTTTTTTTTTCCTTTTCTGTTCTTTCAACACCTTCCCATCTACCTCTTGATCCTTCTGTTTGCTCCCCTCTCTACCATCAGCGGTGCACTGGTACACGGGTATTGTAGCACAGTGTAGCATTCATCCTTGTCCCCAGTGTAAATACTCCTACCACGGCCAACCATAAGCTACCAATGTGATCTCGTTGAACTCACAAGTAGAGGTGTGGGGGGGTCACTCATGTTCAGGGCAAGAACCAGCACGTGTCACTCTAGCCGGCTAGGCCACTGGGCAACCCAAAACCCTCTCCCCGAACCCCTCACGTCATATCTGTGAAGCTGACAGACCTCAGAGTCAGTCAGTCTGGGTCTTCTCAACATGCCCCAGTCCCACAAGTTTCAAGTATATATTGTGACCGCCACACCTCTCTCCAAATGATATCCAGCACAGTCTATCCAAACCTTTCAAGCCTTATCTCAGGCTATTGCTATCTCCACTAAACTCTCTCTCCTCTTTATGATCCATCTCACCACTTGTCTGCACTGCACACCTTGAATTCTATTAGTGCGTGGGATTTCTTGATTTCATGGACATGAACTTTCTGGAACTTCCCTACCATTTCTATAAGAACAAAGACTAGCATCAGTCCCTTTGCCATCACCCCGTATCTCTTTAATGGCAGACAGGTGTATGGTAAGCACTCAATGGCACCTGCTTTGTTTCTCCTTGGAAATAAATAATCCCCCAGACTGGAGGTGTGTTAAAACTCATTTGTCCCATTTCTAAAATACAAGAAAATCTAATGTCATGTGTGTGCGTGCTTGGTCGTCCAGTTGTGTGCAACTCTTTGAGACCTCATGGACTGTAGCCCGCCAGGCTCCTCTGTCTATGGGATTCTCCAGGCAATACTGGAGTGGGTTGCCGTGCCCTCCTCCAGGGGATCTTCCCAACCCAGGGACTGAACCCGCATCTCCTGCATCAGCAGGTGGGTTCTTTACCAGTTACTGAACCAGCTGAGAAGTCCTCTAATATCATACAGCCTTACAATTTACAGCAAGTGAGCTTTTTAGCTTTGACATATAATGTAGGTGTACTAACTTCACCTATTTTCCCTTGTGCAGTTTGTTGAAATTTAGTAACTCTATGCAGTTGTATAATGACCACAAAAAAGACACAGAAGAGTTCCCCTGCTTTGCAGTTTCCTGGTGCCTTTCTACAGCTGATCTTCTCCAACCACTGGCAGCCAGGGATATACTTTTTATTGACTTTTCCAGAATGTCATATCAGTGAAATTATCCAGTATGTTGGCATCTGTCTTTTTTTTCACTAGGCATAATGTTTGAGACTTTTCCCTATTGCTGTATGTACCCACAGGGCTTCCCAGGTTGCTCAGTGGTTAAGAACCTGCCTGCCAATAGAGAAGCAAATAGCAACCCACTCCAGTATGTCTGCCTGGGAAGTCCCATGGACAGAGGAGCCTAGCAGGCTACAGTCCATAGCAACTGAACATGCACACACACACACATACATAGGTCTGAGTTTTTTATTGATGAATACTGTTCCACGGTATGGATACAACACCATGGTTTTTTAAAAATCCATTTACCAGTTGAAGGACACCTGACCTGTTTCCAGTTTGGGGCAATAGTGAATAATGCTGCTATGAACAGTCACTTTTAAATCTTTGTGTAAACATTTTCTTTTCATTGCTAATTTACTTACCTCTAGGAGGTTTTTATATATCAGGCATAATTATAGATGTATTATGTATACCATGTCATTTAATGCTAACATCAACCCCAAGGGATAGATACGTAGAGCTCATTTTTAGAAAAAATTGTAAAGTAAGTTGCACACGTTCACACAGATAGGAAGTGGAGGAGTCAGAATTTGAACGCTGCTATCCCATACTGTTTTCATAGGATAATAATACATATCAAGTGCTTAGAACAGTAAGCATTCAGTAACTGTCAGCTATTGTAACTACACTCTTTGCCATGTATGACCCTACCACCCAGAGTATTCAACAGTCTTTGAAACTAAAGCTATACAGCTACTGAAATAGATGAACAATGCACCTCGCCTGCCAGTTGCATTGTCCCTGCTCTTGGCTCGCCCCTCTTTTCTTCCCAATCTTCCATTTCAGTCCCACATGTAAAAAGAAATCCATGTTTTATCATCTCTGCAACTGATATCACATCATAGCAATAACTGACACATCATTCAGTGACCATAGGTGCTAAGACAAATAATTCATAGTGAGTTGAAAGAAAAGCTCTATTAGTTGGCCAGGAGAATTTTACACAGGAAGGAATGAACAGAAGACTAGAGAATCCTCACTAGAGTTTTTCTTCCCCTCACCCACCTCTTTCTTTTACCGCCCCCCTCCCCTTCGTTATTTCCATTTTATGGACTCTAAGAATAGAGTCCAAAAATGTCACGTAAGTTTTGGGTGGGAAGAGTAAAATATGACTGTCAAATCTGAAATAGACAGGAATCTTATGACACTCTGGTATAGGGAAAGATCTACTATAAAAGATGGCTCCCATGCGAAGTCCAACTAAGGCAAAGCACTTGTTACAATTCCAGAAGAAGCTTTTTTTTTTAATAAAAAAAGACAGTCACATAAGATAAGCTCTGCTGAAAATCCTGTGGGGAGCTTTCCCAGCATCTCTGCTCCTGATGTGGTAATGATCCACTTTCATCCTTTGGATGCTATCAAGGAGCCATTTTGGCAACTGTTAAGATTTTTCCTGTATGACTATGAGACCATTAACACAGCCAAACTCTGAACATATGTATTTCTGCTCTCAAATAGTCTTTTTTCTCATACTCTTTGTTAAAAATAATAATTCAGATAAAAATTCAACTGTTGATCTTTTTTTTTCCTAATACTATTTTGGCTCTTATCACTTTGTTTTTTGGCAGTCACATTGATAATGTTTTGGTACTGAAAAAGTCAATAATGAACACTGGGCTTTCAAATCGACTCTCAGGACTCAATGTTATGCTGAAATACGAAAAATCTGTTTATGAATTCATTTGTTAACTGCAAAAATGACCGTGACAGAGTCAATTTTAATAGAAGTAATACATGCAGATGGTAACAAAACTCACAACTAATAGGGAATCAGGGAAGCTACAAATCCCTGCAAAACTATAGGTGAACACTACATTCATTTGTAGAGACACTTTTTTAGGGAGAGGGAATGTATAAGTTTTCAACAGATTCTTACATGGTCTACGACCCAGCAATGGTGAGAACCAAGAGACTGGTTCATCCAGCTCAGTACAATTCAGTGGAGGCAGATCTGAGGGAAGGGGTATGTGCGTGTGTGTATGTGTGTTTACGTGTCTGTGTGTGTTGGGAAGAGGGCCAGAGTCACGGACTCAACTCTCAAGCCAGTAGCTAAGGCAAAAATGCCACCAAGTTAAAACCAGAGAGTCTGTCAAGTTGGTCTTTGTCTGTGGAAGCGCAAAAGCCAAAAGGAAACTTGTTTGCCGCGGGCCGTGGCTCTCTCTTCCTGGAGGCAGGGTAGTCAAGATCCAGGGTGAAGGAGAGGGAAGACAATGGCGGAAATCCCTGACACTGCTCCTTCTTCTACTGTCGTCACATGCCCTCATGGGAGAGAGGATGGTATGCCTCATAGGACCCGCTGGAATCAGTGAATATTTCTTCTGGTGAAGACAGCAGAGGTCACAGCAATCTTGGCCTCTCAGACCCTTTAAAACCCTGCCCTGGATTCTGCTTTCAATCCCCAACACCATCTTCCTAACATTAAATATTAGCTGCAGCAGAGCAAGTGGAGGGTTGTGTCCAACTCCTTGTGACCCCACAGACTGTAGCCCACCAAGCTCCTCTGTTCACAGAATTCTCCAGGCAAGAAGACTGCAGTGGGTTGCCCTGACCTCATCCAGGGGATCTTCCCAACCCAGGGATCAAACCCAGGTCTCCTGCATTGCAGGCAGATTCTTTACCATCTGAGCCAGTAGCAGGAAGGTACAATACAAATAATATGAAGCAATAATAATAAATAAAAGTATGGGCTTCCCCAGTGGTCCAGTGAGTAAAGAGTCTGCCGTGCACTGCAACGGGCACTGGTTTGATCCCTGGCAGGGGAATATTCCACATGCCACGGAGCAGCTGGACCGGTATATCCAATTATGAGCCAGTGCTCTAAAGTGCACGTGCCCAGAGCCAGTGCTCTGCAACAAGAGAGGGCACTGCGATGGGAGGCCCACACAGGGCAAGGAATGAAGATGGATGAAAATAAATAAATGAAAGACCAATAGAAGAGGCCAAAATTTTAAAAAAAAGAAACAACACTGGATGTGATCATAAAATCTGACTATAAAAAAAAAGAAAAAAAACTTCCTTCCTTTATTAAAAAAAAAAAAAAAAAAGTATGTTATAGAGCTTTTGGAAAATATCCAATGAGCCAAGTATTAAGTTATCCCAGGGTTTCCCTGGTGGCTCAGGGGTAAAGAATCTGCTTGCCAATGCAGGGGACATGGATTTGATCCCTGATTCAGGAGGATCCCACATGCCTCAGGGCAACTAAGCCGCAGTCAGAGCTACTGGGCTTGTGCTCTAGAGCCTGGGAACTGCAACTACTGAGTTCACATACTCCAACTCCTGAAGTCCTCACTCTAGAGCCCCTGAGTCACAATAGAAACCATCACAATGAGAAGACCCAGTGCAGTCATAAATAAATAAGTAAAGTTTTTTTTAAAAAAGAATGTTATCCTGAAGAGCTGTCTCTCTCAAACCACAGTAATTTCTTCTACCTCCTATGAAAATGGTAGACTACAATCCCACAATGCATGGAGGTTTCAAAAAAAAAAAGACAGACTCGGTGGAAACTGCTTCAAGACACCAGGCATTCAGCCCCAGAGAAAACCACAAAAGCTGTAGAACTGCAAGCAAAAATAAGCTCATAGCAGTTGCTCAGACGCCAAGCTGTCAATTGTGCGACCTCTTTCCATGCTGGCCGCTTCCCAGGGCTCATTATGAGGAAGGTTGATCTTTCTCTCCCCCAATGAATGAAGCTTTTGAACACACTTTTCCAGTTACGTTTGGTCCCAGCGCCAATGGCTTATTTTCACCGTCATCTCCTAGTGGGAAACTTGCTCAGTTTTTTCCCAGAGAAAGAGCTGCCTTGTGATAATTATAGTGGTTTTCAAAATGCCAGGATGTGTGGCGTTTTGAAAAGGAATGAGAGCGTCTTTGGCAAAACAACACAGAAATAATTTCCTTTTGGTTCATCCTTCTTCCGTTTCTTCAGTTTGTGAAATGCTGAGAGAAACAAAACTCAATGTTGCACTTCTGTCTTTGGGGTCATATGTGGTAACCAATTCAATATTTTTCCCCAAGAAATACTCTCTGGGACCTTGTTTCATCACATTCAGGACTAATAACAAGTGACAGCAGCAGGTGGCCCATTTATTTCTGGAAAATGGGGAGAGGTTAGTGGAGGCAAGAGAAAAAGTTGCCAACGCTGTCTCAATAAAGTATATTTGAAAGGTCTCCATTGCCTTACTTTCTACTCTGGACTTCATAGTACAAGGAACACAGCAAGTCAGGAAGAGGTATGACAAATCTGAAGGAAACTGATGTTTACCCTTGACCTTCTTCCCAGCTCTCCAAGGACATGCGCAGTAATGTAAACACATTACTGAACCAGATCTGTGAAGCTTCTTATTCAGCAAAAAAGCAGAGGAGCTGATACATTCTAAATCACCTTCCCGAGCAACACTGCCATTTCTCTCCTAGAGAAAGTTGACCATGGGGGTTGTTCTATTAGACTGATGCCGACCTACTTGGGAGCTAGGTAGGTGAAGCAAAGGGAATCTTGGCAGGAAGTGGCTATGTCTTTGCACAATGGTGGGTAACCCAAGGGGGCCTAGAGAAGAGAGGGGCTCCAGCCTTCGGGTTTTCTAAAGGCCCAGAAAACGGGCAATTTGATTCCAGAGTCAAGAGTCTTTGATGGAAGACGGTTTTAGAGGATTGGGACGATCACAGAAATGATAATTCGGTAATGCACTCATCAACCAGCCTGAAAAGATGTGAAAGAGGAACAGAGGAGTTGAAATGGTTTATGGGAATGTTCCTCCCCAGGCCGTGTCTATGAAAGGGAAGGGCCTTGAAAGGAGAACAAGAGCTCTGAAGGAGAAATTCAGAAAGATGAGCCTCAGAGCACTGAAGTGTGGGTGATGTAACACAGCAAAGGTCATGTGGTGAACAGGCCAGGAAGTGCCTACTTTGCTATGAAGAACAGAAAAATGGAAAGTCATTCAACCCTACATGTCATCACACGTTAAGTTCAGTTCCATTGACTCACAAGTGAATTCTAAGAAATTCCCTGGAATTTCTCAAAATAGTCAAGTCTCTGGCTCACCAGGGGTTGTAAAGATCAA
This sequence comes from Tragulus kanchil, assembly GCA_022376925.1. NCBI lineage: Eukaryota > Metazoa > Chordata > Mammalia > Artiodactyla > Tragulidae > Tragulus > Tragulus kanchil. The sequence goes on along the minus strand of JAIOJX010000001.1, from coordinate 121,329,358 downwards.
ACGTGCACAAGGGCACTTTGTAAACGGTGACATGGGTCCTGTCACCATGATCACAAAGAGCAGGGACATCATATGGTATACTCAGGCTAATGTTTCAAATCCAACAGGTACAAGAAAAACCTGATTATCAAATCTCCTTAACTTCATTTTGCTTCTGATTTGTTGGCTAAGAACAATGACCTTCAGCCAGCAAAGAGCAGGAGATACTCCTAGGAAGCGAGAACTGAGGACCCAAATCAATGAGAAGATATTCTAGAGGGATTTAAGCATCACAGTGAAGACAAATCACAGGCCAGGTATTTAAGAGACCTGGAGAAAAAAACAGCAAAATCCTTCTCCGTCATGGGGCTTCCCAGGTGGCGCTAGTGGTATAGAACCTGGCTGCCAATGCAGGAGACATAAGAAACTGGGGCTCAGTCCTTGGGTCGGGAAGATCCCCAGGGGATGAAATGGAAACCCATTCCAGTATTCTTACCTGGGAAATACCACGGACAGAAGAGCCTGGTGGGCTACAGTCCATAGAGTCGCACAGAATTGGACACGACTGAGGTGACTTAGCAAGCACCTCTGTCATCAACAGAGTTGAGGAAATGTACTGGTAACTTTCCATAGAGAGAAAGAAGACGGATGGCTGTAAAACCATAGATTGCTTAATTTGATACACATCCCAGCATGAATCTAGAATACATTATTGAAGAATGTCCTGTGCACACTTAGGAGAGAATGCAGTGATTACCAGATGTAAGATTAGCCTGTCTTTCTGTGTTTTTGTTTTTATTTTCTGAGTTAATTGGATTATTAGGCTGAGAGAATTTTCCAGGCACAAACTCTCTGAATATGGCAAGGCACTTGGTAAAGGCCTTACAGACTGCTGGTGTTCACAAGAACATTTGGAAGACTCGATCTTCAGTGTTGCTGATTTTTCAACAGACCTCAGGCTGTGCCCAGAGGTGGGAATGAAGTGCCAGCTGCCTGGCAGCCTCCAGTGATGGGCATGGTGTGGGGCTGGCCTGTCCGCTACTGAAGCCCGCTCCTCCAAGGTTCAGCAAACCTGACACCCACTGGGCTAGATCGGTAGGTGACAGAAAACTACCCATGCCCTTTTGTCACGATGACAAAAGTCATCAGATGCCAAAAGGAACTTGACAAAACGAGAACCTGAAAACATATCATGGGGACAAGATTTCAAGAAGTGGGTGAGAGAGGGTAGCACGGGCTCAGGCTCATTCATCAGCAGCATGTCAAAAGGGAGAGAAGGGCTTTGGGGACAAAAATGTCAACTTGAGCCCAATAACATGTTCACCCAAAAAGGCCAATGAGGGCTTATGCTGAATGAGCAAAACGTGACAGCAAAATGTTACCTGTTGTTTGGGATATAGTTCTGGATGCTGTAATTCTAGAAGGAGCCTCCCCGCCCCTCCCCCCAAAAAAGGATTCCAGTAAGTGGGTGGGTGTTAGGGCTGGTGAGAAGAACAGACATTATACTCCCAAGTAATAAGCATAGCGCCTCAGTCTGAACTCATAGATTCTGTGAAATGTCTCCATTTGGAATCTAGGTATGAAATGAGATTACGGAGGAAGATTCAAGTTGGGCGCAGAATTTTTCAGAAAGTGAAAAGTTCTTAGACATTGAAAGAGAGAGAGAGAGAGAGAGAGAGAGAGAGAGAGAGAGTGTGTACAGGTACCCCTAAAGAAAGAGTCATTTAAATGATGGGAAGAAAAGCTTTGTATTAAAAATAACTTTTAGAGCGCAACCCTTGACAACTGCTCAATTTCAAAAGTCAACACCTCAGCAAAGCATAAGTTGACAGTTTACTCAGTTTCTGAGTTAGGAAGGTAATCTTCACAACTGAATTGAAATCAGATCCAAAACCAGTCTTGGGTTTTTCTTGCATTTCCCTTTTTCTTAGCTTAACTTTGGCTAATGGAAAATGAATTAGATATGTAAATCAGCTCTCACTAAAAGCAAAATACAGGATCTTAGTCATCTTTTCTTAGATAAAACTGTCTGTTGCTGGTTATTAAGCAGCCTACCTAGAAAAGAATAACTTTTAAAATGAGATGGTTGCATAAGAGTTTTCCTTTACCCCTGGGGTCAAATGAGGAGAAATTCCATGGCACAGAAAAAAATGTATGCTGTTTTCACAGAAAAGATTCTGTTTTCACAAAGTTTGGCAACAACATTCTTGGACGACTAGTATCTTTCTTTTCTCACACTTATTCAATAAAATGATTCACTGTGAAGCTCCCTGAAGTGGTGGCTATTGATTTGGACATAACATAACACCTTTTTTTTTTCCTTTCTGGGATCCTGGCATCGTTGTTTGCCTCAAAAAGACGTCCTCAAATGGCTAATATATGTAAACAATCTCACATGGAACACTCTGGAGATGATGCACACACTCTAACCCAAGAGTTACTTTCTGGTGTGACAGACACATAGAATGGAGGAGGGTCAGGGGAGATTCTATAATACTCTAGGATTTGACCAAAAGCCATCAGGGATAACCTCCAAGAGATACAAGCAGTCCATCAACTGATGAATGGGCACATGAAATGTGATACATATCCACACAGCAGAGCATTACTGGTCCCTAAAAAGGAGCGAAGTACTGATATATGCTACAACATGGGTGAATCTCAAAAACACTATGCTGAATTAAAACAGTCAGACCCAGAAGATCTCAGAAGATCTCATACGACACCATTTAAAACAAATGTCCCAGGGGCTTCCCTGGTGGCTCAGTGGTAAAGAATCTGCCTGACAATGCTGGGAGACAGGGGTTCGATCGCTAGTGGGGAGATTCCATGTACAGCGAAGGAACTAAGCTCATACCTATTGATCCTGTGCTCTAGAGCCTGTGAACTACCACTACTGAGCCCCAATTACTGAAGTCACTTGCTTTAGAGCCTGTGCTTCACAACAAGAGAAGCCACCATAGTAACAAGCCCATGCACTGCAACTAGAGAAAAGCCCCTGCAGCAACAGCCAAGTATAAACAAAAATTCTAAAACAATTTTAGAAATAAAATAAATGCCCAGAATAAGACATAAATGGAAAATGAGCTATAGACAAAGAAATTATGAAAACGATGGCCCATCATTGTATCATCTGTGGTTATACAATTGGGTTTCTCTGTTGAACTGTTTCCCTTTGGGCTCCTTGATTCTCCTTCCAGAACACCCTGTTCAGTGATACTGCAATTATTTTGCGTTCCTCTATTTATAATTTCCTTTTAACCAGGCTTTTTAGCAGGGGACTGGGATAAGTCTAGGCCAAAATATTGCAGCGGGGTTCCACATATCCTTACGTTAATGACTTATGTAACTACAGAACACTTCTCAAAATGAAGAAACCAAGCTTGATACAACGGGATGAACTAAAGTATTGAACCTTGGAGGATTCTGCTAGTCGTCCCACTGATTTTCTTTTTCTGTTCCAGGATTCAACCGAGGATCTCCCACTGCCTTTAGCTGTCATCTCCTTGGTCGTCTTCCATCTATCACAGTTCCTCAGTCTTTGTTCTGCATGTCCTTGCCTCTTTTTTTGAGTACTGGTCCTGTGTTTTGTAGACTGTCCCTCAGTTTGCTTTGTCTAGTATTCCCTCAGGATTTAGCTGAGGTTACACATTACTGGGAAGAAAACCAGAGAAGCCATATCCTTCATCATGTATCATATCAGGGGGCTAGTGATGTTCATATGTATCACTCATGATGTTAATCTTGATCCCTTGGCCAGGGGCAGGTGTACCAAGATTCTCCACTGACATTTTACATTTGAAATTTATTTCTATAGGCTCAAAAAAACATTCCTTCACTGTCTGCATGAGCAGGAGGCCCCCTGGAAAGGGATGAAATCAATGATCAGAGACAGGACTGATTACAAACAGAACGAAGAATCAGAGGGAGGAGGATCCCAGAAGTCAATAGAAGGAAAAAGTTCAAAGGGATGGCAAGGAAGGAGAGGCAGGAGCAATGGAACATGATCTTGGAGGAGATGTGGGGCAAGGTCTGGACGAGGTTAAGCCACAGAGCTCCAAACCAGAGGGCACATGACCCCCAGAGTGTAAACGACTCCCAGAGTGAACACCTCCTAATATGCTATACCCTGTGCAACTCTCTTGCATCACCCTCGAGTCCCAGCCCCAGTGAAGGAGATGTGTGGAGGAGTGCTGACAGAGAGAAATGTGGAGGTGGGGCAGCAAGAAATAGACACAATGCGCTCCGTCCTATGCAACTAGGGTTCGGAAGTATGGCAGAAGAAAAGCCCTGGCCTGATTGCTCAGGGGAATGCTATAGGGAATGTTCTGTAGCCTGAGGGCCCAGCAAACAGCAGGCATCTCCCCTGCTTTTCACTGGAAGACTATGAAGTTAAAGAAAATAAGTGCTTTGTCCACCAGGAGTGAGGTGGTGCTCAGACATCAGCGTACAGCTGTCCACAGTAGTACCAAGTGGCTTGAGTCCAGAGCTCAGGTTCAACCATGGGTTCCATTACTTACCAGCTGGTAACCTTAGGATGGGGTTTCCCTGGTGGCTCAGTGGTAAAGAATCTGCCTGCCAGTGCAGGAAAAGTGGGTTCAATCCCTGGTCCAGAAGATCCCCAGGAGAAGGAAATGGCAATCCCCTTCATTATTCTTGCCTAGAGAATCCCATAGACAGAGGAGCCTTGTGGGCTACAGTCCATGGGGTCGCACAGAGTCAGACATGATTTAGTGATTAAACAACCATCACGATCACCTTAGGACATAGATGTATCCTCTTCTGTTTCCTGATTCTTAAAAAGTGGGTAATGGGGTTTCCCTTTGGGATGATGAAAATGTTTTGGAACTAGATAGCAATGGTGGTTGTTCAACACTGTATTAAATGCACTAAATGTCACCAAATGGGTTCAATTTAAAATGGTTAATGTTCTATGAATTCCATCACAATTTTTTATTATTTTTAAAAGGGCTATTGGGGGCTTCCCTGGTAGCTCAGTGGTAAAGAGTTCACCTACCAATGCAGGAGACGCCAGTTCGATCCCTTATTTGGGAAGATCTCACATGCTGCAGAGAAACTAAGCCCATAAGCTACAACTATAGAACCTGTGCTCTAGAGCCTCGAAGCCACAACTATGGAGCCCATGTGCCATAACTCCTGAAGCCCGTGTGCCCTAGAGTCCGAGTTCCACAACGAGAGAAGTCACTGCAACAAGAAGCCTGCTCACCTCAACTAGAGAGCAGCCTCCACTCCCTGCAACTAGAGAAGAGCCTGCAGCAGCAGTGAAAACCCAGAATAGCCAAAAATAAGCAAATAAATAATAATAACAATAAAGGACTACTGGCTTCATACAGTGGTTCTGGGATTAAATGAGTCGGGCAATTCACTTTAAGTAATGAGAATACAGTCTGACACACCGTAAGCTCCAATGAGACTTAGGACGATAATATCATCATTCAGTTGTTTCATTCCATGTAAGTGCCATGAAAAAACGCTTTAGCAATCTAGAACACTCGAGTGTCTGAATTTTTCCAATGAGTGATTAAAAACCAAATATTTATATTCAAAAACACATTTTCTCTTAAAATGTATCAAAGTATCCTGTCTTCCACATTTTCCATCACCGAAATAGCAAGTTCCCAGTTCATTCAGCTATATTTCATCTTTTAAAAATTAAATACACCATTACAAAAAAGACTGACCTTCTTTAAATAAGAAAAAACAGTGTCATCTTTTCTCATCCTGAGCATCGCCTCTAGAGAATACTTAATTGTACATATTGTGCAAAGAGACACATTTCAAATTGAGCTGCCAGTGATTTACAATGGATATTATTAATACCATTTGTATCCAAAAAGAATGGGATTAAGAAAGATATGAGGCAGTCAAAAAGCTTTGCTTCAACAGTTTGTAAACATATGCAAATAAAGATTGAAGCTCTCATCCAAGAATAAATCTAAAAATTCCATAAACAAAAGACAACAATTTTTGTGGGACTTAAGTAAAAAAAATTACCAAAAAAAAAAAGAGAGAGAGAGAGAGAGAGAGAGAGAGAGAGAATATATGTTAGGATAAAGGAATACAATCAATAGTCTCTTCCTTGGAACTTCCCTGGTGGTCCAATGGTTTAAGAATCTGTATTCCCAATGTAGTGGGGCCCGGGTTCAATCTCTGGTCAGAGAACCAGATTCTACATGCTGCAACTAAGACCCAGAGCAGCCAAATAAATAATTTTTTTAAAAATAGTTTATTCCTTGGGCATTAGATTCAACAGATATTCATCAAGCACTGAGTATACACAACACATTCTGAAAGATGCTGGGGGACATAAGAACTGGGAGGCAACTTTGAGTGCTAGAGGCTCATGGGTAATTCCTGCAAGGTTGATGTAGGGAGTGATGGCAGCAGTCCTGGAAATGGCAAGGTGTCGCAGAGGGCAAAATTAACTTACACACTATTGTAGGCTGAACTGTGACCCAACAAAAAATATAGGTTCAGGTCCATTTCCCTGCTGGCCTGCTCACTGCTCGTGTCCCTTCACAGATCTGCTCCGTGTGAGAGCAGGCCTCTCGTTTGCCTCCTTCACCACTATCCTTTCAGCAACACAAACTCTAACTGGAATACAGAGAACACTCAGTCAATAGCTAACGAACGAATAGACAAGTCAGTCTGAAGTGAGACATGGGGCAAGAGAATGCCTTTTCAATGAGGAGGATGATCACTTAAGAGCTAATGCTATGACAGACAAAGCACAATAACTAAAACGCGGAAACAACCTAAATGAAAACGGTGCTCACTTCAGCAGCACATATACTAATATTGGATAAAAACTGTGTGGTACATATACACCATGGAATACTACTCAGCCATAAAAAAGAATGGAAGAATGTCATTTACAACAACATAGATTACCACATCAAGTGAAATAAGTCACAAAGAGAAAGACAAATACCATATGATATCACTTAGATGTGGAATATAAAATATGACAGAAATGAACATATCTACAAAACAGAAACAGACTCACAGACATGGAAAACAGACCTGTGGTTGCCACTTGAACTCAGCCACTTTAGCTACAGTGATCCGGCTCTTAACCCTGAAGTACAATCTATGTGCCTTCCAGCATCACTGGGATCGAGTTTTTTCACAAGTGCAAATGGAAAGAAGACACCTTCTAAGTCACACAGAAAGATTTTAAGAGATTGGTTGTCTTCCATCATGGTCTTCAGAAGAAAAAGACGTTATGGGTGAAGCAGTTGAGTTCCTTAGATCACACTCTAATCTGTTTTAAGTTTTCTATCACAATTTTTTCTCCAAGAGCTCCTATTCCCAGTGTTAAAGTCATCATTCTAAATCAGGGCCAGTATCTTGGTTAGTTGCAACCTCTCACTATCCAGGTTTAGGAATGCAGATGGACAGCTCTGTTGTCCAATACAGTAGCCACTGGCCACATGTCACCATTGAGAAGGGTTGAAACTGTAAAAATTATGTTGGACTTCAAAAAGACATACTGCGAAAAGTAATGTATAATATCTCAACTTATTATATTGGTCACATATTGAAATAATATTGAGCTATATAAAAATGCTTATACTTTCAAATTATTTATAATGGCCTATTAAAATTATATATGTGGTTCATATTATAGTTCTATTGGACAGTGTTGGTCTAGAATATTCTACAATAGTTAATATTGGGCAAAATATCTAGAATCATTTTCCATGTTGGAAATGCACATTTTCTTTTTTTATATACAAACAGATGGTTTTATCTTGCTCTGTTTTGCTGACTCATGGCTAAAATTTTAGAGAGAAAGATATGGTATCTATTTGCTTTTGTCTGTATGTATGTATGTACTATGCATGTCTTTTTTTAGAATAGTTTCCCATGTTGGTAATGCGTATTTCCTTAATCAGGCTTTTCCTAGAAACAAGATTCTGTAGATCTCACCTTGTCTCCATCCACTTGCATTAGAAGATTCTGGAAACACGGTGTAAGAAGAAATAGCAAGCATTCTCCATTTTCTGGCTGCATTTTTCCCTCAAGAGCTACAAAATGATGCAGCATGTCATTAAGTGGGCTGAGTTTTCCCAGACACATTACATAACTGAACCTGGGTCCCTGATCAAGGATCCAAATCAAAGAGACAAAGACACACAAAGAAATGTGACAGAAGGAAATATACAACCTCTGGTCTGCACAAATATATTAAGCAGAAGAGGAGGGGATCCATGTAGTGGATGGATCCCACAGAGGTCTTGCCAGGGAATTTGGCCTGTCCCAAGATTTATATGAGAGGAAACAAAAACCCAAGGGAAGGGGAGGGCAGGGCTATGAAAACAACGTTTGTTGTGTATCTATACACATTTTGCTTCAGGAGAAATCCAGTCACCTGTTAGTATAGAAGTCTTGTTCCTGAATTGTATAAACTGTGCATAAGTAAACTATTAAATACAGATACATGGAGGACTGGTTTATTATAAACTATATAGGTATCATATGAAAAACAAAATTTCTCTGTGCCTTTATTTCACCCAAAACTAATATATTCCAAAATCGCTGTGGATTTGCACAGTGAAATTAAGATGCAGCCATGAAATTAAGATACTCTTGCTCCTTGGAAGAAAAGCTCTAACAAATCTAGACAGTGTACTCAAAAGCAGAGACATCACTTTGCCAACAAAAACCAGTATAGTCAAAGCTATTGTTTTCACCATAGTCATAGATGGATGTGAGAACTGGACCATGAAGAAGGCTGAGCGCCAAAGAATTGATGCCTCTGAACTGTGGTGCTGGAGAAGACTCTTAAGAGTCCCTTGGACTGCAAGGAGATCAAATCAGTGAATCCTAAGGGAAATCAATCCTGACTATTCATTGGAAGGAATGATGTTGAAGCGGAAGCTCAATACTTGCCATCTGATGCAAGAGACTCATGGGAAAAGACCCTGATGCTGGCAAAGACTGAGGCAGGAAGTACTATGCATGTCTTTTTTTAGAATAGTTTCCCATGTTGGTAATGCGTATTTCCTTAATCAGGCTTTTCCTAGAAACAAGATTCTGTAGATCTCACCTTGTCTCCATCCACTTGCATTAGAAGATTCTGGAAACACGGTGTAAGAAGAAATAGCAAGCATTCTCCATTTTCTGGCTGCATTTTTCCCTCAAGAGCTACAAAATGATGCAGCATGTCATTAAGTGGGCTGAGTTTTCCCAGACACATTACATAACTGAACCTGGGTCCCTGATCAAGGATCCAAATCAAAGAGACAAAGACACACAAAGAAATGTGACAGAAGGAAATATACAACCTCTGGTCTGCACAAATATATTAAGCAGAAGAGGAGGGGATCCATGTAGTGGATGGATCCCACAGAGGTCTTGCCAGGGAATTTGGCCTGTCCCAAGATTTATATGAGAGGAAACAAAAACCCAAGGGAAGGGGAGGGCAGGGCTATGAAAACAACGTTTGTTGTGTATCTATACACATTTTGCTTCAGGAGAAATCCAGTCACCTGTTAGTATAGAAGTCTTGTTCCTGAATTGTATAAACTGTGCATAAGTAAACTATTAAATACAGATACATGGAGGACTGGTTTATTATAAACTATATAGGTATCATATGAAAAACAAAATTTCTCTGTGCCTTTATTTCACCCAAAACTAATATATTCCAAAATCGCTGTGGATTTGCACAGTGAAATTAAGATGCAGCCATGAAATTAAGATACTCTTGCTCCTTGGAAGAAAAGCTCTAACAAATCTAGACAGTGTACTCAAAAGCAGAGACATCACTTTGCCAACAAAAACCAGTATAGTCAAAGCTATTGTTTTCACCATAGTCATAGATGGATGTGAGAACTGGACCATGAAGAAGGCTGAGCGCCAAAGAATTGATGCCTCTGAACTGTGGTGCTGGAGAAGACTCTTAAGAGTCCCTTGGACTGCAAGGAGATCAAATCAGTGAATCCTAAGGGAAATCAATCCTGACTATTCATTGGAAGGAATGATGTTGAAGCGGAAGCTCCAATACTTCGGCCATCTGATGCAAAGAGACGACTCATGGGAAAAGACCCTGATGCTGGCAAAGACTGAGGGCAGGAAGAGAAGGGGGCGAAAGAGAACAAGATGGTTGGATGGTATCACTGAGTCAATGGCCATGAGTTTGAGCAAACTCTTGGAGACAGTGAAGGGTAGGGAAGTCTGGCGTTCTACAATCCATGGGGTTGCAGAGTCAGACACAACTGAGCGACTGAACTGAACTGAACACAAGCATTAAACGGCCATCTTGCTTGCCCCCTAAGCAGAATTCTTAGCTGTTCGAGTGGATGTCCACTAAGGGGCAGCAAAATATTCCCAGTATTTGTCCCAAAGTAAGTATCATCTCAATAAATAGAGGCGCCCTCCAAAAATATTCCCTGAAGTTATGAATACTAGGAGCACCACGAAGCTTTGGCTGGGAAGTGAGCAGGCAAGGACTCTAGAAGCGGACCTGTCCCCCCATCCTGTCTTCTGCTACTTCTCACCCCTCCTCAGCAAGGTCTTCAGAGGCAGGTCCAGGGATGCATGAATGGGGGTGGGGCATTGCTACCTCCCCTCCCCCACCAAGTGCTTATAACCCTCCATCTGTGTCAATAAATCCCAGGGTAAGGGCACTGGAACAGACCAGGGCAATGGATGCAGCAAACAGTGGAAGTGCAGGGAGGGGATCATCTAATAACAATGAGTGAGCAGAGGAGGAAAGCATGCACAGCAGAGGACCCGGGTTTGCCTTATACAGGAATGTCATGGCATATTTTATGTCTGAATTTTAAGTTTTTGTTTTGCACCCCTATGGCTTCCAACAATCATCATCATGGCCTCAAGTGAAAAATTGACATCTCTTTGTTGCGCATGTTTTTGCTTTCTTAAAAAAATATATCCAAGAGCATATAAACTTATGTTCTATGCTTTGGTGATAGACAGGTAATTTGTTCAATTATCATCAGAAATGCAATTTTGATCTTGCTATCTATCCCTTTTCTGCTGAGAGTCCTAAACATAAAACCCACTGCTTTTCTCGTTACATGCTGCAAAAAGATTTCACCAAATTAGTGAAACATGTGTGCTGATGCAAATTTATTCACATTTAAGCTAATGAATTAGGAAGCAAAATCTCATCCTAAAGATTCATGTTTAATCAAGGATTACTTTAAACCAATGCCTTTAGGAACTCAAGAGATATCTTCGTAGGCTCCATAACACTTACCTCCAGTGAAATCTTCAAACATTCCCCTCTACATTCCACGTTCCTTCATCTTCATGTTTATCATACTGTATGCATCAAGAGAACACTGCTTCACTTGAGCATGTGAAAAATGCCTCCATACACACACAGTATTTATAAGTTCCCAGTCCTGCTGACATTACAGGGCATGGTATATAATCCAGGCCCTGTACCCAAATCTTAGTGCACATGGAGAGGCCACGGCACCCTAAACAGCCACCCTTTTGCTGAGGTCACGTCTCCAGCTCTCAAAGTGACGGAGCAGGAACATCCAACCAGGGAGAATGGCGCCTTTGGGGTCCCCTAAGATGGCTCTCCATCTTAGGCCACAGCAGAAATCAGTGAAAGTGTTAGTCGCTCAGTCGTGTCCAATTCTTTGCGACAGCATGGACTCCTCTGTCCCTCTGTAGCCCCCCAGGCTCCTCTGTCCTTCAGATTTCCCCGGAAAGAATACTGAAGTGGGTAGTCATTCCCTTCTCCAAGGGATCTTCCCAACCTAGGGATTGAATCTGGGTCTCTAACATTTCAGGCAGATTCTTTACCATTTGAGTCACCAGGGAAACTCAATCAGAGATGATAGCAAAATAAACCTTTTCCTCCATGTCCAATGCTACTGACTAATACTGAGCCACACATGCCCCTTCTAATGGGGGCCCTTGTCTTCCAGCAGTGTGAACTGCAGTCCTGTCCATGCAATTATGACCACTGACACCTGTTGAGTGTTTCCACTGTTGGGAACAAACAGGGAGGTCAAGCTCAGAGGATGATGACTGACATGGAAAGATTTAATCAAGTTCATCACTTGGAATTTCTCCTATAGGAATGCGCTGGGGCCATCCTGGGGGGAGACACAGGTAAGAGCGCTGGAGTGAATGGTATGAACTTTCCCATCCCGGTGCGACTCCACCAGAATCCCAGGCAGGGCAACAAAAGGGCTGCCTCTGTGGAGGAAAAGCTCTGAGGCCTTCTTGTCGGTTTCCGTCACAGACCTGCCATCGACACGATCCCCCTGCCTTCCTCCCCCTCTTCTTGAAGACCAGGGTTGAAAAACAGCGATTTGCAAGATGGAGAGAAGAGGACAATGGGCTGAGGTGGCAATAGCCATGTTCACCGCACATAAGAATCACTGGGGAGATTTTCACAGTTCCCTCTCACTCACCCTCGACCCCACCAGGCTGCACTCCACTCCCCAAACAATTACATCTGAATCCTGGGGGATAGGCGCCAGCAAGCAGGAGCTTATAAAGCTCCCCAAGTAATTCCGATGTACAGCAAAGTTTGACAACCAGTGGTACCTGGGGCGTATAAGAACTCAGGATGTTTTGATTTCCAAACAAACACATCTCCACCTTTAACATTCCTGCATTATGGAGCCTATGCTCCTAATGGCAAAGGTGTAAGTTCTACACAGGTGGGTTGGGAACAGAAAAATAGACTAAGAAGCTCTGAATTTGATCATCCCCATGGCCCCTGTCTGCAGCCGAGGGCTCTTTTTCCATGATTCTAGCAGCATCTCACATCCTATATGAAACAGCTTTGTAACATTCCTCCGTGCGGCCATGGGTTACTGGGACCTCTGCTTTCCTGCAGAAAATCATCTGGTTACAAGCTTGATCCTGACTGAAATACAAAGATTTCAATCATTAACAGATCTTTCAAAGCACATACAAAACTCTGGAAGGTGAAATTCATTATATTCAATTGTCTTTCACACAAAGTCTCAGAAGACAAAACACACACACATTTCTGTCTCTTTTGCCCTAGTACATGCAATCAGGAGTTGCACTTGTCACATGGCTTCTAGCAGAGCCAACACTGTTCTATATTCTTTGTTCAGCGGCCCTTCACACACTGAAGCATTATGCCCCAACCCTCAGCGAGGACAAACAGGAAATGCATTCTTTTCTCTGGAAGAGAAAAATGGCACTTTCTGCTTTTTATTTTTCTTCAACTCGGGGCAGGATGATTTGACAAGTCTACTCATTTGGTTCCTCAATGGCTCCCCCTCCTCCCCTATCCCCGGTCTTTTTTTTTTTTTCCTGTTTTGGTTGGAGGATGGTTTCAAGAATCAAGACTAGAAATGAAGTTGGTTTGGGGCCTTTTGTTTCCCAAGTCAATTATTTAAAAATAAAATCGCAACTGATGCTGGTGGGTAACGACACCTCTTTCTCTGTAAAACATTTTTGCATTTGAGACCTCTCTCTACTGGCCTCCAAAAATACACACCACTTTCCTTCACTGTGAAGTCAACAGCCCTCCAGGTCAACTAGATTAATGGGACATGAATGAGAAAAAGGAAGTTACAGACATATAAGAACTTCTGATTCTACAGGTCTGATTCTACAGAGCTTCTGACTCTACAGGTCTGGGGTGGGGTCTGAGGATTTAGAATTTCAACAGGCTCCCCAAGGGGCTATGGTCTCTCAGGACCACATTCTGAGAAACAAGAACTTAGATGGTGGTTTTCAACCTTGGCGATTCTAATCTAAATCGATTCTTAGAGAAGACTGTCAGGAAAACAACGCTCAGACAGAAACTCTCCATCTTACAACCTATATAGTAGCAGAGGCTAGAAGACAGAAGATGATAAGTCTGAATGTACGGATAACAGCCAATTCCCGTTCTCAGAATAATGAACAAATAAACCATAGGAAATCCATCCATCTAGCGAATATTTGTGGTGGTTGTTGTTCAGTCTCTTGAGTCGTGTCTGACTCTTTGTGACCTCATGGACTGCAGCATGCCAGGCTTCCCTGTCCTTCACCATCTCCCAGAGTTCACTCAAACTCATGTTCATTGAGTCAGTGATGCCATCCAACCATCTCATCCTCTGTCGTCCCCTTCTCCTTCTTCCCTCAATATTTGCCCAGTATTTGTGGAATGCCTACTAAATCCCAGGAAAATTATGCTGGGCATTTGGGGTACCCGGCAGAGCAAGCAGATGTGGTCCTTATGCTCATCAAGCTGACCTTAGTGAGCAAAGGCATTCCTCAAATAACCACAACAATCCTTGTGATGTTAAGCTACCATAAGCAGTAGGAAGAAAGTAATGGGTGTAATGAGAGCGTGGAGGAGGATGCTGGTTTCACATGAAAACCAAGCAAACAGAATTGGTTTATTGTCCAATCACTGATCATGGAATTATAAAAACTGTGGTAGGATATGCAAACACAAACTTTGTAATTCAGTGGTATGAAATGCATCCACAGTGTTAAGTGGCATATCCGAAAATCGCAACTGATGCTGGTGGGTATGACACCTCTTTCTCTGTAAAACATTTTGCATTTGAGACCTCTCTACTGGCCTCCAAAATACAGTCTGTCACCACTTTCCTTCACTGTGAAGTCAACAGCCCTCCAGGTCAACTAGATTAATGGGACATGAATGAGAAAAAGGAAGTTACAGACATATAAGAACTTCTGATTCTACAGGTCTGATTCTACAGAGCTTCTGACTCTACAGGTCTGGGGTGGGGTCTGAGGATTTAGAATTTCAACAGGCTCCCCAAGGGGCTATGGTCTCTCAGGACCACATTCTGAGAAACAAGAACTTAGATGGTGGTTTTCAACCTTGGCGATTCTAATCTAAATCGATTCTTAGAGAAGACTGTCAGGAAAACAACGCTCAGACAGAAACTCTCCATCTTACAACCTATATAGTAGCAGAGGCTAGAAGACAGAAGATGATAAGTCTGAATGTACGGATAACAGCCAATTCCCGTTCTCAGAATAATGAACAAATAAACCATAGGAAATCCATCCATCTAGCGAATATTTGTGGTGGTTGTTGTTCAGTCTCTTGAGTCGTGTCTGACTCTTTGTGACCTCATGGACTGCAGCATGCCAGGCTTCCCTGTCCTTCACCATCTCCCAGAGTTCACTCAAACTCATGTTCATTGAGTCAGTGATGCCATCCAACCATCTCATCCTCTGTCGTCCCCTTCTCCTTCTTCCCTCAATATTTGCCCAGTATTTGTGGAATGCCTACTAAATCCCAGGAAAATTATGCTGGGCATTTGGGGTACCCGGCAGAGCAAGCAGATGTGGTCCTTATGCTCATCAAGCTGACCTTAGTGAGCAAAGGCATTCCTCAAATAACCACAACAATCCTTGTGATGTTAAGCTACCATAAGCAGTAGGAAGAAAGTAATGGGTGTAATGAGAGCGTGGAGGAGGATGCTGGTTTCACATGAAAACCAAGCAAACAGAATTGGTTTATTGTCCAATCACTGATCATGGAATTATAAAAACTGTGGTAGGATATGCAAACACAAACTTTGTAATTCAGTGGTATGAAATGCATCCACAGTGTTAAGTACCCATCAGCAGCATCCATTCCCAGAACCTGGCCATCACCAGAAACAGACACTCTTTAACCATTAAACAAGAATCCTCCATTTTGCCCTCCCTATCACAGAATTTTGTTTTAACTGCAAGGGTCTTTGGAAGCCTTTACTTCCGCAGCATGATTTAGAAAAATCAGGAGGAAAACGGACTTTACAGTTCAGAGTATCTGCCACAGTAACACGCTGTAGAACAGAATGAGACATGAAAGAAAAGCTTTTACTTAGCTACCTGCTCTGAGCTAATGGCTCCCAGTAGTCACGGGAAAGAGAAGGGCTGAACCAGCTGGCTGGTTGAGGGCAGGAGTTAAATAAGAGCACCTTTCTCCCCCAGAAACTGTCACTATTTGGATTGGGTCACTCTTATGTGGGTGCTGTCCTGTGCCCTGCAGGTGTAGCACTCTCCAGATGTGGTAAACAAACACATCTCCAGGCTTCTCCTGGGCGCGCCAGTGCCTGGTGGAGAACCAGTGAGTTAGAAGGATGCTGTCTTCAAGTGCTGCCTTTTCAAGGGCTGAATCACTGGATTCAGTCTCACTCGTGACCCAAAAAGGAGACAGAGCCTACCTTCCAAGAGGACAAACCCAATTCCTCAACGTGTAAGGCTGTGATAGCCCTACCACAGCACATATAAAAAGCTACCTGGAAGTTTGTTTTGTTTTTTTTTTTCCTTAAATTCCAATGCCCAAGCTGCACACCCACATCAGTCAGACCAGAATCTCTGGGGGCAGGGCTTTGGCATAAGCAGTTTTTTAAATTTTGCTGCAGTAGAGTTGATTTAGTGGGTTGGTCAAAAAGTTTGTTTGGGTTTTCCCCAAGATGTTACATAAAAACGCAGATGTACTTTTCCAGCCAATCCAGTACAGTGCTGTGTTAATTTCTGTTGTGCAGTAAAGTGACTCAGTTATATAACATGTATATTCTTTTCTATCAGAGTTCATTACAGGATACTGAACATAGTTTCCAGTGCTATACAATAGGACCTTGTTGTTGTCTTATTTTTTCATTAATTTATTTTTCATGGAAGGATAATTGCTTTACAATAGTGTGTTGGTTTCTGCCATACATCAACCTGAATCAGCCATAGGGTATGGGTATGTCCCCTCCCTCCTGACCCTCTCTCCCCCCTCCCTCCCCATCCCAACCCTTGACACTGTCATAGAGCCCCAGTTTGAGTTCCCTGAATCATACAGCAAATTCCCACTGGCTATCTATTTTATATACTGGTAGTGTATATGTTTCTATGTTACTCTCTCTACACATCCCACCCTCTTCTTCCTCCCCACATCATGCCCATAAGTTATTTTATTTTTAAAATTTATTTTACTGATATCACTAGTTTTAAAAATTCTCCAAATGATGCCAACAGGCACCTAAAGTTGAGAACACTGACCTAGCACTTGCTACTTAAGTGTGGCAGTGTGTGGATTAAGACTGTACATCACCTGAGAGTTGTGAAGATGCAGAGTCTTGGGCCCGCAACAGCCCTGCTGAATGTGAATCTGTGTTATCACTAGATCCCTAGATCCCCCAGAGACTCAAAAAGACACTCATGTTTAAGAAATGTTGTTCTTGGGTAGCTCAGTGGTAAAGAGTTCGCCTGCCAATGCAGGAGACACAGGTTCGATTCCTGATCCGAGAAGATCCCACATGCTGCAGAGCAACAAAGTCCATGAGCTATGACTATGGAGCCTGTGCTCTAGAGCCTCGGAACCACAACTATGGAGCCCGTGTGTCCTAGAGCCTGAGTTCCACAACAAGAGAAGTCACTGCAACCAAAAGCCTGCTCACCTCAACTAGAATAGCCCCCACTCACTGCAACTAGAGAAGAGTCTGCAGCAGCAGTGAAAACCCAGAATAGTCAAAAAAAAAAAAAAAGATAGAAAGAAACGCTGCTCTTGCCTATATAAAACATAGCACCTTACCTTGTCTTGTGAGTTGTCATGCTAAGCTAATCTTTTATTCTCAGCTGCACAGAACAATTCAGATTAAATCCAGAAAAAAAGAAAAAAAGCCACCACCCAACCTCGCAAACGGTCATTATGAAAGATCTACTTTTCAAGTTTCCTCCTTCAAGCCCAGGAGGCCACACTTTTGGGGGCTGAGACACCAAGGGAGAAGTGTGGCGTGTTTGCATTGTCTGAGCATGCAGTCCCCCAGAGAGGGCTAGACGTGCTGCTATGCGTTCCATGGGTGCTTGATCAACATGTGCTGGCTGGCTGACCAGCCCAGACTGAGAACAAAGTGTATCTCTCTCCAAGGTGGGGGAAATGGACCAACCAAACCATTTCTTGAGATTTAGGGCGAGCAGTCCCAAGTTGGCTTGACTTTAGGCTTTGGGAAGCAGTGGGGCTGCAGGCTCGGAGAGGCTGGTTGGAACACTGAGAGGCCAAGGAAGAGGCAGTGGAGGGCACAGAGTGCATTACTGTACTCGGGGCATGGAACAAACAGAGGAAAGTATGCCAATCACCGCCTAATGAATTCGCTTCTGGCTGCCAAAGTAGGAGCCCCAGAACAATGAACAATCTGAGCGGCTTCTGTTTCCACAATGCAGCCTTGTTAATGTCTATGGGCAAAAAATTCTGCCTACCATGCATGGGGCATTTTTCTTTCTGGACTGTGCTCTCAATCTGGGCAGTGAATTGTGTACCTCAGAAACATTTCATTCCGGGGCCAGGCAAGTGAACATTTGAACCGTCTGTCCTGCAGAGTCCTTGGGGACGGAGAGGATTTCTTTTTCTGGAAACCATGTTCTGAAGTAGCAGCAAGGGCTCAAGACAACAGCAGTGGTCTGGTCAGCTGAATACTGACACAGCAAAAGGGTTTCAAGAATGCCCTTGCTGACTAAACAAGAGAAGTCACTGCAACCAAAAGCCTGCTCACCTCAACTAGAATAGCCCCCACTCACTGCAACTAGAGAAGAGTCTGCAGCAGCAGTGAAAACCCAGAATAGTCAAAAAAAAAAAAAAAGATAGAAAGAAACGCTGCTCTTGCCTATATAAAACATAGCACCTTACCTTGTCTTGTGAGTTGTCATGCTAAGCTAATCTTTTATTCTCAGCTGCACAGAACAATTCAGATTAAATCCAGAAAAAAAGAAAAAAAGCCACCACCCAACCTCGCAAACGGTCATTATGAAAGATCTACTTTTCAAGTTTCCTCCTTCAAGCCCAGGAGGCCACACTTTTGGGGGCTGAGACACCAAGGGAGAAGTGTGGCGTGTTTGCATTGTCTGAGCATGCAGTCCCCCAGAGAGGGCTAGACGTGCTGCTATGCGTTCCATGGGTGCTTGATCAACATGTGCTGGCTGGCTGACCAGCCCAGACTGAGAACAAAGTGTATCTCTCTCCAAGGTGGGGGAAATGGACCAACCAAACCATTTCTTGAGATTTAGGGCGAGCAGTCCCAAGTTGGCTTGACTTTAGGCTTTGGGAAGCAGTGGGGCTGCAGGCTCGGAGAGGCTGGTTGGAACACTGAGAGGCCAAGGAAGAGGCAGTGGAGGGCACAGAGTGCATTACTGTACTCGGGGCATGGAACAAACAGAGGAAAGTATGCCAATCACCGCCTAATGAATTCGCTTCTGGCTGCCAAAGTAGGAGCCCCAGAACAATGAACAATCTGAGCGGCTTCTGTTTCCACAATGCAGCCTTGTTAATGTCTATGGGCAAAAAATTCTGCCTACCATGCATGGGGCATTTTTCTTTCTGGACTGTGCTCTCAATCTGGGCAGTGAATTGTGTACCTCAGAAACATTTCATTCCGGGGCCAGGCAAGTGAACATTTGAACCGTCTGTCCTGCAGAGTCCTTGGGGACGGAGAGGATTTCTTTTTCTGGAAACCATGTTCTGAAGTAGCAGCAAGGGCTCAAGACAACAGCAGTGGTCTGGTCAGCTGAATACTGACACAGCAAAAGGGTTTCAAGAATGCCCTTGCTGACTAAACCACCTCATGGGCACGACGTGGCCATCATCATTCTACCTTTGGGTCTTTGGTCACTGTTTGTCAACTAACTTGACAAGTCACGTCTGTAGCCTCCATAAGTAAGTTCTGGACAGTACTAAAGAAGATCAGGATAATACACGTCATGGCATCCATTCCAGTGGATCATTAGGTACTAGGGGGCCTGCCCGAGTTGTCCCAAAACTAGCATTCTAGGAATACTGACTTATTTGGACAAAAACTAGGGTCTTTAATGTTTACCTGGTAGACAGAGGATCAATTTCACTCTGGTTCCATCTCTGTAAAGCTGCTTCCAAACAACGAAATCTTCCTCTCCTCAATCAAAGTTTCAAACATGCCTGAGTCAAAGACTGCACATGTCATTCTGCCAGCCCTTAGCCCAGTCTCCTGAACTGAATGCTGGATTGTTTGATGCCGTCTATGCTATGGGATTTCTGGGGATAACACCCAGCTCAAAAGATAGCTGGGATGTTGCAACTGTGGTGAGAAAACTTTTCATGAAACACACTAAAGGCAACATTTCTATCCCTTCCAGTACCCTTTTCTTCCCCAGATCAAGTATAGAGCTTCAGTCCAACCAATTTTCATGAAGCCAAGAGCTATTTATGGTAAGGTCCACCCTCCCTCCTCACATGGTTCTCAGACACACTTGAGGCTCCAGCAGGTTCCATGGGGATACCTACTGTTTCCACAAAGAATTAGAGGGCTCTTTCCTGAGGCTCTGATTCAAAATAAATGATCTCATAGACAGAGCACAAGCGTTAGGAAGCAATCACAATGACCATTTCAACAGTCTCCCCAGGGTTTTAAAAAAATTTTATATCAAGAATTTATTCTTGTCTTTACAACTACTGTAGATATGCTGTAAGACGAAGGGAACTTACATGGGGGCTATACAACAACCTGGAGGGGTGAGATGAGGCGGTCCTGGTGGGGGGGGGGGGGTCAGGGAGAAGGGGGCAAGGGGACACCTATGACTGATTTGGATTTACGAGAGCTGTAAACAACAAGCCTCTTAAAGAATACTGACACAGCAAAAGGGTTTCAAGAATGCCCTTGCTGACTAAACCACCTCATGGGCACGACGTGGCCATCATCATTCTACCTTTGGGTCTTTGGTCACTGTTTGTCAACTAACTTGACAAGTCACGTCTGTAGCCTCCATAAGTAAGTTCTGGACAGTACTAAAGAAGATCAGGATAATACACGTCATGGCATCCATTCCAGTGGATCATTAGGTACTAGGGGGCCTGCCCGAGTTGTCCCAAAACTAGCATTCTAGGAATACTGACTTATTTGGACAAAAACTAGGGTCTTTAATGTTTACCTGGTAGACAGAGGATCAATTTCACTCTGGTTCCATCTCTGTAAAGCTGCTTCCAAACAACGAAATCTTCCTCTCCTCAATCAAAGTTTCAAACATGCCTGAGTCAAAGACTGCACATGTCATTCTGCCAGCCCTTAGCCCAGTCTCCTGAACTGAATGCTGGATTGTTTGATGCCGTCTATGCTATGGGATTTCTGGGGATAACACCCAGCTCAAAAGATAGCTGGGATGTTGCAACTGTGGTGAGAAAACTTTTCATGAAACACACTAAAGGCAACATTTCTATCCCTTCCAGTACCCTTTTCTTCCCCAGATCAAGTATAGAGCTTCAGTCCAACCAATTTTCATGAAGCCAAGAGCTATTTATGGTAAGGTCCCCCCTCCCTCCTCACATGGTTCTCAGACACACTTGAGGCTCCAGCAGGTTCCATGGGGATACCTACTGTTTCCACAAAGAATTAGAGGGCTCTTTCCTGAGGCTCTGATTCAAAATAAATGATCTCATAGACAGAGCACAAGCGTTAGGAAGCAATCACAATGACCATTTCAACAGTCTCCCCAGGGTTTTAAAAAAATTTTATATCAAGAATTTATTCTTGTCTTTACAACTACTGTAGATATGCTGTAAGACGAAGGGAACTTACATGGGGGCTATACAACAACCTGGAGGGGTGAGATGAGGCGGTCCTGGTGGGGGGGGGGGGGTCAGGTAGAAGGGGTCAAGGGTACACCTATGACTGATTTGGATTTACGTAGAGCTGTAAACAACAAGCCTCTCTAAAAATAAAATAATATTATATAAAAAAGAATTTATTCTTGTCTTTAGAATTAAGTGAGGTTATCTTAATTATTTCTCAAAAAAATGTAAAAATAATAAAGGGGAGCATCATGTTTAATCTCATTACCCAGAGATAACTTTTGTTAACATTTTGTATATGGTTTTCCTGTTTGGATCTATATATTTTAATAAGTCCTATCCGTTGTACCATCAAAATATCTGAAATCTGACTACTTTTCACTTCCACTACCACCTTATCTAAGCCTGCATTTTTTAAAAGAACAAGTAGATGGTCCCATAATTATCATTCTTTTTCGGGGGGGTGGGGGCAGCGGTGGGGTGGGGAGGGAGGGGAGCAGGCGGGCCACTTCTATTAGTCTTTCATTTGTCTGTTTTCATCCATCTTTGTTCTTTGGCCCGTGTGGGCCTCCCATCGCAGTGGCCTGTTGTTGCAGAGCGCCGGCTCTGGGCACATGCGCTCCAGAGCTCCAGCTCGGTAATCGGACACATGAGTCCAGCCGCTCCGCAGCACGTGGGATCTTCCCACGCCAGGGATCGAACCGGCGCCCCTTGCACTGCAAGGTGGTGTTCTTATCCACTGGACGATGGGGGAAGCCCAATTATCATTCTTTTATCTCTGAACAGTATACATATATCAGTATACATATATTAAAGCCAACACTTTGAACTCTCCAATTTTTACTGATATGCATCTCTTACTTAAAAATAAAAGTTCACATATCCCCAATACATGTAAATTTAGGTTAAAGCATTAGATATATAATAAATATAAATAAAGTTTAATTTCACTGGTTTTCAATAAATATAGAGGCCTCAGTATTTTATTCCTGTGCCTAGTGAAGCACCTTATATGGCCCACTGTGGCAAACATGGCTCGGTTCTCCCATGTTCTACTCATGGGTGTCCCACTGGGTAAAGATAAGTTGAGGCAATGAAAGAGAAAACATGAATGTGCTGTTCTCTGATCTGTGTCGTGACAATTTAGTTTTTACCTTAAATGCATTTCTGAGTTTTCTTTCTTTTATAAAATGTTCTTGATGGAATTGAAAAGTTGCAAAGAGCTGAGTCATTCCCACCATCCCATGTTGGCCACAACTTCCTGGAATCTCCGCCCCCACAAAGTTCTCCACCCACGAACTCACTTAGCACCACTCCCTCCCCTCCTTCAGTTTCCAGTCCTTACCTGCCCCCTCATCCAGATGCTTAAAAACGCCTCCTCACCCCACCCCCCACCACCCCCTGCACTATTCTCTCTTGGACTTGAATAAACCCTTAATCCTGCCTGTCTGAGGTCAGTGATTCTCCCTCTCCTTCTTTTATCAACACTTTTCTTACATTTTGGTTGGGATTCCAGTTCCATTTTCCTTATAGCGTTGTCTGTACTGTGTGGCAACTCATTATTAACAAGAGGTCAAACATACATCTGGAGAAAACTAATCTGAAAAGATACACACACTCCAATGTTCATAGCAGCACTATTCACAATAGCTAGGATATGGAAGCAACCTAAGTGTCCATCAACAGATGAATGAATTAGGAAGATATGGTATTTGTGTGTGCACGTGTGTGTGTGTGTGTATGTGTGTATTATATCTTCTCTACCTTATGTACAATATTGCATTGTGCATACATACACACACACAATGGAATATTACTCATGCATAAAAGAGAGCAATGCCATCTGCAGACATGTGGAAAGACCTCGAGATGATCATACTCAGTGAAGCAAGTCAAAAGGTTTTTAACAAAAGAAAAGAACGTTTTACTGATATGCATCTCTTACTTAAAAATAAAAGTTCACATATCCCCAATACATGTAAATTTAGGTTAAAGCATTAGATATATAATAAATATAAATAAAGTTTAATTTCACTGGTTTTCAATAAATATAGAGGCCTCAGTATTTTATTCCTGTGCCTAGTGAAGCACCTTATATGGCCCACTGTGGCAAACATGGCTCGGTTCTCCCATGTTCTACTCATGGGTGTCCCACTGGGTAAAGATAAGTTGAGGCAATGAAAGAGAAAACATGAATGTGCTGTTCTCTGATCTGTGTCGTGACAATTTAGTTTTTACCTTAAATGCATTTCTGAGTTTTCTTTCTTTTATAAAATGTTCTTGATGGAATTGAAAAGTTGCAAAGAGCTGAGTCATTCCCACCATCCCATGTTGGCCACAACTTCCTGGAATCTCCGCCCCCACAAAGTTCTCCACCCACGAACTCACTTAGCACCACTCCCTCCCCTCCTTCAGTTTCCAGTCCTTACCTGCCCCCTCATCCAGATGCTTAAAAACGCCTCCTCACCCCACCCCCCACCACCCCCTGCACTATTCTCTCTTGGACTTGAATAAACCCTTAATCCTGCCTGTCTGAGGTCAGTGATTCTCCCTCTCCTTCTTTTATCAACACTTTTCTTACATTTTGGTTGGGATTCCAGTTCCATTTTCCTTATAGCGTTGTCTGTACTGTGTGGCAACTCATTATTAACAAGAGGTCAAACATACATCTGGAGAAAACTAATCTGAAAAGATACACACACTCCAATGTTCATAGCAGCACTATTCACAATAGCTAGGATATGGAAGCAACCTAAGTGTCCATCAACAGATGAATGAATTAGGAAGATATGGTATTTGTGTGTGCACGTGTGTGTGTGTGTGTATGTGTGTATTATATCTTCTCTACCTTATGTACAATATTGCATTGTGCATACATACACACACACAATGGAATATTACTCATGCATAAAAGAGAGCAATGCCATCTGCAGACATGTGGAAAGACCTCGAGATGATCATACTCAGTGAAGCAAGTCAAAGGTAAACATGATATGATATCACTTATATGTGGAATCTCAAATATGATACAAATGAACGTTTTACAAAACATAAATACAGACATAGAAAGCAAACTTATGGTCAGCCAAAAGGAAAAGGGGTTTAGGATTAGCAGGTAAACACTACTATATATAAAGAAGATAAACAACCAGGTCCTACTGTGTAGCACAGGGAACTATATTCTGGGAACTATAATATCCTATAATGGAGAAGAATATGAAAAAGAACACACACACACACACACACACATATATATAATTGAATCACTTTGCTGTATATCTGAAACTAACATAACACTGTAAATCAACTATATTTCAAAAAAATAAACAAATAAAACAAGAGGGTGACATCACTCTATTTGGTCTGTCTACTAAAGTCAAAAATAGGCTTTAAGGGCAGAACTTCTCTGAGCCCAAAAAGGTGCATCAACTTTTCTAATTATGGAGAAAGGAATACCAAGAAATGGTCTTTAACAAACAGAAAACATGTTTAATCTTCAAGTATAGAATGAAATAACAGGGAATGTGCATGTGCCTATGTGTACATTAGGCCAGGGTTTATTAAGCACCTTGTCATGTATCAGGCTTGTTGCCAAAACTGAACAAGTCACAGTCACTGCCCTCAAAATGCTCATAGGATCATGAAGGAAACAGACATGTAAACAAGTCAATGTACTATCATGTGCTCGGATGGGTAAGAGATAAAGCCGAAGAGGAACAATACCACAAAAGAGAGAAAAATGAAACTGTCTATATATAGAAGGGAGAAGAAAAGGGCTCTGAGAGGAACACAAGCCATAGTAGGGGTTACTTAAGTGAGGAAGGGAGCAGGAACAGAACAGGCAAAGCATTACTCATGTTGAGCATTATGAAAGACTGTGGCAAATTTGGGGGAACATGAATGAGTTGGCAGGATGGCAATAAAAAGTATATATGGGAATATATTAGGAAATGTGGCCAAAAACTTAGATACAAGCCAACGAAGACTTGTAGAAGATATATCTTCTTTTGTTGTTATTGTTCAGTCGCTCAGTTGTGTCCAACTCTTTGGACCTGCGTGGACTGTAGCATATCTTTTGCCCTTTGATTCAATGATCGAATCCATTCCTGAGACCTTTATCAAAATTCCCAAGGCAGTCAGGGGGAAGAAATAGTCTCCCAAATCACTCATTTAAGGTGGAACACTGTAAGCCCCCTAAGAGGAAACTGAAAGACCTTGTGGGCTCAGACTAAGAGGGAGGGAATGTTGGAGAGATCACTTCTCCCTTTAGTGGCCACAATTTAAACTCTGGTGTGGTTTTCTGCTGGTATGTGTGTGCGTGCGTGCTCAGTCATGTCTGACTCTTGAGATCCCATGAACTGCAGCTGGCCAGGCTCCTCTATCCATGGGATTTTTCAGGCACGAATACTGGAGTGAGTTGCCATTTCCTTCTCCAGGGGATCTTCCTGACCCAGGGGCTGAACCCCAGACTCCCTCATTGGCAGGTGGATTCTTTACCACTGAGCCATGGGCGTGATCTCACATGGCTAAACTGTTGACAGACACTGGGGGCAGAGGCTTGCCTGCCATTCTTCCAAATGGAGGCACCATTTTGAGTCTCTTTTTTGCATAACAGGGAATGTGCATGTGCCTATGTGTACATTAGGCCAGGGTTTATTAAGCACCTTGTCATGTATCAGGCTTGTTGCCAAAACTGAACAAGTCACAGTCACTGCCCTCAAAATGCTCATAGGATCATGAAGGAAACAGACATGTAAACAAGTCAATGTACTATCATGTGCTCGGATGGGTAAGAGATAAAGCCGAAGAGGAACAATACCACAAAAGAGAGAAAAATGAAACTGTCTATATATAGAAGGGAGAAGAAAAGGGCTCTGAGAGGAACACAAGCCATAGTAGGGGTTACTTAAGTGAGGAAGGGAGCAGGAACAGAACAGGCAAAGCATTACTCATGTTGAGCATTATGAAAGACTGTGGCAAATTTGGGGGAACATGAATGAGTTGGCAGGATGGCAATAAAAAGTATATATGGGAATATATTAGGAAATGTGGCCAAAAACTTAGATACAAGCCAACGAAGACTTGTAGAAGATATATCTTCTTTTGTTGTTATTGTTCAGTCGCTCAGTTGTGTCCAACTCTTTGGACCTGCGTGGACTGTAGCATATCTTTTGCCCTTTGATTCAATGATCGAATCCATTCCTGAGACCTTTATCAAAATTCCCAAGGCAGTCAGGGGGAAGAAATAGTCTCCCAAATCACTCATTTAAGGTGGAACACTGTAAGCCCCCTAAGAGGAAACTGAAAGACCTTGTGGGCTCAGACTAAGAGGGAGGGAATGTTGGAGAGATCACTTCTCCCTTTAGTGGCCACAATTTAAACTCTGGTGTGGTTTTCTGCTGGTATGTGTGTGCGTGCGTGCTCAGTCATGTCTGACTCTTGAGATCCCATGAACTGCAGCTGGCCAGGCTCCTCTATCCATGGGATTTTTCAGGCACGAATACTGGAGTGAGTTGCCATTTCCTTCTCCAGGGGATCTTCCTGACCCAGGGGCTGAACCCCAGACTCCCTCATTGGCAGGTGGATTCTTTACCACTGAGCCATGGAGGCGTGATCTCACATGGCTAAACTGTTGACAGACACTGGGGGGCAGAGAGGGCTTGCCTGCCATTCTTCCAAAGTGGAGGCACCATTTTGAGTCTCTCTTTCTTTTCATTAGCAAGTCTGGGCAAGATTTTTGAAGGGGAGGTAACTGCAGGGTTTCACTTTATAGGACAGAAGCTTTGAACAGCTCAAGGTTGGACACGACAGTCATGCCCTCCTGTAGCCCTCCTCTCAGTTGGCAATTAGCCAATTTAGTCTCAGGGGTCGATCAGACCTCCACGAGCAATTTTAAATATTGTGACTTCACTTGGGAGTTCCTCTAACAAAACTTCCAAAGAGCATATTCTGGATCATTTTAATCAGGGGTCAGCAAATTCTTCTGGCAAAGAGCCAGACAGCAAACACTTCAGGTTCTGTGGGCCACAGGCAGTCAGTTGCCATGACTCAGCTTTGCCACTGCAGTATAAAAAGGAAGGGGCATGGCTGTGCTACAATAAGCCTTTATCTATGAACACAAATTTGGCCTTCATGTAATTTGCACCTATCGTGAAATACTATTCTTTTGAAATATTATTCTTTTTCTTTCCACCATTTCAAAATATAAAAATCCTTCTTAACCATGAGCCACTGAGAAACCAGTGGCAGGCCAGATTTGGTCCACAGGTGTCTTTGGGAAAGGGGTTCTCTCTCCAGGACATCTCAGGGAACATTCACTGTGTCACTGTAGTAAATCTAGACAAGGGCTTCTCTGGTGGTCCAGTGGGTAAAGAGTCCGCCATGCAATGCAAGGGACACCGTTTTGATCCCTGGCCCAGGGAGCTCTCACGTGCCATGGAGCAGCTGGACCAGTGTGTCCAATTATGAGCCACTGCTCTGGAGCGCATGTGCCTGGAGCTGGTGCTCTGCAGTGAGAGAGGCCACTGCAGTAGGAGGGCCACACAGACCAAAGAATAAAGACGGATGAAAATAAATAAATAACAAACCAATAAAAGAGGCCACAATTAAAATGAAAAAATCTAGACAAAAGGCTGTGAAATCTGGCAAAGTGTACCAACGAGGCAGCAAAAGTTTATCACACAATTGCCACCCAAATTTGGTCCCTTTGTGTGAGTTTCTATAAGGTAGTCTTCTCCATCCATGCATCTCGGAACACATTTCATTTGTCTTATGCTTAGAGAGGAATATTCCTAGGGAGTATACTCATCCTAAAATAGCTGAACCATATGCTGAGAGGTGTTTCTTCTTCTAGTAATCACTGCTTCATGCATTCATTTGCCAGCGATTATTCATGTTGAACAAAAATTCACACAACCACATGATAAAAAAACACAGAAGCTCAAAGAGTTGGTTAGAAACACCATGTTGCATTCTTTTCTGGATGCGAACTGGCTCTAGAGGCACTTTCCATTTTATATGTTGTATCTGCAACAGAAGGGTCTACTGCTTTCAATCTATCTGAGAGAAGCAACGTTATTAATTTGCTAAAATGTGGAGCTTTCTATCAAAGGAGAGCCAGAGAAGGCCTCCCATACACTCCGTCTCTTATCCTCTCTGACATCGGCTCAGCCCCTAGGAGACACACATGACAATAAGTGAGTCGCGGTTACTGTTTTCCCTGAAATGTTACAACATCTTTTTGGTGAGAAAAGTGCTCTTCCTTACTTGCCATGCAAATATTTTCTTTTGGGGGTGGGGGATTTCTTGTAATGGGAGAGATCTTAATTTGAGAGTGTCTGCTGAGGCATCTTGGCTGATGTTCTGCTTTCATTATAGCTTCTAAATATACCCACATAATCACAACAGCCCGGGGTGGGAGGGGAGGGTGTCAGTAAACTCCTTAGCATCTCCTTGTTATGATCCTGCCCCACAGTAAAGCAGTGAATTACCTAAAAGTGCAATTTCTATCGAACACAATAATAATTTGGTGTTCTTTTTTTTTTTCCACTTTGAGTTGTTTTAAGATTTCTTAAGTTGTGTTGAAACACACTGCTTTCATTTCCCCAGAGGGGAATAATATTCCTTTGGCAAAATTCTTAGGTCAAGCTCATGTGTATTTTGGAATAGACCAAAAGCTGGGGGTAAAAAAAAAAAAAGAAAAAACCACCAGCTATCATCTGGAAGGAAAAATCACAGCCCATTAGGAACTGATTTTTCTGGAAAGTGACTAACATGGAACAGGATTTCCCAGACTGTACACTGAGGATTGTTAGCACCCTGGGATGTTACTACGTGTTCCATACTTAAATATCTTTGAAAAATAACTTACATATATATATCTTCAGCACAGAAATTAGTTACAGACTTCAGAAGATTAGCAACAAAGCAACCATTTTTAAAAAGTTCAGGGGGCTTCCCTGGTGGTCCAGTAAGAACACCGCCTTGCAGTGCAAGGGGCGCCAGTTCCATCCCTGGCCTGGGAAGATCCCACGTGCTGTGGAGCAGCTGGACTGATGTGTCCAACTACCGAGCTGGAGCTCTGGAGCACGTGTTCCCAGAGCTGGTGCTCTGTGACAAGAGAGGCCACTGCGATGGGAGGCCCAAACAGGCAGAAGAACAAAGATAAATAGATGAAAGACCAATAGAAGTGGCCAAAAATAAAAAGTTCAGTGCTCCAGACGTTCCTATGACCTCAAAATCTCCATTTTCTCCCAAGGAACATCTGCAGTATCTTGAGATACTGGTGTTCAGTTGATAGAATAGAAATGTTGGGATACAATGAGGGTCTTCTTTTTAACCTTAAATATGGTTCATATGAACAAAAATTAAAGATACATATAGCTATAAGGTAGGCAGTTCATCATTTTAAAAATTAAGTAAGAGAAACGAGACCTCTGTATGGTTGGAAAGCACAGAACCAACTATTGTAACTCACACACTGTGCACTTTCAGGTGCTACCCCCATATGCAAGGTGTCACTGGTGTGAACAAACGGAACTGGCTAATCAGAAAACACAAATTAGGGCTTCCCTGGTGGTCCAGTGGGTAAGGACACCACCTTGCAGTGCAAGGGGCGCCGGTTCGATCCCTGGCCTGGGAAGATCCCACGTGCCACGGAGCGGCTGGACTCATGTGTCCAATCACTGAGCCGGAGCTCTGGAGCACATGTGCCTAGAGCTGGTGCTCTGTAGCAAGAGAGGCCACTGTGATGGGAGGCCCACACAGGCCAAAGAACAAAGATAAATAAATGAAAGACCAACAGAAGTGGCCAAAAAAAAAAAAAACAAAAAAAGAAAATACAAATTAGACCTAGATATTACCCTTCATGCTTCTCAAAGTTTTTTTAATACCAGATTTAAAACACATTACTAAATAATATTAGCCTGAACCATATGAAATTACCAGTTTTGTAGGTGGGAAAAGGTCCCCTGTTGCCAATTTCATGTGGTTTGCTCTAACAAAGGAGCTACATGGAGAAAGGTAGAAGATAGGCTTGGCTAGCATTTTAAAAAATTAAACCAAAGAAACTGATGATTCAACTAACTAATCTGATTTTTACCAGTGGGAACAAAAAATATGGAACATTTATTCCAGATGATGGTGTCAACTGTTGAGCAGTCATGTTTTTATTTGTAGGAAAAGTCTAGATTTTGTCCTGAGTGTATATAACACACAGGCTCAACAATTCATGACTGAAAGCTGAGCTCAGTCTACAAAATTCCACTGGTTTTAGGATTTGTTAAAACTGTGTAATTTTAGAATCTTCTCTCCTTCAGGGTCAACAAGGGTTAAAATCATCTTAAATGACCCAACAAAATCTCTCTCCCTTCTGTGACTGGGTCAACATGACTCAGTCAACATGAGGTGACTATCATGTTGTCTTCCTAGACAGACTGCAGCGAGAATAAACTTACAAATATTGCCCAGGAGCAAACTGCCTAAGATTCTTCTAACCTAAATGGAAAACTACACTTGACAGAAGAGAATTTTCAAACAACCCATCTTCTGAGGAGCTACTTTCATCTCCTGCTGCTCTTGCTTTAAATGATTCAAAGACAAACTGATTATAATTAATACACTGAAAAATCCAGATGCTCCCACATGTATGTCCCATGAAACAAGGCTGGTTTGCAAATCAGCATACCCAGTCCTACGCATCAATCTGTGTTTATGATTCTCTTGAAAATCTTTCACAGTGAATTATTTTTATTGTTCAAAGGCATCTTCAGTTTGTGGGTCAGAGCACTGCACCATTTTCCTACCCAGCTGCAAGCTGTACTCAAGAATCCAGAGGAATGTCCCAAGTTTGTTCCAAAAATGTCCAGATGGGCTCACTCGCATACCACACCAATAACCCCGATGGCCAGGCGTGCGCAGCCTGATTGGCCCACCACAATCACACTCCACGAGGTGCAGATACAGTCTTCCTTCCTCCAGCAGGGGCCCCTGTGACACACACATGCACATCTCCCAAAGATCTCTTGAGTACAAAAGCCTTTTCCTTTCAAACTACCTAATCGCATTTCTTCATATTATCATGACTTTACTTTCCCATTGAAATGGATTAACATACCTGTTACTGTTCATGGCAGGGCGTGGCCACTACAAACTAGTTGGTGCTGCTACCAAAGTAGGGTAATATCACTCCTGTCAAGGAGGAGAGGGAGCTACTTGTATTATGCTGTGCTGCCTTACTGAGGGCAAGCGTGAAATTTTCTTTGGGCAAGGATTTCTAATTTTGGCACTAACAACATGTGGGGCTGGAATCATTCTTTGCCTTGTGGCGCTGTCCCGTGCACCACAGGATGTTTAGTAGCATCCCTGGTCTCTACCCACTAGATGCCAGCAGTGTCCCCTAGATGGGCAACCAAAGCCTGCAGGCATTGACAACAGGCCCCTCGAGAGCAAATCATTCCCAGAGGAGAAAGCACTGCTTCAGATTTTCTAAAATTCTGAGAATATCTGTGGACTCCTTTGAACTCCCTTTCCATTCTCTTAAGGATTTCTTGCTCCAAGTGGCGCCCCTGGACAGCAGGCCCCACTCACGACCTACTGAATCAAATCTGCACTTTAAACAAGACCCATGGGAGATGTGAGGCACACTATAGTTTAAGAAAGTCCTACTCTTCAATAACTTAGGTTGGAATCTATCATTTAGTATCTTATAAAGAAGATGATTTGTTAACTACCACTGCTAAATATAGGCTGACAAGCCAGAATCATTTATTATTCAACAGCTGATTTCTTCCCATTTGTTTCTGGCTACATACATGCTTTCTCAAGATTTTTCTTTATACAGAGATACCCAGAGCAGTGGCAATTGGGCACCTGCTCTTTTGCCCCACTTTCTCAGAGGGACTAGGCTCTGTGAGTCATCCACGTGTACTTCCTACCAGGCTCATTCACATGAAGACAGGCAACTCACCCCAGCAACAGCTGTCAACCCCCATCAACTCACAGATACCATCTGTAGGGAGTCTGGGTAATTTAAAAAGCATATCTGTTTAAAATAATTGAAGATCTAAGATATGCATTTTCAACAGGGGAAGTATTGCCCCCAATAAGACGAAAATGGGTTCTTGAGGGGCAAAAAGAAAATCTTACTCTTCTTACATACAAAGCACACAATATACACAACAGTACATAAACATATATATGGTGTATTTGAAGTATTAAGATTTCACACGGAGGCAATTAAGACAAAATATCTAAAATATCTTTTGGGGGGAAAAATGTCTAAAAAGTAGTAACAAATAAAGAGGTAGAGAAACAATGATTTTTAAAAATGGTCTCTTAAAAGATAAACTCTTTTCTAAGACCCCGATGAAGCCTTGGGTAAAGCTCACTAGTCCTGTGTTTGTGCCACCAGACAGAAACATACAAGTTAGAATGGGAAAGGTCATGGACAGGGAAAGAGGACCGTCGGAGGCCACGAGTTCCAGCCCAGTCACCTCCATGTTACAGCAACTTCCTTCTCCTCTCCCTCGAAACCTTAATTACCCCATCACTGGGATATTATAGGACCACCCGTGTGGCGTTACAGGCCTAGACTTTCCATCTATCTTCACATTATTTGGGGAGTGCGAATACTCTATACTAAGATACACTAAAGTTTTATTTACAATTTATTTGGAATCCAAAAAGGAATACATTCGCACTTTAAACAAGACCCATGGGAGATGTGAGGCACACTATAGTTTAAGAAAGTCCTACTCTTCAATAACTTAGGTTGGAATCTATCATTTAGTATCTTATAAAGAAGATGATTTGTTAACTACCACTGCTAAATATAGGCTGACAAGCCAGAATCATTTATTATTCAACAGCTGATTTCTTCCCATTTGTTTCTGGCTACATACATGCTTTCTCAAGATTTTTCTTTATACAGAGATACCCAGAGCAGTGGCAATTGGGCACCTGCTCTTTTGCCCCACTTTCTCAGAGGGACTAGGCTCTGTGAGTCATCCACGTGTACTTCCTACCAGGCTCATTCACATGAAGACAGGCAACTCACCCCAGCAACAGCTGTCAACCCCATCAACTCACAGATACCATCTGTAGGGAGTCTGGGTAATTTAAAAAGCATATCTGTTTAAAATAATTGAAGATCTAAGATATGCATTTTCAACAGGGGAAGTATTGCCCCCAATAAGACGAAAATGGGTTCTTGAGGGGCAAAAAGAAAATCTTACTCTTCTTACATACAAAGCACACAATATACACAACAGTACATAAACATATATATGGTGTATTTGAAGTATTAAGATTTCACACGGAGGCAATTAAGACAAAATATCTAAAATATCTTTTGGGGGGAAAAATGTCTAAAAAGTAGTAACAAATAAAGAGGTAGAGAAACAATGATTTTTAAAAATGGTCTCTTAAAAGATAAACTCTTTTCTAAGACCCCGATGAAGCCTTGGGTAAAGCTCACTAGTCCTGTGTTTGTGCCACCAGACAGAAACATACAAGTTAGAATGGGAAAGGTCATGGACAGGGAAAGAGGACCGTCGGAGGCCACGAGTTCCAGCCCAGTCACCTCCATGTTACAGCAACTTCCTTCTCCTCTCCCTCGAAACCTTAATTACCCCATCACTGGGATATTATAGGACCACCCGTGTGGCGTTACAGGCCTAGACTTTCCATCTATCTTCACATTATTTGGGGAGTGCGAATACTCTATACTAAGATACACTAAAGTTTTATTTACAATTTATTTGGAATCCAAAAAAGGAATACATTCATTTGCCAAAAAAATTGAAATTAATGACATTAAAAATATCCTCACATAAAATACGCAAGGATTGACTGTATAGTGCATGGAATTATATTCAGTACCTTGTTATAACCTATGAGGGAAAATAACTATATACATATATGTATGTACATGTGTGTGTGTGTGTGTATATATATATATATATATATATATATATATATATATTTGATACTAAATGATAGATTCCAACCTACGGTATTAAAGACTAGGCCTCTTAACTGAATCACTTTGCTGTGTATCTGCAACTTAATATAGTACTGTACATCAATTATAATTTTAAAAATGTTTAATAATCTTATAGCTGGAGAGGATATTTAAGAGGAAAAGAGAAAGCTAGCACTGCAGTAAAACTTAACCTTATGCCAGGTCGTGTTGAATGCCTTCAGTAATCCCTGCGTCTCATCCTCATGACAGTGTTCCCATCGGAACACTTTTATGCTTTCAAAATGGAGCTATGATGGAACTGACTGTATCTCCCAGTCAGCTTAATTTTTTCACCTTGGGTGTTTTGTAAAAAAGAAAGATTCTTTTTTCTGATAGATGTTTTAATTCAGAATCAGACCCATCTGCTATAGCCTTGTCTCAATACAAGTCTAGTCCGTGTTGCTGTACAACAATGCGCCCAGTGAATAGCATTTGACACCATTCCTGAGTTGCTACGAAGTTTAAGAATTCACAAAAGTTACACAATGTGCTGAACACAGGAGGCAGCTGTGGAGAGGGTTCTAGATGTACAAAGAGGGGTCTACCTGCAAACCCATCTGCTTTGCAATGTCTCTTCTGCCTCTCTGAGCCCTATTATCTAACCTCCCAACTCTGGTTGCTCTGAGGACGAGATGAGATAACACATCTTGAAATTACCTGGGCCAGTGCTTGAAAAATATCAGTTGAATGTAAATCTGGACAGAGACTGACTGATAATCATGAAGAAAGTATCACTTTGTCCCTCTACAAAGTAAGGAGCACTGCCCTTTATTGTCTTGGCATAAAATGCTCATTGAGGTAGCTATAAAAATGCAGAGAAAATAGAAAATAAACATGAGAAACACTAAGGCAGTTCACAGACACAGGAAGACGTGGGGGACGTCTAGCAACCCAGAGAGAATTTCATTTCCTCTCTCAGGATTTTATCAGCTTTCGCCTCCTTGGTTTCTTGTCTCATAGTCTGGAATGTTCCACTTCCTCATCTGAAAAAGAAGGTTCAGTCTCCTGAGTCTACAAAAATTACTCTTGCTCAATCCATTCCTCCTGTCTGAGCACTGGAAGGAACAAGAGTCTTGTGATGTGGTTTCATTCTACCCCAAGACCTGCCAGGAATGAAGAGCTCTTGTTCTCAAAGCCCAGCCAGCCAGACAAGTCCATGCTGCCAAATCCCAAGGTTCTGCTTGTTTGTTTGAAGACTCCATGTTCAAATCTGCTTTGATAAGAGGACACACACGTGAACCTGAAGACAGACACAGACTACCAGAATGGAGCTGTGAACTCAGTGAGCTTTCCTTCTTGTTACTCTCTGTTCTCCATGCATGCATGCTCAGTCACAGTCAACTCTTTGGGACCCCATGGACTCCAGCCCACCAGGCTCGTCTAGCCATGGGATTTTCCTGTCAAGACTACTAGAGTGGGTTGCCATTTCCTCATCCAGGTGACTCCTGCACTGACAGAAGAATTCTTTAGCACTGAGTCATAGGTCTATACAGTCAAAACTATGGTTTCTCCAGGAGTCATGTACAGATGTGACAGCTGGCCCAAAAAGAAGGCTGAGCACTGAAACACTGATGTTTTCTAACCATGGTGTTAGAGAAGACTCTTTAGAGTCCCTTGGACTGCAAGGAGATCAAACCAGTCAATCATAAAGGAAATCAACCCTGAATATTTATTGGAAGGACTGATGCTGAAGGTGAAGCTCCAATACTCTGATCATCTGAGGCGAAGAACCAACTCATTGGAAAAGCCCTTGATGCTGGGCATCACTGACTCAATGGATATCAGTTTGAGCAAACTCCAGAAGATGGGGAGGACAGAAAACCTAGTGTGCTACAGTTCATGGGGTCACAGAGAGTCGGACATGACTTAGAAACTGAACAAGAACAACAAGTTTCTGCTCAACCTGGTCCTGAAACTTAGACCCAAGAAACCTTCCCAGCCAAGAAAGAGATGCTTTGAAGGCTGAAGTTGGCCTGCTGATTTTCTTTCTCATTACATATTAATTAAATTACCTCCAATTTTAAGTTTTACTTTTAAAAAGGAATTGCTTAGCATCCCATAGAAGGAAAGGTGGCAATACAAGGTTACCCTAGAAATGTAAGCTTTTGATATCAAGACTCGTCATTTGTTGGTCTGAACTCAGAATCCCTATACAATTTTTGGGCTAAAAATGGATAGAAAAAATTAGAGGAGACTGTGTAACGGATATGGTTTCCATATTCAGTCCATCATCAGTGAGGTAGATCTCCTTGAACATATTCTTGGCAGTAGAAATATAAACAGGATCCTATTTGCTAAGGTCTTTATTCCTATCTAACAAGAGGTGCCTTCAAAATCAAGTGGGAAATACTCCAGGCCTAAATACAGGAATGTTCCCTGTTACTTAATTTGTTATTAAAGGTGATTCCATAAAGGTGGATTGAATCTATTGAGCATTTGATGATTATCTCACTTGATCATTTCAGCCACTCTGAGCTAGAGGTAGCATGCCTCCCCTACTGTACTAAGGAAAATGGCTTGTCCATTTTCAACAAGGTCACTTAAGCACACAGTAGGTTAAGCAGCTTGCCTAAGATCATGAGTTAGTGAAAGTCACAGCGCAAACACTGGGGCTCCAGCCTTTGTCCAGTACACCTTCTACTCAGCCAAAACAGCCCCCAACGAAGTAGTTTCCCAAAGGCAAGCAGAATCACTAAGGCAACCAGAAGAAGGAGGTCAGGCCTCTGTCTTCCACTCCAGTCAAGACTCATGATCCACACACCACCAAATGTTAGTCCAATCACAAATAAGCCTATCCCTTCTCATCCCAACCACCCTGACAATTCCAACGACTATGAGCACTTGAGCCATGTTACCAAGGGGTGAAGTGCAGGAGGCCCATGTGACCCAGTCCTACAGAGAAGGTACTAAAATTTAGACTCCATCAGGATGGAAGAGGGCTCAAGGAAGGGTAGTCCACTGACTATGAATAGCTATGTTGATCATCTGACTACACTAGGAGATTGTGGTGCCATCTCAGGGTTCTCCAGGGCTGGGCAGTGGGTCCTAGAAATGACCACAACCAGTTGTCAGCGTCCACGCTTTACATGTGATTGTACACTATGTAATTATATGTATGTATATCGATATCATATGTATTCCTTTATTAATGCTGCTGAGAGGAGAGTACACAATTTCAAAGTCATGACAAGTATAACAATATTTGGAGATTCTTGAAACAAACTGTGATGAGAAATGGATACAGGCCGACCCTGGAGCTGTTGCAGGTTCTGTTCCAGATCACAGTGATAGAGTGAACACTGTCAGACAGCATCACCCCAAGTTTCTGGTCTCCCCGTGCACATAAAAGTTCCATTTACATCATACTATTCAGTGAGCAATAGCATTATGCCTAAAAGAAAAAGTCCACACCTTATTACAAACAATGCTGTTGAAAAAATGGCACCCACTTAACTTGCTTGACACAAGGCTGTCACAAACCTTCAATGTGTAAGAACCACAGTACCTGTGAAGCACAATGAAATGAAGTGCAACAAAACGTGGTGTGCACGTCAATCTGTGATGTCTATTCACAGCAAAGTCACAGGACTGCTAAGCGCTGCCTACATTCATACCATAGCAAATGCTCAGTTTCTGTCGGAGGTTAGTGAATACAGTGGTGTAAATTTTTCCTACCCCTGAATTCTAGACCAGGGCTCAGCAAGCTATGGCACGAAGGTCAAAGCCAACCTGCTGCCGATGTTAACACAGTTTTCCTGGCACATGGCCACACCCACTGCAGTGGCACAAGTGGGTGGTTGTGACACAGCCTGACTACCTGGCTCTTTAGAGTGTTAGACACACTCGGCGAGTCTGGGACCAGCGAGGGCTCAAGCCTGACACTGGGAGTGACAGAAGGGGCAGCAGGTCTCAAGCAGATGCTCCTAGCTTGGCCAGTGGAGCACTTGATGCCGCACCCATCCTCTGGGGCTCCTGAACTCTCTAAACCTCAAGGGGGCAGGAGCTCACTGTACAAGAAGTCTATCTCTGGGCCTGAGAGAAAGCAAGGCCAGAGCAGACTTCCTGTCATCTGGGCCTGCTTCTGCCTTCAAGAAAAATCAAACTCTGTGATGCTCCAAGGACGTGCCATGGCCTTCATAAGACCACATCATCCTGCACACAAATGTTGCTCTGTTTAGAGTCTGTTTTCATCCTTTACTGTTTCTTAGACAGGATAGTGGAGGTAGAACACTTCCTAAGTAATACAACAATAAAATCACCTTTTGAAGTGGGTCCCCCTTTAAAATGCAAGAACTCATTCATGGGACTAATAAATATAATGATAAATGTACTGAAGCCATCTGGACAACATGGAAATGAGCATCTCCAAGAAAGAGTTTTCTAGGCCAGCTAGCCACTCTGTCTTTCTCATGTTGCCCCGGGTCCTTCCGATTTTGCAGACCGGCCACATACACATTTTGCAACAGCAACAGCGCTACCTCACCACCTGCCTTCCCAGTTTGTGCTGCTATACACCATGTGGATTTGTTCCTCTCTTATTATAAGCTTCAAAATCTCTATGTGACCTTGGTTAGGAGAAGACTGGGCCTGAGACATCCATATCCACCATTCATCAAACAGTGGGAATATGACTGAACACCACAAAAGTCTAAATTCATCTCGAGGCTGAATATTAAGTGACGGTTCAGAATTTTAAAACAAAGGGCCATGTTGATTCAAGAGTCACTGGTCTCATGCCAATTTCATTTCTGCGCTAATCGACTGGCTTCCTGCACAGAATTGATTTCATTGCTCCCCAAATAAAGAAGAGCGACAAACCTTCCAAACTTGAGAGCAATCAAATGTAAAGAGAGGGCTTCCTCTTTTGATAATTGGAGCAGCTGCCATGGCAGAATTGTTTTTCTTCATCCCCTTTCACTGGGGTTTCTCTCCAGCAGCTGCTTTTGTTTCTTGTTCATGGGCCCGCTCCCACTTCCCCCTCCCCTAACCAGTAACAAAGTAGGGGGTTGGTGGGGGGAATGCTGAAATACAAAGCAGTGCTTGTTTAAAATTTGAGTAAATCTGGGCTAATAGCCAAATTTAATTCTAAAGACCCATTTTGGAGGCTTGGGACTAAAATGGGACCTAGTATAGGTCTGGCTGTTTCTAGGACACCATGTCCCTATTGTAGGGGAGGGGTGGGGAGGGCAAGACATTAATTTGATTCTATTGGCCACCATGTCTGGAATATTTGATACATATTATAGAAATAAACCATTTCTACATTTCTCCAAAGAAGACATACAGACGGCCAACAAACACATGAGAAGATGGTCAACATCACTCATTATCAGAGACATGCAAACCAAAAGTACAATGAGGTATCACCTCACCCCAGTCAGAAAGGTCATCATTACAAAGTCTACAATCGATGCTGGAAAGCATATGGAGAAAAGGGAACTCTCTTGCACTGCTGGTGCAAATGTAAACTGATACACCCACTATGCAGAACAGTATGGAGATTCCTTAAAAGAACTAGCAACAGAATTACCACATGACCCAACAATCCCACTACTGGGCATATACCCTGAGGAAACATAATTGAAAGAGACACATGTACCTCAATGTTCACTACAGCACTATTTACAATAGCTAGGACATGGAAGCAACCTACATGTCCATTGGCAGATAGGTAAGGAAGCTGTAGTACATATACACAATGGGGCTTCCCCTGGTGGTCCAGTGGGTGAGGACACCGCCTTGCAGTGCAAGGGGCACCGGTTCGATCCTTGGCCTGGGAAGATCCCACGTGCTGCGGAGTGGCTGGACTGATGTGTCCAATTACCGAGCCGGAGCTCTGGGGTGCATGCGCCCAGAGCAGGTGCTCTGCGACAACAGAGGCCACCGCGATGGGAGGCCCACAGGAGCCAAAGAACAAAGACGGATGAAAATAGAGAAATGAAAGACCAACAGAAGTGTCCCGCCCGTCCCCCTCCCTCCCCACCCCAGCCCCCGCTCCCAGAAAAGATAAATAAATAAAAACATATACACAATGGACTACTAACGGAAGACATCTGAGCCATTTCTAATGAAGATGAACCTACAGCCTACTATAGAAAGTGAAGTAACTCAGAAAAACAAATACCATATATTAACGCATATATATGGAACCTAGGAAGTTGGTACTGATGACCCTATTTGTAGGGCAGAAGTGGAGATGCAGACACAGAGAAGAGACTTGTGGACATACTGGGAAGAGGAGAGGGTGGGATGGATTGAGGGACTAGCACTGAAACATCTACATTTCCATGTGTCAAACAGACAGCCAGTGGGGATTGGTGGTGTGACACTGGGAGTTCAAACCAGTGCTCGGTGACACCCTGGAGGGGTGGGGTGGGGTGGGGTGGGAGGTGGGAGGGAGGTTCAAGAGGGAGGGGACATATGTATATCTATGGCTGATTCATGTTGATGTTCTGCAAAAACCAACATAATATTGTAAAGCAAATATCCTCCAATTAAGATTTTTTTTAAAAAAATGTTAATGTCACCTCTTTAAAAAAAAAAAAAACATTACAGAGCTAAGTGATGAAGAAATTTTTAGTTTGAAATAATTTATGATTAGATAGAATTTTTTAAAAATGTGCTGGAGTTATTTGTTTTATAATATTATGTTATTTTCTGCTGTACAGCTAAGTGAATCAAACATATATATGTACATATGTTCCCTCTTCCTTGTATTTCCTTCCTATGTAGGTCACCACAGAGCACTGAGTAGAGTTCCCTGGGCTACAGAGTAGGTTCTAGCTAGTGGTCTATTTTATACACAGTAGTGTGCATATGTCAATCCTGGTCTCCCAGTTCCTCTCACTCCCCACTTTCCCCACCTGGGTGGCCATATGTAAAGAAGATGAAGCACATATATACACTGGAATATAACTCAGACACCAAAAGGGATGAAATGGTGATCTTTGCAGAGATGTGGATGGACCCAGAGACTGTCATAAACAGTGAATGAAGTCCGAAGGAGAAAAAAACAAATATTGTCTATTAATGCATATATATGTGGAATCTAGAAAAATAATACAGATGAACCTATTTGCAAAGCAGAAATGGAGACACAGACATGGATGAAATCTTTTTTTTTTTAATTATTGCTTTATTTACCTTAATTTGGCTGCACTGGGTCTTAGTTGTGGCATGTGGGATCTAGTTCCCTGACCAGGGATCAAACCTGGGCCCCCTGCAGTAGAAGCACAGAGTTAACCA
Organism: Tragulus kanchil; assembly: GCA_022376925.1. Taxonomy (NCBI): domain Eukaryota; kingdom Metazoa; phylum Chordata; class Mammalia; order Artiodactyla; family Tragulidae; genus Tragulus; species Tragulus kanchil. The sequence goes on along the minus strand of JAIOJX010000001.1, from coordinate 121,287,581 downwards.
CTGGACCACCAAGGAAGTCCCAGGGATGAAATCTTAAACTCAAGAGGCCATACACAGAATTCTGTTATTTTCTTTTTTTTTTTTTTTTTATGATGACAGAGATGTTTTATTTTTTTTTTTTAAACCTTTATTTTACTTTTAACTTTTACAGAGTTTTGTTGTTCACAGACATGCATGTTCTCAGATTAGTCACATGTATATCCCCCCCTTCCCTCCCCTCCCGACCATCACACAGCACCCCTGAAGGATCCCCTTTTCTCACAGAGCAATGACTAGAGCTATTTTCTTCACTTATGATAGTACAGGCCTTCATGCTACTTCCCTTACGCCTCTCACCCACTGTTCCTTCCCCAAAATGTCCATATGTCCACTGTCCATGTCTGTCTTTCTGTCGCTTCACTGCATGTGCCATCATCACCATCCTACTAGATTCCATATATATGTGTTAATATACTGTATTTGTCCTTCTCTTTCTGACTGACTTCACTTTTTAGGATACGTTCTAGATCCAGCCACCTCATGAGGGCTGATTCTTCTGCATTTCTCTTTACAGCTGTGTAGTATTCCATTAGAATTCTGTTATTTTCCATACTACACCTAACTAGACCTTACTGCTTAAAAATAGATCAAATCGAGAATTTTTAAAGAAATGTCCAGACTAATGACCTTCACATTCTAGGATTAAATCTACTAGGAATATCTAGTGCTTCAGAGAACACAGTATGTAAAGAAGATGAAGCACATATATACACTGGAATATAACTCAGACACCAAAAGGGATGAAATGGTGATCTTTGCAGAGATGTGGATGGACCCAGAGACTGTCATAAACAGTGAATGAAGTCCGAAGGAGAAAAAAACAAATATTGTCTATTAATGCATATATATGTGGAATCTAGAAAAATAATACAGATGAACCTATTTGCAAAGCAGAAATGGAGACACAGACATGGATGAAATCTTTTTTTTTTTAATTATTGCTTTATTTACCTTAATTTGGCTGCACTGGGTCTTAGTTGTGGCATGTGGGATCTAGTTCCCTGACCAGGGATCAAACCTGGGCCCCCTGCAGTAGAAGCACAGAGTTAACCACTGGACCACCAAGGAAGTCCCAGGGATGAAATCTTAAACTCAAGAGGCCATACACAGAATTCTGTTATTTTCTTTTTTTTTTTTTTTTTATGATGACAGAGATGTTTTATTTTTTTTTTTTAAACCTTTATTTTACTTTTAACTTTTACAGAGTTTTGTTGTTCACAGACATGCATGTTCTCAGATTAGTCACATGTATATCCCCCCCTTCCCTCCCCTCCCGACCATCACACAGCACCCCTGAAGGATCCCCTTTTCTCACAGAGCAATGACTAGAGCTATTTTCTTCACTTATGATAGTACAGGCCTTCATGCTACTTCCCTTACGCCTCTCACCCACTGTTCCTTCCCCAAAATGTCCATATGTCCACTGTCCATGTCTGTCTTTCTGTCGCTTCACTGCATGTGCCATCATCACCATCCTACTAGATTCCATATATATGTGTTAATATACTGTATTTGTCCTTCTCTTTCTGACTGACTTCACTTTTTAGGATACGTTCTAGATCCAGCCACCTCATGAGGGCTGATTCTTCTGCATTTCTCTTTACAGCTGTGTAGTATTCCATTAGAATTCTGTTATTTTCCATACTACACCTAACTAGACCTTACTGCTTAAAAATAGATCAAATCGAGAATTTTTAAAGAAATGTCCAGACTAATGACCTTCACATTCTAGGATTAAATCTACTAGGAATATCTAGTGCTTCAGAGAACACAGTAGCTGCTGAGAAAGAAATTCACCGCCCAAGTTCTTCAACTCTAGTCAATGGTCAGATTACTCCCCAAACTGATTACAGATAACAATTTTAATAAGGTAATCTGGGGATATCCATTCTTTTATTAGCAAGTGCTGTGGTAATTATGGAAAAAAGTGCTCTTTTGTGTTTTATAACCATCTGCAGAAAGATTCTGGAAAGATGGTCATAAAAAGCAAGATCACTAACTTGAGAATGATCCAACTGCACTTAAATTTGAGGGGAGAAATGCACAAAAGAGGCTGCATGCTCTTTCTGCTTCTGTATTTCCTATTAGTTCTACAACCCAATTGCAGATTAACCAGGACATAAAGCTCACAGTTTATCCTTTCGTGCTTTGTCAGCTCTTAAGAGGCCACACAAACCCTGTGTGGGATAAAGTTGCAGAAAGCAGCTGACGTGTGTCCGACGTTCATGGTGGCCAGACACAGTGCCCGGCACATCCCTGTATCTTCTCATTTCCTCTTCACGACAAGCCAGAGGGGGTTTGATAGCAGTGGAGACAGTGGCTTGGAGAAGTTAAATAAACTTACTAGGGAGGGGCAATACCAGGATGCAGATCGACATTTTTCTGCCCTTTAACAACGACTCAACCTCTTAAAGTCAGTTTCTCAGTTTCAAATCCAGGCTTGTCTAACTTTCAAATGGACTGCCAAATATTGCACTTGATTGTTCAGAGCAGAAAACAAATTGCTTCAAAGAACACCTATTAAACAGTGGGTGGGAGGCAAAGAGGGAGTAACACGGAAACCTATACTATCATATGTGAAAAAGTTTTCTATTGTCATTGTGCTGTGGGAGTAGGGGATCCTGCAGCGGGGCTGTGCCTGCGATGGCCTGGAGGAGTGGGATGGGGGGAACTGGGCGGGGGGAGGGCCTGGGAGGGGGGTGGAGGAGGGAGGGGGCCAGGGATATACATAGGAATAATTTGGGATTATACATATCTATAAACAACAAAACTCTGTAAAAGTAAAAAGTAAAATAAAAATTAAAAAAAAAAAACACCTATTAGAGTTCACGTTCTTGATTTCCAGAGGACTCTCTCAAGTCTTGATTTATAGCCTGTTCATTTGTACTTTACAACACACTTATAACCGCTTGACTACCTGCTTTATCAATTGATTCTAAGGACAGAACTCTGCAAGTGGTGAGAAGGTATCCTTCAGAGTACAAATGAGATTTAAAGGAGAAAATGATGAGACATATGTAAAGCGTCTGAAGCACACCGGTTTGAAACCATTTAATGCTTGGCCGTAATTCCTCTCATCTCATTCTTACACTGAAACATGGCACAAGAATGGCCTCCATGATCAAAGCTACTTAAAAAATACAGCCATGGTCACAGATGCCTCCTTAACCAGATGATCAGGGTTAATATAATTAGGAATAAAACCTACTGACACTGCCTATCCTCTGATACAATATCCTGCCAAAGGCACCATGTCAGACATTCTGTGGCCTCAAACTCTACCTCAATCTCATCAAGAGACATCAGACAGCTTCCAGCTGATGGACATGTGACAAAACACCTGACTGGTACTCTTCATGAGAGCAGAGGTCAGGACAGAGAAGGAAAGACTCAACTGTCACAGACTGGAAGACATGAAGGAGATGTGACAACTAAATGCCACGTGGAATCCTCAACTGCATCCCAGAACAGAAAAACCACATGACAGAAGAAACTGGTGAAACCCAAAGGCTATAATTTATGTATCAGTGTTGCACCAAAGGTCATTGCCAGGTTTTGAGTCATACTTAACGTTGGGGGAAGCCTAGGGAAGGATTTTCAAAAATCAAGCACTATTCTTACAACTGTATCTAAAATGATTTCAAAATAAACAAAAAAGTTTAAATCACCTGAATTTGGTTCTCCACACATATGAAAATAACTGTCTTAGAAATCTCCACCCTGGAAATATTTACAACAAAAATATTTTGGTTCTTCATGAACCAGGGCAGCATATCATTGACCGAATAGAGTTGGCACACAAATACATGTTGAAAAATCAATAAATCCCTCATGTTCCCTTAACAAGGCAGTGCTATCTTAGCAATAATTTTTTTTTAAAATTTTTACTCGGAAAATAGAGTTCACACAATCTTGATTTCCAGAGGACTCTCTCAAGTCTTGATTTATAGCCTGTTCATTTGTACTTTACAACACACTTATAACCGCTTGACTACCTGCTTTATCAATTGATTCTAAGGACAGAACTCTGCAAGTGGTGAGAAGGTATCCTTCAGAGTACAAATGAGATTTAAAGGAGAAAATGATGAGACATATGTAAAGCGTCTGAAGCACACCGGTTTGAAACCATTTAATGCTTGGCCGTAATTCCTCTCATCTCATTCTTACACTGAAACATGGCACAAGAATGGCCTCCATGATCAAAGCTACTTAAAAAATACAGCCATGGTCACAGATGCCTCCTTAACCAGATGATCAGGGTTAATATAATTAGGAATAAAACCTACTGACACTGCCTATCCTCTGATACAATATCCTGCCAAAGGCACCATGTCAGACATTCTGTGGCCTCAAACTCTACCTCAATCTCATCAAGAGACATCAGACAGCTTCCAGCTGATGGACATGTGACAAAACACCTGACTGGTACTCTTCATGAGAGCAGAGGTCAGGACAGAGAAGGAAAGACTCAACTGTCACAGACTGGAAGACATGAAGGAGATGTGACAACTAAATGCCACGTGGAATCCTCAACTGCATCCCAGAACAGAAAAACCACATGACAGAAGAAACTGGTGAAACCCAAAGGCTATAATTTATGTATCAGTGTTGCACCAAAGGTCATTGCCAGGTTTTGAGTCATACTTAACGTTGGGGGAAGCCTAGGGAAGGATTTTCAAAAATCAAGCACTATTCTTACAACTGTATCTAAAATGATTTCAAAATAAACAAAAAAGTTTAAATCACCTGAATTTGGTTCTCCACACATATGAAAATAACTGTCTTAGAAATCTCCACCCTGGAAATATTTACAACAAAAATATTTTGGTTCTTCATGAACCAGGGCAGCATATCATTGACCGAATAGAGTTGGCACACAAATACATGTTGAAAAATCAATAAATCCCTCATGTTCCCTTAACAAGGCAGTGCTATCTTAGCAATAACTTTTTCTTTTTCTTTTCTCAAATTGATTTTACTCAAGTATAGTAGATTTACAATAGTGTATTGAAGATGTAACTTTTGGAAATAAACTTTTCCTTTTAGGACAATTTCAGATTTACAGAACTATTGCAAAGGCAGTAGAGAAAGCTCCCACAGACCTCACATCCAATTACTCTTATTTTTTTAAGATTTTTTTTGGATGTGGACCATTTTTAAAGTCTTTATTGAATTTGTTACAACACGACTTCTGTTTTACGTTTTGGTTTTCTGGACATGAGGCCTGTGGGATCTTAGTTCCCTGACCAGGGATCAAACTTGCATTCCCTGCACCAGAAGGCAAGGTCTGAAGCACTGGAAGGGATGTCTTTGGGATCACCCTGGAGGAGACGGGGGAGCTGGGACAAAAACACAGGACAGGTTTCCAAGTGCACATCCCTGACCTCAGGCTGCCAGTCAACCCAGCCCTCCCCACAGCAGGGGATCTGTGCTTCCTGGAAGTTAAACGTGGCCATGGGATTTATTTAAAGTAACTAAAAGGCTTTCCATTTCCTCCTCTCCGACTTCCCCATGGATTCACCTATCCTGCCCATCTTACCCGTGGATGAAGCTCCTCTACCCAAGGTGGTGTAGCTCCATCAAACGGCTGTGTCCAGGCCACATTTCAAAAAGGGGGCCTCCATCTCACCAGGGAGAGGCTGGCTTGTTGGCTTGCAACCCTGGTAGCATATTAGAATCACCAGAGGATTTTAAAAAGTCCCCGCGCCTAGGCAGCATCCCAGACAATCATAGCCGGATCTATGGCAGGGGAGGGGGAACGAGGTGTCAGCATTTTGAAAGCCTTTTGGGTGACTGGAGCGCAGGTGGGGTGAGAACGTCCCTTGTATCCATGAGGAGATCTAGGATTATTGTGTCAAACACTGTTGGGACTCTGACTTCTGGATCTCAGCATTCCACTCCCTTTTCAGTCAAGCCTACTGACAAAGGAGTGGCGTCCTATGGGGCATGGCAACACCTTTCCCAACAGAATACAGTTTCTTTGTAACTACAGGTGGTTGGAAAATCATGTTGAAAAATCAATAAATCCCTCATGTTCCCTTAACAAGGCAGTGCTATCTTAGCAATAACTTTTTCTTTTTCTTTTCTCAAATTGATTTTACTCAAGTATAGTAGATTTACAATAGTGTATTGAAGATGTAACTTTTGGAAATAAACTTTTCCTTTTAGGACAATTTCAGATTTACAGAACTATTGCAAAGGCAGTAGAGAAAGCTCCCACAGACCTCACATCCAATTACTCTTATTTTTTTAAGATTTTTTTTGGATGTGGACCATTTTTAAAGTCTTTATTGAATTTGTTACAACACGACTTCTGTTTTACGTTTTGGTTTTCTGGACATGAGGCCTGTGGGATCTTAGTTCCCTGACCAGGGATCAAACTTGCATTCCCTGCACCAGAAGGCAAGGTCTGAAGCACTGGAAGGGATGTCTTTGGGATCACCCTGGAGGAGACGGGGGAGCTGGGACAAAAACACAGGACAGGTTTCCAAGTGCACATCCCTGACCTCAGGCTGCCAGTCAACCCAGCCCTCCCCACAGCAGGGGATCTGTGCTTCCTGGAAGTTAAACGTGGCCATGGGATTTATTTAAAGTAACTAAAAGGCTTTCCATTTCCTCCTCTCCGACTTCCCCATGGATTCACCTATCCTGCCCATCTTACCCGTGGATGAAGCTCCTCTACCCAAGGTGGTGTAGCTCCATCAAACGGCTGTGTCCAGGCCACATTTCAAAAGGTGGCCCCTCCATCTCACCAGGGAGAGGCTGGCTTGTTGGCTTGCAACCCTGGTAGCATATTAGAATCACCAGAGGATTTTAAAAAGTCCCCGCGCCTAGGCAGCATCCCAGACAATCATAGCCGGATCTATGGCAGGGGAGGGGGAACGAGGTGTCAGCATTTTGAAAGCCTTTTGGGTGACTGGAGCGCAGGTGGGGTGAGAACGTCCCTTGTATCCATGAGGAGATCTAGGATTATTGTGTCAAACACTGTTGGGACTCTGACTTCTGGATCTCAGCATTCCACTCCCTTTTCAGTCAAGCCTACTGACAAAGGAGTGGCGTCCTATGGGGCATGGCAACACCTTTCCCAACAGAATACAGTACTTTGTAACTTACTTCACTCCCGGATCTAAGGAGCTGGAGGCACATGAACAGCACCAAAGGACAGTCTGCTCTAGCATTTCTCAGTGTTGACATCTAGCTCATTAATTTCTTTTGAAAAGAACTGATTATACAGCTGAAATATCAAAGAACAAACCTTGAACCTGTCACTCTCAAGTTGTAAGTAATTTAGTCCCCAAAGGGGCTTAATTTATGCAGGACAACAGAAGCAATAAGAAGCTACAACGTGGCACATTTATACTCAATACACGAAAGGGTGCAAAGAGGTTTGAAAAAAAAAAAAAAAACAGAAAACACAATCAAAGCGACATTATTGTTTCCAACAGGACCGTTTGATAGCAGTTTATACTCTGCGTAAGCTGAAGCTCTGATCATTTGTCCACCTGATGCAAAGAGACAACTCATTGGAAAGGACCCTGATGTTGGGAAAAATAGAAGGCAAAAAGAGAAGGGGACGACAGAGGATGGGATGGTTGGATGGCCTCACTGACTCAACGGACATGAGTTTGAGCAAGCTCTGGCAGATGATGAAGGACAGGAAAGGCTGGTGTGCTGCAGTCCATGGGGTCATAAAGAGTTGGACATGACTGAGTGACTGAACAGTACTCTGAAACAGATGAAATAAGTAATAACTGTAATAATAGTAATGACAGTTTACACACTGAGTATTTCCCATGGGCCACATATATGCTTCATATATATCTATGAAACTATTTACCACTCAATCATGCAAAGGAAGTACTTCACCGTCCCCGTTTTTCAGATGAGAAAATCAAGGCCCAGGAAAGACTACCTGTAGGTCACTGGTATTTCAACCCAGCGGTCTGACTCCCAAGGCCACTCTCTAAACCATAAAACGGCACTATTACATCTGATCTTCATGTTAGCATTATGACAAACAAAAGCATGCAAAGGTAGTGGCTGCGATACCGACCAGTTCCCTGAGGCCTACAATGCTTCAGAGATAAGATCACGGGAGCTTTTAAGGGCTCACTTTGGCACAGAATCCACTCTGGACTTCCATTCCAAGCCTCCGCCTTTCTACACCATAGAGAAGTCTTTCTTAGGTGTCCATCTAAAGATTAGCAATGCCTGTGAATATTCTACAATGATGGAGATACACTAGATCTGTCATCCAATATGGTGGCCTCTAGTCACATGTGAGTATGAAGCATGTAATATGTGGCAGATGTGTCTATTAAGGACTTCCCTCATGGCTCAGATGATAAAGAATCTGCCTGCAATGTAGGAGACCTGAGTTAGATCCCTGAATGAGGAAGATCTCCTGGAGAAGGGAATCGCAACCCACTCCAGTATTCTTGCCTGGAGAATTCCATGGACAGGGGGCCTGGCTGACTACAGTCCATGGCATTGCAAAGAACTGAATTTAATTTCAGCTAATTGAAACTTGAGTATCTAGTGCCTATCATATTGGCAGCACAGGTCATGAAAGGTCTATCATTGTCACCTTTAACAATTACTTCTCAAACCAAATGCACTTCCAGGCTCTGTTTCCACATTCATTTAACAGTTCACCAGTGTATCACAAGCTCTAGTGAAATAAAAGATCACCAACGGGCTTAAACAAATGCAGTCTCCATGATTGCACTGGGTATTTGCCTGGCAAAACCCCCACAGCAGGTTCAGCTATAAATTGGAATATGTGACTCACGAAATGGAATAAGGTCAAGGAAAATATTTCCTGAAGAAATGCCACTGCACATTTCTTTTCATGTTGAGGATGTTGTTTGTTTATAAAGAGCTGGAGAAGGTTTCAAGATAAGGCAAATGTGAACTCCACTGATCAGGGGCCAACCTCCTTCTCTGCCTGAAATAATGTCACAAACTGTGGCCTTGAAGACACTGTTGTCCGGAGTCCTTCCCCAGATGTCAACCACATAGGGTATTATTTCCTCTATGCTCTCACCATTTTCTTTCCATAAGCTGACAAAACGAAAGCCAAGACAAAGGTGAACAAACTTACCAAAGAATCCAAGAATAAAATCTAAAATGTTGGTTTCTTACTTGTACAATGCTTTGGAGATAAGATCACGGGAGCTTTTAAGGGCTCACTTTGGCACAGAATCCACTCTGGACTTCCATTCCAAGCCTCCGCCTTTCTACACCATAGAGAAGTCTTTCTTAGGTGTCCATCTAAAGATTAGCAATGCCTGTGAATATTCTACAATGATGGAGATACACTAGATCTGTCATCCAATATGGTGGCCTCTAGTCACATGTGAGTATGAAGCATGTAATATGTGGCAGATGTGTCTATTAAGGACTTCCCTCATGGCTCAGATGATAAAGAATCTGCCTGCAATGTAGGAGACCTGAGTTAGATCCCTGAATGAGGAAGATCTCCTGGAGAAGGGAATCGCAACCCACTCCAGTATTCTTGCCTGGAGAATTCCATGGACAGGGGGCCTGGCTGACTACAGTCCATGGCATTGCAAAGAACTGAATTTAATTTCAGCTAATTGAAACTTGAGTATCTAGTGCCTATCATATTGGCAGCACAGGTCATGAAAGGTCTATCATTGTCACCTTTAACAATTACTTCTCAAACCAAATGCACTTCCAGGCTCTGTTTCCACATTCATTTAACAGTTCACCAGTGTATCACAAGCTCTAGTGAAATAAAAGATCACCAACGGGCTTAAACAAATGCAGTCTCCATGATTGCACTGGGTATTTGCCTGGCAAAACCCCCACAGCAGGTTCAGCTATAAATTGGAATATGTGACTCACGAAATGGAATAAGGTCAAGGAAAATATTTCCTGAAGAAATGCCACTGCACATTTCTTTTCATGTTGAGGATGTTGTTTGTTTATAAAGAGCTGGAGAAGGTTTCAAGATAAGGCAAATGTGAACTCCACTGATCAGGGGCCAACCTCCTTCTCTGCCTGAAATAATGTCACAAACTGTGGCCTTGAAGACACTGTTGTCCGGAGTCCTTCCCCAGATGTCAACCACATAGGGTATTATTTCCTCTATGCTCTCACCATTTTCTTTCCATAAGCTGACAAAACGAAAGCCAAGACAAAGGTGAACAAACTTACCAAAGAATCCAAGAATAAAATCTAAAATGTTGGTTTCTTACTTGTCAAGTTGAAATCTGGAAAGCACTACTTTCCATTAAAGCAAGCATGACAATTTTTCTCCAGTTTCTCTATTACTATAGGCTCCCCTGCTAAAAAATCCCTCTAGTTCAGAGAGCAAAGCAGTGCTGAACCAAAAAAAACACATAATGGCCATCACTGTTGAAATTGGTTTGTACACAGAATGCTTTATTGGCATCTACAATCCAAATGCAGAAACCTACTTGAATGTTTACATGAAGTTTGTACACAGAACAATTACGTAAAATGCAGAGGACCAAGATGGGTTTCTTGCAATCCATCTGAGAGACACAATTGGAAGACAGTTGGTATTATTTTAAATTTGGAAAAAATTACTGCGATCATCTAAAGTGGGGTGGGGGGCTTCCCCTGGTGGTCCAGTGGGTAAGGACACCACCTTGCAGTCCAAGGGGAGCCGGTTCAATCCCTGACCTGGGAAGATCCCACGTGCCACAGAGCAGCTGGACCAATGGGTCCAATGACCGAGCCAGAGCTCTAGCGCCCAGAGCTGGTGCTCCGCAACAACAGAGGCCACTGCGATGAGAGGCCCACACGGGCCAAAGAACAAAGATGGATGAAAAATAGATAAATGAAAGACCAATAGAAGTGGCCCACCCAAAAAAGTGGCAGGGGGCAACAATTTGAAGGCAAAAGAAAAAAAAGAGAAGTGATCCAATAAAAAAGAAAAAGAGTTGGAGGCATCCAGCTGAGGGAATTTAGCCCAAATCCCTGCTTTCACTGGTGGAAAGATGGGTCAATGCAATAAACAGTCACTTTACATCATGAGTGTCACTAAGATAAGCATCAATTCCTATACTTGACCCACTTTTGCTATTTCAAAATAACTCCATATATGGCTACTTTAAGAGGAAAACTTTAAATTTCCAGTTTAATCTGTTTGTTTCCATATCTTGGCCTGGAGAAAACTCCATATGGGACTAGGAAGAAAAAACCCACTGAGTCCATTTTATAATATCAGATTGAGGAAAATTCAGTATAGGCTGCTCTCCACATCCATGGCTTCCATACCTGAGGATTCAACCACACCCAGATTGAAAATATTCAGGAGAAAAACAAAAACAGATTCGGGGACGTTTCAAAAAGCAAAACTTGAATTTGCTGACTGCAGGTCATTATGACATAGTGCTTCCACTGTATTACTTATTATAAGTCATCTAGAGATAATTTGCGAGTATATGGGAAGATGTGCTTAGGTTATAAGCCTTTTTATATAAGGGCCCTGAGTGTCTACAGATATTTTTCTATCCATGGGGGCTCCTAGAACCAATGCACCATGGATACAAGGGACAGCTGTATATATCTTAGTTCCTTTTTCTTCAGGTGAAAAGTACTCAATATTTAAAACAAAAAGTTCCCAGGGCTGAAAGACAAGCTCATCATATCTCAGACCATTCAGACCACAGCACCTGATGTAGAGGTAGGGTTCTGCCTAGGTATTGAAAGCAACTTCCAGTTTACATAATTTTACATGTTAAAAGTAGGGCCTCTCTGGTGGTCAAGTGGGTAAACCGTTCACCTTGCAGTGCAAAGGGTGCTGGTTCGATCCCTGGCCTGGGAAGATCCCATGTGTGGCGGAGCGGCTGGACCGGCGTGTCCAATGATGAGCCAGCGCTCTAGAGAGCATGCGCCCAGAGCCAGTGCTCTGCAATGAGAGGTCCACACAGGCCAAAAGAATAAAGATGGATGAAAACAAATAAATAAAAAAACAACAATTTTAAAAAGAGGCCAAAATTAAAAAAAAAAAAAAGAAGCAGGTAAATTCCTCACTTTGCACCAGCCAAACCGTGACTGAAAAAAAGAGGTGAGCCAGCCTCCGAATCTACTGTTCAAATGATAATAACCACTTCAGACTTTTCTCATTCCATCTTGTTTACAGTCTTCACTTGGGGACATTTCACAAAACTAGGGAGTTTATATTCAAGATGTGTTAACACTATGAGCTACTTCAAAAACTCTTCCCTTCCTCCATCAAGAAATTTAGCAAGTTTAGCATGGATTTTTTGAAATTTTACATTTGTAATGTTAATATGGAATATGGATTGCAAGCATTTTATTACTCAAAAAATCAAATTCTTCCAACATGTGAGATTTTTAAAAAATCTGTAGGCTTACTTTGTATGTTTTCACCAATTTTATTTCTCTTTTTAAAATGTTAAGTGTACCCGACACGGCTTCATTTTTTTCTAGATAGCTTTGCCCTCCTCTTCCACAGTAAAAGGGGGCTAGCTGCCCAGCTAAAGATTACATTTCCTAGAATCACTTGCAGTTAGGTGTGATTATACCACCAAGTTCTGGCCATAGAGATGGGAACAGGGACATGTGCAACTTCCACAGAATGGCCTTGAAGAGAAGGGCTTGCCTAACCTCTTCTTTCTCCTACTAGCAGGAGTCTGACGGTGATGGCAGAGCTATAGCAACACCATGAAACGCGGGCCAGGTCAGGAGGAGACCAGACTAAGACAGAGGCTATGAAGACAAAGTAATGAATTTATCTGTGTTTTGTTCTATTGAAAATAATTTTAGAGAGCCCAGAAATAAACTCATGTACTTATAGTCGATTAATTTATGACAGAGGAGGCAAGAATATATGAGAGAGAGAAGACAGTCTCTTCAAAAAGTGGGGGTGGGAAAAGTGAACAGCTACATGTACAAATAAAACTGGAACATTCTATAACATCATATCACAAATAAACTCAAAATGGATTAAAGATCTAAATGTAAGACTTAGAAATCATAAAACTCCCAGAGGAAAACATTGGCAGAATATTCTTTGGCATAACTCTTAACAATATTTTCTTGGTTGTCTCCTGGAACAACGGAAATAAAAGAAACAAATAGGACCTCATTAAATATAAAAGATTTTGCACATGAAGGAAAGCACTGACCAAAAAAAGGACGACCTACTGAATGGGAGAAAATATTCACACATGATATGACTAATAAAGGGTTAATATCTAAAAATATATAAACAGCTCATATAGCTTAACACCAAGAAAACAAACCTGATCAAAAAGTAGGCAGAAGACCTGGACATTTCTCCAAAGAGGACACACAGAGGGGCAACAGGAATATGAAAAGATGCTCAACAAAATGCAAATCAAAATCACAATATAACCTCACACCCTTGAGAAAGAACATAAATAAAATTGGTGACTATGTCGAGAAAAGGGAGTCCTTGTGAAACCACTTACCTTGGATTTGAGACTCAAACCGGGCCAAAACTCTGCTTGGGACTTGAACCCACATGGCGAGGACTTGAACCCAGCCAAAAGCCACCATACCTGGTTTCAAGACCTAATGGAGCTCAGGTTCTTGATGTCTCTTCCCAGAAAATTCAGTGAGAGACAAAGTGATAGGTAAGAAATGGATTTATTCAGATTCAGAGAGAAGCACACTCCACCGACAGAGCGTGGGCCATCACAGAGGGTGAGTGCCGCGGCCCAGAGTATGTGGCGTGCTTAGCTTTTATGGGCTGGGTAATTTCATATGCTAATGAGTAGGAGGGTTATTCCAACTATTTGGGGGAAGGGGCGGAACTGTCATGGTGCCTCTAGGTGTGTCATTTAGCTTGCTGATTGAAGATCAAGGTCTAGTTTGCCATCTTGGACCCATTTGATGTTAATGGGTTTATGCTGTATCCCTGGAATATGTCATTCTTTCAAAAATTGTGCCCTGCCCCTTTCCCTTCTGTTACATCTGTACACTGCTGAGGGAAATGTGAATTGGTGCAGCCACTGTGGAAAAACAGTATGGAAGTTCTCAAAAAACTAAAAATAAAACTACCATATGACCCAGCAATTCCGTTTTCTTGATATATATCCAAAAATACCAAAAACGTGAATTGAGAAAAATACATACACCTCAATGTTCACAACAGGATCATCTACAACTTAGTTACAGATAGTTGACAAAGCATAGCTGATGTTATACTGTACATCAACTATACTTCAATTAAAAAATAAAAACTACAAAAGAAGATATAAAAAGAACCGTTCTTCCAAGTCACCTGGCACCCAATGGTGCTTAAGTAACTCCAGAAGGGTTAAGCCATTCACACTACTTTACTGGGTCCTGAAGCGGCAATCCTCAAGTTGACCACTCCCCTAACTCACTGGATGTGGCCCAAGCAACTGTAACCACTTCCCCAAAATCTAACCCACCTTCAGAAGTAGGCCCCACTAAGCCAGTTAAAGCAAATGAGCCTCCGGTTTCTGTCTCCCTTTCCTGGGCTGGCAGAAGAAAGCAAGTGGGAGAAAGAGCATTTTCCACCCCCACTACTAGTTCAAGGCTCCTGGTGTGTATAAGCACCAACACCCAACAAACCAAGTCAACCATACTGTTAAATGATACCGACAGCACCACCTCCATCGAGAAGAGGTGAGGAACACAAAGACGGAGCCAGAGTGTGTGGGTTGAAATACTAGCCTTGCCACTTCCTGGCTCTGTGACCTCACTGTTTCGCAACTGTGAAATGGGGAGAATTACACTGGTTGATGCAGATAAAGCACTTAGAACACTGCCCACACATAGTAGAGGTTTTGCTATATGTATCCCATATGTACGTGCACATATATGTGCATGTACCACATATGTATCAATATATGTATATAACAGATATGCATACAATACACAGCATATATATATACACATACATGTCTGTCACATACATGTCTGCTATATTTAACATATATTAATTATGCATATGAGTGTCTATATGTATTGTATATCTGTGTATCTCCATTTCTTGACTGATAGACATCTATATTGTAACTTTTTGGAAAACTAAGTAGATTCATAAAAACAAAGTGCCCTTCTGTCTCGAGTCCAAAACCTTGTCAAAGTTTAATCTTCTGCGTTTGTAATACCTAATAATTAAATGTATCTGCCACTTCCATGTCCCCTAAGGAGCTTGGAAAGGCCCGGTGGGGTTTTCAGCTGCTGTAGCCCAACCTCAGGATGGGAGGCAGCTGTGGATACAGAGCAGGCAAGGTGTCCAAGGCAGCATCTCTAGACCTGCCTCATGAGGCTCTGAACTATAATTTTTATTTTCTCAGTGACCAAGGGCACTGACCTAAGCCACCAGAGAAAAAAAAGCCACCAGAGAAAAAAAAGTGTTAATACAGAAAAGACAAACACATTCTACCAATGAAAGAGTTCTTGTACAGGCAGGAATGGACAAGAGATGCTCACAAGTGAAGCACACTCTTTCCCACACTGCCTCCAGGGCTTTAGAATTGATATTTACAAAAAAGAAAAAAGAACAGTGACATATTTATGCCATCCATGTGGATACAGAACACAACTTATACAAGGATGCATCTACATACATTGTTACACCCTGCGTATCCACGACTTGAAATGTTCTGGAAGCAAAACATTTGCAAAACAGTCAAGTAGAAAGACTCTTCAGTGGTCAACAGCTGCCACAAAGCCCACTCCAAGAAGGAGCCACAAAGTTACCAGGTACCCACTCCAGGCTACCGCCTGCAATACAATGCAGCTTTCTGAGCTGCTTAAGTTAGTTTACAAAGAACATGTATTTGTTTATTAATTTGTGCATGTGCGTGTGTGTGTGTTTTAAGGAGGTTCCATCAAAAAACACATAAAATCAGGCAGCCAAATGGCTCATGGGACCTCCATGACAGCAGAGGGGAGACAGCAATCAACCAGAATATTCTGATCTAGTGTCTAGAGACACAACCAAGAAGTGGGCATATGGCCTCAATAAAGGCGGCTGACTGAAGATACCCCATATCTCGCCCAAGTACAATTCACCCCCAAGTCCCTATGGCCTCTCGACACGATCCATTAAGGTTGTTTCACTCAGGGAGGCATGGCAAGGACACATAGAACCTACTTTGCAACATTCAAAATTTGTAGTGGTGGAAATAGAAAATATTTTTAGTGCTTTAGAGTAATAACCTCTGGCATTTCTCACAACAACTTCTGTGATCAAGTCATTCGCAGAAATGCCAGTGAAACAGGACTGTGGACAGGAGCAAATTACTTGCAGTGATTTTTACAGCAATCACACTGAAGATATTTTTAAACCAAGTAAGCACAGCCTGCCATTTTAAGTACAAAGTCACCATGGCAACAATAACACAGACCCTATCTCATCTATCCTCAAGATAAGTTTTCGTAGGTAATAATATTATAGAAATTATTAAGGGAGCATTCCATTTAAGAGTAAACACTCGAAAAGACTAGGATTCGTCAGGCATTCAAGCAACATCTTAATTAACATTCAAGTACCTGCAATGGTGTCACTGTGCTTCTAAAGAAAGAACTGTCACGTAACAATGATGTTTCAGTATGATGCCATTTTAGTTACTGACATCACCAATGGTTTACATGGTGATGAAACGTGGTTTTGATCAGTTTTGTGACCAACCATCTCTATTTTTCCCCCATTATATTAAATTATCAATGAGTATTTGCTACATTCAGAAAATGCCCTTTGGTCGAAGAGCTGAGTCTCCCCAACTGAATACGTTTCAGCCAGAGGTCCACTTGCAAAAGCAGCAACATTCAGATATAATAAACTCTGCTCTTTGTTCATACTCTCATTACAATAGCCAGCTACTTTGCGGAAGAACAGAGACTTGTCCCCTAGAAGGTAATACATGTGATAGATCACCCAGTACATTATTGGCACTGTTTTATCACCAGAAGAAAATGCTTTTTTGAACATATTTCTATTGTTTTCTTTGCATCTTGTCATAATTTCTCTGCTCACGAGTACATCTCTCCCACCAGAATGCAGGCTCATCCTCAAGGTCAAGGACTCTCCTACTCATAGTTCTTTTGCATTTATAGGTGCACTCAGGCACTGAAAGTGCATAGGGGAAATTGGGAAGCTGCCTGGTCAAAGAAGCTAAGTCTCACAGGATGCCTCTGATGATATCAACAAAAACAGCCACATCACAGCGAAGAACTACCATGAATGTTCAGAGCTTGGACTCAGCTGGATTAGTCTGTCTTCCCAGGCTGCGTGGCAAGTGACTGTGACAATGACCGAACGGTAGCCCTTCGCTGTAACATTACAAAGACACTTCCTCCTGGGAACGGAAGCACAGAGAACTCCCAGTTACCTGAGTACATGAGCTACAATGGGGCAAATCTTCCTTGCCTTCATGGTCATGTCCTTCCTTAACTTCTCAACATCCTTGATTTACTTCTTTGGAGAAGTCGCCTAAAGTCCTCAGCTGGGGAAGGGTCAAGGGAAGCTACGTTTACAGGGTAGATAAACCGAAGGACAACAGTTTGCTTTGACAAAAAAGCCGATGAAGGGCAGCACTCTTTGGTTTTTAAATGAGGGAAACACCAGGTTTGGGGATGACACACTTAAAGCCCACTGAAGACATATGAGAATGAGGTTTTAGTCATAGCTGCAAAGCTTCAGAGAAAAAATGAATGGGCATTTTTTTTTTTTCCTCACGGTAATTCCAGGCTGGAAAAGGCCCTTGGGAGAGAATATTTAGGATACTACCTTACATGGTGGCTTAGACAGTAAAGAATCTGCCTGCAATGTGGGAGACTCAGGTTCGATCCCTGGGTCAGGAAGATCCCCTGGGGAAGGGAATGGCTATTCACTTCGGTATACTTGCCTGGAGAATTCCAGGGACAGGGGCAGTTAGCAGGGGGAGGCTCCATGGAATTGCAAAGAGTTGGACACGAGTGAGCCACTAACACTTTTACCTTCTTTTTAGTTGGTTGGGCATCTAGGTTGTTTTAGACTGAACCATATGAAAATGCCATATTGTATTCCCCCAAATGGCCAAATACTGTCTGTTTCACGTGCCTCAACCTAGTATCTGCACCAAGGATGGGAAAAAATTGAGCAGATATTATATTTAACCCACCTACTATACTACTCATTAGCAACTCTCAGGAGAAAATAAAAAGGTGAATAACTGGTGAATGAAAAACTGATTGCTTCACTACAATATTCTGTGCTATGTTCTTTGGTTACAGGACTATTGGTGAGTTTCCTAGAGGCTGAAATAATAAATGAAACTCAGGTAAAAAGAATTTTCTGAAACTGATTATGATTCAGTTTTAGATCATGCACACTATCATTATTTCCTTATTATCATAAAGAAGGTCTTGTGCAAGATAAGAGTTCAATGGATTGCAACTAGATTCCACAACTGGGTTCAGATGGGCACAAGTAACTAGTGACAACCAGAACTAGGTTCAACAACATCAGAGAGGCATTTCCTGAAGGCTCCCTATCAGAAAGGCACCTTTGGAACTTAGCAGATTCTTCTACACCTGGATCCCTCTATCTGGTGTCTAAAATCTCTTGCTCTGTTTCAGGACAAATCCCAAATCTTCCCACAGGCTCTGTGTTTTAAAGGTTTACAAAGATTGTCTCTCAGCTGGGGAAGGGTCAAGGGAAGCTACGTTTACAGGGTAGATAAACCGAAGGACAACAGTTTGCTTTGACAAAAAAGCCGATGAAGGGCAGCACTCTTTGGTTTTTAAATGAGGGAAACACCAGGTTTGGGGATGACACACTTAAAGCCCACTGAAGACATATGAGAATGAGGTTTTAGTCATAGCTGCAAAGCTTCAGAGAAAAATGAATGGGCATTTTTTTCCTCACGGTAATTCCAGGCTGGAAAAGGCCCTTGGGAGAGAATATTTAGGATACTACCTTACATGGTGGCTTAGACAGTAAAGAATCTGCCTGCAATGTGGGAGACTCAGGTTCGATCCCTGGGTCAGGAAGATCCCCTGGGGAAGGGAATGGCTATTCACTTCGGTATACTTGCCTGGAGAATTCCAGGGACAGGGGCAGTTAGCAGGGGGAGGCTCCATGGAATTGCAAAGAGTTGGACACGAGTGAGCCACTAACACTTTTACCTTCTTTTTAGTTGGTTGGGCATCTAGGTTGTTTTAGACTGAACCATATGAAAATGCCATATTGTATTCCCCCAAATGGCCAAATACTGTCTGTTTCACGTGCCTCAACCTAGTATCTGCACCAAGGATGGGAAAAAATTGAGCAGATATTATATTTAACCCACCTACTATACTACTCATTAGCAACTCTCAGGAGAAAATAAAAAGGTGAATAACTGGTGAATGAAAAACTGATTGCTTCACTACAATATTCTGTGCTATGTTCTTTGGTTACAGGACTATTGGTGAGTTTCCTAGAGGCTGAAATAATAAATGAAACTCAGGTAAAAAGAATTTTCTGAAACTGATTATGATTCAGTTTTAGATCATGCACACTATCATTATTTCCTTATTATCATAAAGAAGGTCTTGTGCAAGATAAGAGTTCAATGGATTGCAACTAGATTCCACAACTGGGTTCAGATGGGCACAAGTAACTAGTGACAACCAGAACTAGGTTCAACAACATCAGAGAGGCATTTCCTGAAGGCTCCCTATCAGAAAGGCACCTTTGGAACTTAGCAGATTCTTCTACACCTGGATCCCTCTATCTGGTGTCTAAAATCTCTTGCTCTGTTTCAGGACAAATCCCAAATCTTCCCACAGGCTCTGTGTTTTAAAGGTTTACAAAGATTGTCTCTCATGACTTCAAAAGTTAAGTCTACAACTCAATAACGACAACAACAAAACAAAGAACCTAAATGAAAAATGGGCAGAACATCTAAAGACATTTCTCCAAAGAAAATATAGAGATGGCCGAAAGGTACATGAAAAAATGCCCCCTAGTTACTAACTACAATGAGGTATTACCTCACAGCAGTCAGAATGACCAGCAGCAAAAAATCTATAAACAGGGCTTCCCTGGTGGTCCAGTGGGTAAAGAGTCCACCTTGCAGTGCCAGGGGCACCGATTTGATCCCTTGCCCAGGAAGATCCCACATGCCACAGAACGGCTGGACCGGTGTATCCAATTACAAGCCAGCACTCTGGAGCACATGCGCCCAGAGCCAGTGCTCCGTAACAAGAGAGGCCATTGAGATGGGAGGCCCACACAGGCCAAAGAATAAAGATGGATGAAAATAAACAACAACAAAAAAAAAAAATAAAGGAGGTCAAAATTAAAAAAAGAATCTATAAACAATCCATGCTGGAGGGTACGTGGAGAAAAGCAACCCCTCTTGCACTATTTGTGAGAATATAAATTGATACAGCCACTATGGAGAACAGTATGGAGGTTCCTCAAAAAAAAAAAAAAAAATGGAACTACCACATGATCCAGCTATCCCATTCTTGGGCATACATCTGGACAAAACTGTAATTCTAAAAGGGGCATGCACCTCTATGTTCATAGCAGTACTATTCACAATAGTCAACATGTGGAAACCTAAATGTCCAAGAGATAAATGAATAAAGAAGATGTGGTACATATATACAGGAGAATACTACTCAGTCATCAAAGGGAATGAAATAATGCATAATATTATTATGAAATAATAATATTTTGAAATATTATGTAATAATAATGATATTACGAAGTAATACACTAAGATGGATGCACCTAGAGATTATTACACTAACTGAAATCAGTCAGAAAGAGAAAGACAAATACCACAAGACAGTATCTGTATGTGAAATCTAAAATAAGGCACAAACAAACTTATCGACAAAGCAGAATCACAGACGTAGAAAACAGACTTGTGGTAGCCAAGAGAGGGGAAGGGAGACTGAAGGCTTGGGAGTTTGGGATGAGGAGATGCAAACTATTATATATAAACTGTTACATATACAGGATGGATAAACAACAAGGTCCTACTGTACAGCAAAGGGACTATGTCCAGTATCTTGTGATAACCCATAATGGAGAAGAAAAAGAGAATGTATATACTTTGCATAATGGAATCACCTTGCTGTCCACCAGAAATTAATCCACATACATAAAGCTTACTATAAGTCAGTGTTTCCCAATTTTGGCACTCTTGATGTGATATCTCCCTCATTGTGCTAGGCTGAGGAAACAGCAATTGAATCACAAAGTAGAAATACCACCATGTTTACTAAAATCCCCAAGGGCAAAAATAAGACTGACAAAAGCTACAAAAAACTTTCCTGTCAAAACTTAAGACTTCAATTCTTAACTTTTTTAAAAGAAGTTTTTGACATATAGTTGATTTACAATGGTGTCTTAATTTCCGCTACACAGCAAAGTGGTTCAGTTATACACCTATATACACATTCTTTTTTTTTAAATACTCTCTTCCATTATGGTTTCTTACAGAATAGCTAATATAGCTCTCTTTGCCATACAGTAGGATTTTGCTGTTTATCTACCTTATATGTAGTTCTGAGTATCTGCTAAACCCACACTCCTAATATACCCTTTCCTCGCCCTGTTTCCCTTTTGATAACCACAAGTTTGTTTTCTATTAGACTTCAATTTTAAATGAGTGCCTACAACGAGTGACCACTCCAAGACCAAGAACTACAACAAAAAGAAGTGAATTTTAAGAATAGATTCTGACGATTGGGGCCGTTCTGGGTTACTCCAATCTAAATGTACACAAGTCTGTGCGTGTTGGAGGCTGGGGGATGGTGTCCCTGGATAGCTGGCAAGTGTAGAAACTGTCCAGACCTCCAGTTCCATTCTAGGCAGCAGCATCCTCACCAGTATCAACAGTAAGGGGGTAACAGTTCTCTATTAAAACTGGAATTTCCAAAGATGTGTTCTAGAAGATTTTACAGAGAGATTTCTGTTGCCATCCAATAAATAAACAGAAGTTCGACACTGTGTGGAGGACTAAGAATACTTCTGCGGAGTGATGGGTAACAGCCACACACGCAATCTCATTTGACAGCTGAATAAACTTCCTTCTGGAATAAATCAAGCTCACACTCTGAGTGGACACTGGCCTTCTCTCAGTAGGGTGACCAGCTACATGAAAACATCCCAGGAAAAGTTTTCCACTAAACCACTTTAGGAAACCATGTAATGTTGAGTTGACCAAGAAACATGCATTCTTATGAGCGACACTGCCAAATATGGAATTAACACTCCCACATCAGAGGCAGGCTTCGACTGTTCAAGGGTTACCTTGGCTGTATCACTGTGAACTGTGAGTGGAAGACTGGCTTGCTTGCTTTCTCTTTCAACACAGAGCTTGCGTCCTGAATGTAAACTCGGTCCTTGCAAAGGAGTAAGTAAATAAGTAAGTAAGTAATATGGCCATCATATTTTGTTTTAGAAGAAATGTACATTTTTAACATATTGAGGATTATATTTTCTTGTCTTATATCTAGGGTCAGCTGAAGTAAGAATACCTCACTTCACTTCTTATGACCAAACTGGTAGGTGATAACTCAGAATCCACTTTCCCTACAGCCTCTGAACCTTTTGTACATTCAGCTGCAATTCATCACATGACTGTGGAAGGAAACCATGACATCCTGTGGAATTCGTTTTGACCCCAATTGATTTACTTTTTCTCTCTGGAAAAGCCACAGAAAATTATGAGGGACTTTCACTAGATTGTTTTTTAAAGGTGTACAAAAACATTATCGGGAGATGAAAAAAAAACAACTGTGTGAAAAGATATACAATGTATATAAATGGAAAGTGCAATACAGTGCACTCAGGGGCTATTGTGAAAATTCTTCTATAAACTCACTGTAATTCCACTCAAACAGGGACACTGGTGGAACATCAAAGGCTGATTCCAAAAAATCAGACACTTTGAAAGAAGAACAAGAAGAGAAAATCTCTCCTAGGAGATATCCTATCTTACTTTAAATCTACACTAATTATGACAGTGCAGTCTTAGCAGATGGATGGTGAAAGAGACCAAGAGAACAGAATGGAGCCCAGAGATATATGCACAGGCACAGAAATGTAATGCATGAGATCACATTATACAAAAATCAGTGGGGATATGAGGAAATACTAAGTATGTGGTGGCTTCTACATAGGAAATGTAAAATATAAATAGATTTCTACCTTATACTATACCAAAAAACTAAAATCCTAAGGGAATAAAGACTGAAAACTGAAAAATATACTTTCTCTTTTTTAATGAAACTTTTTTAATGAAACTTTTTTAAAAAAATCACAGCTGGCTTTCAATATTGTATTATTTTCAGTGCTTCAGTTATATAGAGAGAGACAAAGACAGACAGACAGAGAGAGAGAGAAGGAAATGGCAACCCATTTGAGCATTCTTACCTGGAAAATTCCATGGACAGAAAAGCCAGGAGACCCGTGTTCTATCCCTGGGTTGGGACAATCGCCATGGAGAAGGAAATGGTGACCCACTCCAGTGTTCTTGCGTGGAGAATTCCATGGACGGATAAGCCTGGCGGGCTGCAGCCCATGATGTCACACAGAGGCAGACAGGACTCAAGTGACTAAGCAGCAGCATGTGCTGTGTGTGTATTCTTTTTCTGATTATTTTCCCTTACAGGTTATTGTAAAATACTAAGAATATAATAGTTTGCTGTGCTTTTCAATAAGTCCTTGAAAAGAGCACTTTAAAAGAGAACACTGCACTGGAAAGGAAAGATGATACTCAGTTTTAAACATTAAAAGTGTACAGGTTGCTTTGTTACAGTAAAACTTAATGTGTACACACACACACACACACACAGAGAGAGAATACTGAAGAACATCTGAAAAATCTTGGAGATTGGAACAATTTTAAAACAAGGCTAAAATAAAAGGCACAAATCGGAAGAATAAAGGAAAAGACCTATAATTAGGGCACTATTACAATAAAAAATGTGTTCACCACAACAAAAATGTGCTCCAAGTTAAAAGATAAGCCACAAAGAGGAAGATGATATTGATAATATACTTAATGTATAAAGATTTGCTACAAACCAATAGGAAAAAAATAAGGCTATAAATGAAAGAGAAAACCCAAATGGCCAATAACGTACCAAAATGTTTCTACCTCTCTAGGGAAATTCAATATAAAATCAGTGAAGTACTTCATACCTCTGAGATTCTTGAAAAAAATAAAACAAAACAGTGAATACCAAATGGTGGCAAAGACTTGAAGAAACCTAGAATGCATGTGATAACAAAGCATTCAACTCTTCACCAAGCAGGACCCCACAGGACCTTCCTGGGAACACACCCCACCCCCATATCCTCTACTTTAGCTCTTCTCTGAAGTACCCAGATTACTGTATCTGACACATTTCCTCAGCTGTTTTACAGGCTCCTCCTGGAGCCTAAGGCCTGATCAGGTTAACCCCTGTGACATGGCCCTGTTACTTCACCATCAACTAATCAAAGAACTGTACATGAGCTGATCATACACCTTGGGACAGCCCTCCCTCACCTGGCCTCTAAAAATGCCTTGCTGAAAGGCATCAGGGACTTTCGGTCTCATGAGCACCAGTGTCCCAGACTCCTTGCTTGTCGCCTGCAATAAATACTGCATTTTACTCCACCACATCTCGGAATCAATAGATTGGCTTTACTGCACACAAGCAAGGGGTCCCAAACTCGGGTTTGGTAACAACTATACCATCACTCCAGTCAGTAAGATACCAAAATTCCTCACTGAAAGAATGAAAGCAAATTACTGCCTAAGTCTCAACAGCACAAGAAGTAAAGTTAATTTGGCAAAAACCGTTTTACATCTAAGAGTTTTCAGGATGATAACCAGATAGCATCCCAGGCCTTCAACCTTTTTTCCAAACCTGCACACAATTTGGAACACCCACTTGGCCATCAGTTCACTAACTACTGGGGTTTTTTTGTTTATATACTTATTTTTTGGAGGGGGCGGGTTGGGGAGGTAGGGGGGCGGGTGGGCCACTTCTATTGGTCTTTCATTTCTCTATTTTCATTCATCTTTGTTCTTTGGCCCGTGAGGGCCTCCCATCGCAGTGGCCTCTGTTGTCGCAGAGCACCGGCTCTGGGCACATGCGCTCCAGAGCTCCGGCTTGGTAATTGGACACATCAGTCCAGCCACTCCGCCGCACGTGGGATCTTCCCAGGCCAGGGATGGAACCAGCGCCCCTTGCACTGCAAGGTGGTGTCCTTACCCACTGGACCACCAGGGAAGCCCACTAACTACTGTTGATTCAAACAATTCCTAAAACTCTATCTTCTTCAGGAAACTAATTAGGAGGAGGTTTTAACATCTGTTACATCCCTATACCCTGAAGAAAGAAAATATTCTTGGGACTTCCCAAGTGGTCCAGTGGTTTAAGACTCTATGTTTCCAGTGCAGTGGACCCAGGTTTGATCCCTGGTCAGGGAACTAGATCCCACATGCCACAACTAAGACCAAGTAGAGCCAAATAAGTAAACAAAAAAGAAGCTGACTTGAGGGGAAGCCATCATTTCTTAAAAAAAAAAAAAAGAAAGAAAGAAAAAAAGAAAATATTCTTACTGATTGTATCCTGACCAAAAACACATCACCAACTTCCTTTTCATTCTCAAACTCTCTGGACGTATTTTTCCATTTCTGAGGTGGACAGTGGAGGTACCTTACCTTTATAATCCCTTCAGCTGTGTGCATGTTTTTCATGTATTCATCTCATCTCCAACCAATTATTTTCAAAGTCCTTTGCACACCTGTTGTGTCAATGTTTTCTATTTAAAACAGAGGGACCAGAGGTTGATGCACTCCCTAGGACAGCTCTACACATGAAGGCATTTAATAAATGCTTTCAACCATAATGATTTAGAAGCAGGTCTATTTCCAGACAGAAAACATTACTGAGTTTTAACATAATGTTATTTATGTTGCTCAAAAGCCTCCAGACCTAAGAGTTCATCCTATATGATTCCATTTATATAAAGTGCACAAACTGGCCCAACTATGTGGGTAGATATTAGGAATGATTACCCTTGGTCAGGACTGCCTAAAAGGGAGCTTGCAGGGGATTTCTGAGGGGCTGGTAACATTCTGCTTCTTAATATGTACTGGCTAAGTTTGCAAAAAATTATCAAGCTGTATGCTTAGTATCTGCCCACTTTTTACATGCATGTTATACTTCGATATCAAATTTTAAAGTGATTTTATAATATTTGTGCCTCTTGCAAAACATCTAAAAATATCTGTGACAAACTATCATTATATAATAGAGCTCAAAACAGTTTTTGGTAATCTGGGACAGTGGCTTTGCAACATGACAGTAATCATGGAATAAAAATCCATCTCTTTAATGTTCTGAATTTCGCTTTACTTAACCATGGATACGGTCAGAATATGCCAGAGGAGAAAACTAAAAGGGAACTATAAAATAGAGGGCTGTATTAAATAAGGCCATCCTCGGGGTGTGAATTTCTTTGTTAATTGCATCTCCATGCTTTGCTCCTTGCATGAGGGAACAGATGCCTGAACTGAAGATGCCATTTTAAATAAACCCTCCATTTAAATATTCTTTTCAGGGAGTTGTGAAACACCACAGTCCTAAACCTAAGAGGGTGACTTGATACACACACAAAATGGCAGATTTAACAGGCTCCTCCTGACTTTCACTTCCAAGGTTTCTGCTCTTTTTATACTAGGAGTATTTCACATGTGTGCTCAGACCTCCCAGAGAACAGCAATTTAAAGTCTCCATCTGAGGGAAGGAGTTAAGGAGGGGTAGGGGCAGGGAGCCCAATGGCTGTTCAAAAGGATCTCTATGAGCAGGAAGGGGGAACCAGTCGCCTCTCTTACAATTCCTGCATTTCTCAAGCACACAGGAAAAACGTAACGAAGTCCTTACTGAAGACCATAAGGATGACACAGGGCGCGCAGGAGGTTGCCTTCAAGGTTTAATCTAGGTAGATTTGATTACAGCTAAGGAGATGAATTCTAAATTTGGAAAGGCCATCAAGGTGATTAAGGATATTAAGAAATGGGACTAGATCCTTGAGGTCTTTCTACTTAATGAAGAGAACATAGGATGATGAAAACAACTTTAGTAAGCAAAATGAACTTCATATAGATTCAGTTCTTTCAGAGATAAAGCATCCTGAACATCAGGACAAATTACCAAGGAAAGCCAGACACTTTGTGTTTGCTCTCACTGTTAAGATGGTTTAGGTCCCATTGACAAAGAATGAATTAATTTGTGCAAAGCTCCCCACTATATCTCCAGATTCTCTGATGATGTTTAAAAAAAAAAAAAGTATGGTTTAAAACTTCCTATAGCTAGAGCAATCAAGTAGCCCTTTTGGAAGGATAACATTGTTTTAACCGGAGATCTTGTTATCCTGTAGGTGTGCTCAACCAAGTCTTCAAAGACGCCATTATTCAGATTTTATAATACTGGGAAACACAAAAGGTGTTCAGTCCCTCTTACTTAAAAGCAGTGGTTCTCAATTTGGGGTCATTTTGTCTCCCAATAGCTGTTATTTGGCAACATCTGGTGACATTTTTGGTTGTCACAACTGTGCCACTGCTAAACATCCCACACAACCAAGAATCATCCAGCCCTAAATGTCAAAAGTGCTGAGCTTGAGAAACCCTGATCTAAAAGTATACTTGAAAGGGAAGGAAAGATTTCTTTCGTTTCAGTAGCTGTCTCCAGTTGCTCTGAAGAGGCGAGCAGAATTCAACAGTCCTACAGAAGATAACTAAGTAATAACTCTAATGCAAGATCATTCACAACAGATCTTGTCAAACCACTTTCAAATACTGGAGTTACAGAGCCACTAAGAGTAAAATTCAAAAGATGAGGTTTAAATACTTTTTCCTTTGACAGATTTTGTTTCTGACCAAGTAAGCAATTTTCACTTCTAGACATTAAAATTCTATTATTTGGTTACTAGAAAATGTACTTTCTTAAAGTAATCAAGTCATCTGTCAGATGTAGTTATCAGATATTAAGTATCATCCTACTGAAACAAATTTTAAAATAAATGATCATGATAGATCAAGAAAAATGAATAGAATATGAATTACTAGGAATAAACAGGGAAACATCACTACAGATCCTACAGACAACAGAACTAAATAGATAATACAAAAATATTATGAACAACTTTATGTCAGTAAATAACTTAGATAAAACAAAAAAGTCCTGAAAAAACACAACCTATCAAAACTGAAACAAAGGGAAACAAATGGAAATAGGAAATGGAATAATACTCTCTCTGTTAAAGATATATAATTCATAATTTAAAACTTTTCCACAAAGAGAACTCCAGACCCAAACAGCTTCACTGGTGAATTCTTTCAAAGAGGTAAGGAAGAAATCACGACACTTTAAAAACAATCAAATGAATAAACAGATAAGAACTGGGTTTCATTTCTATGCCTAACCCCTCTGGAGTCACAGCAAAGGAACTACTGTTTCCATTCCCAAAAGGCTCACACTTTTCCTCTTTATCTTTTGAAATGGAGGAGGAAACAGACAAGATTAAAAACATTCTTGCAAGATTCATCCATGTGTGTCCATGTGTAATCAGTTAAAGAGGTTACTTTACATACATACTTGATGTACAAGATGTTCCCCCCTCCCACACACACTGACTCCTGTCAACCTGCTCATCCTTCAAGACTCAGATCAAGGATAACCGCCTCCCCCAGAAAATCCCTCTAAGAAACATCACTCCACCTTTTTTTTCTCCCTCAGACAGAGGAAATTATTCGATGGGGTCTTGTACGTTTATTATAACTATCTGCATCTCTGAAATAACTGTGATAATCTGAAACCACTGGGTCTTGTTTATTTTTGCTTCAAGACTTACCACAGTACCTGGCTCACCTCAGGAGGACTTAGTGAACGCTTGTTGAGTGAGCAGCTGTCTTACATTCTCTGAAAGCCTTCACAGCGATGGCCATGAAACAGGAATGCAAACACTTAAGAGACTGGCACGTGCTTATTGCATGGCATTGCCTTCATTTAACCCAATTACACAAGTTGAGAGTAGAACTCAACACCATTGTTACCTTTTAATCCTCACAGCAATAATGAATTTCAGTGAAACTGTTTTACTCCAAGCTTTTTTCCACTTCAAAAATCTGACAAGAAAGAAGTCTTTTTTACTAGAGAGGAAAATATTTTATAACATCAAAAGAAAAGGCTAAAGGCAAAAAAAAAAGTAATGAAATAACATTCACACTGTTCTTTGTTTTTGTGTCTGTATATGCCTATAGCAATCAATTTACTTCTAAAGTGACTTCAAGCTCTGAAATTCTGTTATTTGGTGCAAATTTGTGTTCAATGTATTACTGTTATTAAAGAACAATAATGAATGTCATTTGCCCTATATAATTTAGGCTAATTTATCATAGTTTGTCAAATATAAATAATCTCATTTTATACACCTTGGAATCTATACATTAATAATGCAGAGAGACCTTAATAAAATCCATTTTACATGATAAAACCCTTATCTTTTCAACAAATATTTGTGGAGGTGCCTACATCAATTATTTGAATGAACATTGGGATAAAACAATGAGTAAAGCAATCTTTATTCTTCACAAATGTGACATCTGAACAGAAAAGACATTATTATAAACAGTAACAACACAGGTAACAGGAACCAGAAAAATCATGTTAAAATTATGAAACGGATGATACTGGCTTAAAGATCCAGTAGGAGCCCTCTTACCAATGTTCACCTAGTGGATCCACCCAATTAGCCCATATTCTCTATTCTTTTTGTGAATCATACTGGGCATTGCCCACAAAACTTGATTTCTAGGCTATTCTCCAAGACGTCTATGTATAGACTGCTTCTCCCAGAAGAGTCTGTTATATTTGTTCTCGAACCTGTTTATGCCAGCTGTACTTGTTACCAGAATTACGACATTTAATTAGGTGTTACACAAACTAATAAAATGACTTCCAAAAATAGTTATTTCTTTGAAAACCAAGTTGATGGGCTTTGAAAAAGCCTTAAAAGATGAGTCACTTGGAAAAAACAACTGCTAGAGTAAGTGGGGGCTACACAAATTGAAAGTCTTAAGAGGAGGAGAGCTGTTGATCTACAAGGACTACACACAGATAGGTTTTCACTGTACTGTACAAGGATCAAACTGGAAATCACAAGTCATTGAATTCTGGCTGTGATTGATACACAAGAAAGACTTTAAGGAATTTCAATCAGGGCTCACACTCAAAGACTTTGACTTCACAACAAAATCCTGGTGAATTCAAGTTTAAAATCAAACAAAATGTGTAAGGTACATATATGATTACTGACAGTGATGAACCACTTTGGCATTTTCAATAAACTATCAAACTGCTTGACCTCAGATGCAGTCCATAAGGATGTCCTCTAAGAACCCCTTGGATGGGTCAAGTGGTTTGGGCTGGAGCTTTTGCTAGAGCAAAAAAGATACTAAGTAATGATTGACTTCCTGTTTGCCACAAACAGCACTCTGTGCTACTGGACTAGAGTTTTATGCAACATTGCCCTCTGAATCCCAAGATTTGAAAGGCACTCTCTCCCACACCCAAGAGTTTGCTTTTCCTAGGTCTTTACACTCAGAGGGAGAGAAGCAAGTCATCCTGGGAATATTTCCTGCCCAGATGTTCTTCCGGGTACCATGCTTTGTCTTCAGCTACATCTGAATTCCTACACAAACTTCCAGAAGCAAATGTTGTATGTGTGGGTCTTTGGCATGCAGGCTTCCTACTGAGGCTGGCCTGTGAGGCTGGCCTGGGCCCTGTGTGTAGAATCAAGAAAGCTGGCACGGCCAGCAATAAAGAGGGCAGGAGAATTCAAAGCTAGAGGCCCTCAAGAGGGCAAACGCTATGGCTTCCTCCGGGCAGGGCTGGATGTCCTGCTGGCAGGCACATCGAGGTCCTAGCATGCAACACAACTGCCAATGACACCTGTGACACTGGTTTCACGGAAACACGTGGCATTTAAACAGTTAGGAAGGGGTTCTGTCATATTTGTTGAGCCTAACATTGACCCTCTGATTTCTGCGATCTAAATTGCATCCTATTAGAGGTGAGCTTCGGGGAGCATGGATACATTTATCTGTATTCCTTAGTCCCTGTGTTGTCCATCTGAAATTATGACAATATTGCTAACTGGCTATACTCCAGTATAAAATAAGTAGTTCTTTTTTTTTTTAAAAGGAAAAAAGAAGTTATATCCTTTTAGATCTGTAAAGGCCCAAAGAAAGGATTTTAGCAAATCCTTTTTCTGTATAGTAAACTGAGCTTAAGACATGAAAATGATTTTAGAACTCGGGCTCAACAAAATTCACAACAAAATCCTGGTGAATTCAAGTTTAAAATCAAACAAAATGTGTAAGGTACATATATGATTACTGACAGTGATGAACCACTTTGGCATTTTCAATAAACTATCAAACTGCTTGACCTCAGATGCAGTCCATAAGGATGTCCTCTAAGAACCCCTTGGATGGGTCAAGTGGTTTGGGCTGGAGCTTTTGCTAGAGCAAAAAAGATACTAAGTAATGATTGACTTCCTGTTTGCCACAAACAGCACTCTGTGCTACTGGACTAGAGTTTTATGCAACATTGCCCTCTGAATCCCAAGATTTGAAAGGCACTCTCTCCCACACCCAAGAGTTTGCTTTTCCTAGGTCTTTACACTCAGAGGGAGAGAAGCAAGTCATCCTGGGAATATTTCCTGCCCAGATGTTCTTCCGGGTACCATGCTTTGTCTTCAGCTACATCTGAATTCCTACACAAACTTCCAGAAGCAAATGTTGTATGTGTGGGTCTTTGGCATGCAGGCTTCCTACTGAGGCTGGCCTGTGAGGCTGGCCTGGGCCCTGTGTGTAGAATCAAGAAAGCTGGCACGGCCAGCAATAAAGAGGGCAGGAGAATTCAAAGCTAGAGGCCCTCAAGAGGGCAAACGCTATGGCTTCCTCCGGGCAGGGCTGGATGTCCTGCTGGCAGGCACATCGAGGTCCTAGCATGCAACACAACTGCCAATGACACCTGTGACACTGGTTTCACGGAAACACGTGGCATTTAAACAGTTAGGAAGGGGTTCTGTCATATTTGTTGAGCCTAACATTGACCCTCTGATTTCTGCGATCTAAATTGCATCCTATTAGAGGTGAGCTTCGGGGAGCATGGATACATTTATCTGTATTCCTTAGTCCCTGTGTTGTCCATCTGAAATTATGACAATATTGCTAACTGGCTATACTCCAGTATAAAATAAGTAGTTCTTTTTTTTAAAAGGAAAAAAGAAGTTATATCCTTTTAGATCTGTAAAGGCCCAAAGAAAGGATTTTAGCAAATCCTTTTTCTGTATAGTAAACTGAGCTTAAGACATGAAAATGATTTATCCAAGTTCACATGGCAAGTTCATGGAACTCCTGAGGCAGGCAGCCTGGCATCAGAGTCATTGTGCTTTCCTTCTCTTTGCTGACCCTGGGGCCCCACCAGCACCAGTACCACCGGAGAGCTGGGTAGAAATGCAGAAACTCAAGACCTCACCCAGGACCAGAGAATTAGAATCTGCGATTTGAACAGGACTACCAGATGACTTACATGCACATTAAAGAATTGCTCTCAACCCACTTTTTAAAATGCAGTTTTGTTAAATGATTGACTATGTTTACATTCATAATCCTCATAAAAACTTCTTTATCACAAAGACAGACCCAAACAATTACTTTACTGTTTTGCTGTATTTGATCATTTCACATATAATTTTCATTTAAAATTACAGGCAACTAATGAAACAAAACTGGCACTTCTCTCTGGATGCATGTGTGTCCTAAGTTGCTTCAGTCGTGTCCAAATCTTTGCACCCCCACGGACTGTAGCCTGCCAGGCTCCTCTGTCCATGAGATTCTCCAGGCAAGAATCCTGAAGTGGACTGCCATGTCCTCCTCCAGGGGATCTTCCCAACCCAAGGACTGAACCCATGACTCCTGCACTGCAAGCAGATTCTTTACCACTAGTGTCACCTGGGAAGCCCTGTCTCTCAATAAATGATCTGTATTCACTCTGCATGGATAGTCCACAAATGCCTCAGAAGAGGTGACTGCGGGGAATCCATTTAGTTGGCATATCTTTGGACCTGTGAAGATGTAACATATTCAGGATTCTATTAGGCAACCTACGTTCCTCGCAGAAAAAAACCAGAGGTACACAGTGAGTGAGAAAGTGAGAGAAAAACAAAGAGAATGAGCGTACACAAGCACAATGGCTAAATGTGGACCTCTTCAACCAGTGAAATAATTTCCACGGACGCATGTAGATGGTGTACTGCATACAAACAGTACATGGAGATACCTTCCCATTGTGCAAAACCACCAAAGGTGCTGAACAGTCAGCCCCCTTCAAACATCAATTGGCTCACTGCATTCACATGAAACGTCCAGAATAGGCATTTAAATCCATAGAGACAGGAAAGTAGATCAGTGGTTGCTAGGAGCTGAGGCTGGGGAGCATGGGGAGGGACCTCTAATGGTCACGAGGTTTCCTTTTGGGGTGACGACAGTGTTAGCTAGCGGTGGTGGTAGAGCAACTTTGAATACACTAAAACTCACTGCCTGTGCACTCTTGAATGTGTGAATTACACAGTATGTAAATTCTATCAACAGAGGATTTTAAAAAGTCAACAGGCTTAACAATGTTTTCTTTTTAACAGTTTTTGAAAAGTATGTTTTAAGATGCAATGAAAGATAAAACTGTACACACACTGCTCATTATTTTCTTTCTCAACATAAAGATTATGAATACCTTAAAATCTGAGCCCAAAGGGACCTTTATTTCTACAAACCTCACCCATTTTACCAGTAAATGAACTGATACCACATTAAGGAAGTAACATATAAGAATCAAAGTTTCAGCCAATGGACAAATGGTCAGAGTTTTCCCAGTATTAAATCACTTCAATTAAAACATTTATCAGGGTATGTTCAGTAATTAAATACATCTGGAAAAATAATGCCAGTTCTTGGTCCTGTGGTGTATTTACTATGAATCTATCAAAGGAAAAGTACTATGCTTCCTTTCTGGCTGAGGGGAACTTTTTTTTTTTAATGTAAAAGCTAAAAACTAAAACCAAGGAGACTGCCGGAGCCAGTGAGGTATGCACAAATTAACATAAATTGGCAAATGAAGTGTGGGAGCAACAATTGTCCAAGACACAAAGTACTTCCTTGAGAACAGGCCTCTGGTTTGGGCATTTGCTTCATGAGAACTGCATCGACCTTCCACATCTACTTAAAAATAAAGCCCGCCCCCAACTAAGCCCGGGGCGTGAAAGCCATTCCCAGGAAGGTCCCCAAGAGGTAATCCGACGCTCAATTTCTAATCCAAACAAGTCCAAATGTCTAAAGCTAAAAATTAAAAAGAAAGAACTTTATTTCAGAAAAATTAGTTAATGCTTTCCTCAAGCCTGTACTTCTGTGTAACTTCAACATCTCTGAGCCAAGCACTGCAAAAATACGGGTAACTACAGGACCTGACTAGTAAGGAATCTTTGATGCTCAGAAAAGGGGGCGACAGAGGATGAGGTGGATGAATGGCATCACCCACTCAGTGGACGAGAGTTTGAGCAAATTCCCAGAGATACTGACAGACAGGGAAGCCTGGCGTGCTGCAGTCCATGGGTTAGCAAAGACGCAGACACGACTTAGCGACTGAACAACAAGTAGGAACCTGAGATACAGGTCATGCAATTCTGCCCTTTTCTAGAAGGATCTTATCCTAGCTCACCCCTAACTTTTTGTTAAGAAATTGCCCTGGTGGATTCGAGGGCCTTATTTCCTTTCACATTTTGATCACCTAGTAAATTTATACAAGTCAAATAAATAAAAGAAAAAAAAAACGTTTAACTCTAAAATTCTTTGCTCTTCCTTTTAAATGCAAAATCAAGTGCCCTCCTTACAACCCCTCACATTTTATTGGTACAAAATGACCACCCACACAATCAATAGCAGAGGGAGTGTAAGATAAGGGTAGCCGGCCGGCCGGGAATGCCCAAGCCCTCCCCAGGGGCCCGCAATGGTTAAACCCAGTGATTCCTTCATTGGAATGCTTCCGATGGACTCCTGACAGTCTTTGTGGCTTCTGCGGCTGGAGTCTGTCTGCCACTAGAGAACGATAACAGAACAGGCAGGGGAAATCCTTTCCAAGACACATTTTCAGGGATGCAGCGGAACGAGGCTGATTTCAACCGCACTCTTCATGAGTTTTCCGAGACACACAGCGTTCCCATGTAACGACAGGTTGCTTGGGCAGGATTTCGGGAGCGTCAGGAGGTGACAAACACAATCCTACAGCCGCCCGCTCTCCGCCCCCGGCCCAGTGGGGAGATTTTCAATCCCCAGAGCTCGGCTTTTTCACCCTCTCCACCTGTACCCAGGCTCGCGTTTTGATAGTTGAAACGGGGGACAAAGAGACTCACTCTCCGTCCCATCCTGTCCCTCTGCCCTCACACCTTCCTGGTTTCAAGGGTCATGGAAGTCCCCAGTCTTGGGGAACTGGGCGTTGGTTTCAGGTGAGCTTTGGGCGAACAAGATCCCGGCAGGGTGGGACTGGATCAGACTCGGGCGATTGGAGAGTGTCCTGGGAAAAGGACCAGAAGCTACTCTTTCCCACCCCATGAAAACACAGCACGAGCCCGCGGCCCGGGACGCTCGGCTCCCTCGGCCACCCTCCTGGGGGTCCTGCTCTCCCTCTCCGGCGAGTCGCACGCCCCGGGGCGCAGCCGGAATGGGGACACCCCCGGGATGGGGCGGGGACGCGCACCTGGGTGTTCGGGACACCTGCGCCGCGCCCCTCCCACCTCCAGCCTCCACACCCCACCCTCCCTAAACAGGCCGGGTGGCGGAGGTGCCCCCAGGAGGCCCCACCTGAGCGGGGGCGCGAGGCCGTGGCCGTGGCGCGGGGCCAGCGTGTCGGCTTACCCATGGCTGGAGGCGGGTGGGAGGCGCGGGATGCGGGCACTCGGGCTCCCCGGGGACGGACACGGAGGCGGCACAAGTTTGCAGGTCCGGCGTGCACGTGTGCGGGCTGGCGGGCTGCGCTGGGCTGTGGGGCTGGCGGCTAGTGCTCGCTCCGGGCCGGGGTGGGAGCGCGGCGCGGCTCCGCCTGCACTGGGGGCCGGCCGCGCCGAGAGGGGCCCTGACGTCAGCGCCGGGGGCTTTGTGCGCCCGCCGCCGGGGCCCCAACCCGGCAGCTAGCGCGCTGAGGTGGTGGAGAAGCTCGCGGCTTCCTCTGGGACCCCCAGGCGAGAGCCGAGGGGCGCGGAAACCGAAAAAGCCAGTGGGGGGATGGGGACAGAGGGGCTTCTAGGATCTGGGAAGCGCCGACCCGCGTCCCAGAAGAGAACTCTTAACAGCCGGAGGGGCCTTTGCAGTCCTAGTCGTCACCCATTGTGCAGATAAAGAAACTGAGGCCTGAGACGCTGCTCCGGAGTCCCCCGGCCCCAGTGTTTGGCAGCTTTGCCCCAGTCCACAGTCCTGGAACCTTCGGCTCTCGTGGGGGCTGCGGGAGCTAGTTTGTTACATGCGTTTGCATCCTGCCCTCACACCTTCCTGGTTTCAAGGGTCATGGAAGTCCCCAGTCTTGGGGAACTGGGCGTTGGTTTCAGGTGAGCTTTGGGCGAACAAGATCCCGGCAGGGTGGGACTGGATCAGACTCGGGCGATTGGAGAGTGTCCTGGGAAAAGGACCAGAAGCTACTCTTTCCCACCCCATGAAAACACAGCACGAGCCCGCGGCCCGGGACGCTCGGCTCCCTCGGCCACCCTCCTGGGGGTCCTGCTCTCCCTCTCCGGCGAGTCGCACGCCCCGGGGCGCAGCCGGAATGGGGACACCCCCGGGATGGGGCGGGGACGCGCACCTGGGTGTTCGGGACACCTGCGCCGCGCCCCTCCCACCTCCAGCCTCCACACCCCACCCTCCCTAAACAGGCCGGGTGGCGGAGGTGCCCCCAGGAGGCCCCACCTGAGCGGGGGCGCGAGGCCGTGGCCGTGGCGCGGGGCCAGCGTGTCGGCTTACCCATGGCTGGAGGCGGGTGGGAGGCGCGGGATGCGGGCACTCGGGCTCCCCGGGGACGGACACGGAGGCGGCACAAGTTTGCAGGTCCGGCGTGCACGTGTGCGGGCTGGCGGGCTGCGCTGGGCTGTGGGGCTGGCGGCTAGTGCTCGCTCCGGGCCGGGGTGGGAGCGCGGCGCGGCTCCGCCTGCACTGGGGGCCGGCCGCGCCGAGAGGGGCCCTGACGTCAGCGCCGGGGGCTTTGTGCGCCCGCCGCCGGGGCCCCAACCCGGCAGCTAGCGCGCTGAGGTGGTGGAGAAGCTCGCGGCTTCCTCTGGGACCCCCAGGCGAGAGCCGAGGGGCGCGGAAACCGAAAAAGCCAGTGGGGGGATGGGGACAGAGGGGCTTCTAGGATCTGGGAAGCGCCGACCCGCGTCCCAGAAGAGAACTCTTAACAGCCGGAGGGGCCTTTGCAGTCCTAGTCGTCACCCATTGTGCAGATAAAGAAACTGAGGCCTGAGACGCTGCTCCGGAGTCCCCCGGCCCCAGTGTTTGGCAGCTTTGCCCCAGTCCACAGTCCTGGAACCTTCGGCTCTCGTGGGGGCTGCGGGAGCTAGTTTGTTACATGCGTTTGCATCCTGATTGCACATTAGAATCAGCTGGCCAGCTTTTGAAACTGGATTTCTTCTGGGCCTCAGCAGGTGACACTGAGGTTTCGTATCTCAGAAACTCCCAGCTGATTCCAATGTATGGCCAAGGTTGCCACACTGATTTCCTTGTGGGTAACAAATGGTTTGGAAGGGCACAGGCGGCACACTCCCATCTGGGTGGTGGCAGATTTGAGGGTGTCCATAATCTGTCTGATCTCTGGAAGCCCATCCTGGAAGGCTCCAGAAGACTCTGCACACCCTCCCCAGACAGGGCTTCTCCCCCTGTTACTCAGGCCTCCTGCTTGAGCCTGTAAGTGAATTAATGGTTTAACAGTGTCCAGATCCTAAATGCCTTCTGTCTCCTTAGAGAAAAATTCTCCTGTCTCCAAAGGTATTAGCCAGCCCCTGAGATCCCTGCAGCTTTCCCTTGGGTAATGCTTTCTGAGACATTTCTGAGCCCAACCTTCCCCCCTGATAGTTTATGTTGTGTTTTTTTTTTCTACTGTTTTGAAAATACATCGTGTTACTTAAACAGAGGGTTACATAAACAGTAACAGTAGATAGTCCACTTAGGGGACATTTAAGCCTGAAGAAAGAGGCTTTAGGACTGAGAATGGGGTGGAGGAGGCAAACATTTCATCTATTGAAATTTATTGGATTAGGAAAGATTTTATCAAGACAAAGCTCTAGAAAGCCAAAAAGGAGAGAGAGAGATTTGTGTTGGGCAGATCACTGGCTCATTTCCACAGTCCCATGGGAACAGAAAACTAAAGGTGGTGGAAGCTCGCGGCTTCCTCTGGGACCCCCAGGCGAGAGCCGAGGGGCGCGGAAACCGAAAAAGCCAGTGGGGGGATGGGGACAGAGGGGCTTCTAGGATCTGGGAAGCGCCGACCCGCGTCCCAGAAGAGAACTCTTAACAGCCGGAGGGGCCTTTGCAGTCCTAGTCGTCACCCATTGTGCAGATAAAGAAACTGAGGCCTGAGACGCTGCTCCGGAGTCCCCCGGCCCCAGTGTTTGGCAGCTTTGCCCCAGTCCACAGTCCTGGAACCTTCGGCTCTCGTGGGGGCTGCGGGAGCTAGTTTGTTACATGCGTTTGCATCCTGATTGCACATTAGAATCAGCTGGCCAGCTTTTGAAACTGGATTTCTTCTGGGCCTCAGCAGGTGACACTGAGGTTTCGTATCTCAGAAACTCCCAGCTGATTCCAATGTATGGCCAAGGTTGCCACACTGATTTCCTTGTGGGTAACAAATGGTTTGGAAGGGCACAGGCGGCACACTCCCATCTGGGTGGTGGCAGATTTGAGGGTGTCCATAATCTGTCTGATCTCTGGAAGCCCATCCTGGAAGGCTCCAGAAGACTCTGCACACCCTCCCCAGACAGGGCTTCTCCCCCTGTTACTCAGGCCTCCTGCTTGAGCCTGTAAGTGAATTAATGGTTTAACAGTGTCCAGATCCTAAATGCCTTCTGTCTCCTTAGAGAAAAATTCTCCTGTCTCCAAAGGTATTAGCCAGCCCCTGAGATCCCTGCAGCTTTCCCTTGGGTAATGCTTTCTGAGACATTTCTGAGCCCAACCTTCCCCCCTGATAGTTTATGTTGTGTTTTTTTTTTCTACTGTTTTGAAAATACATCGTGTTACTTAAACAGAGGGTTACATAAACAGTAACAGTAGATAGTCCACTTAGGGGACATTTAAGCCTGAAGAAAGAGGCTTTAGGACTGAGAATGGGGTGGAGGAGGCAAACATTTCATCTATTGAAATTTATTGGATTAGGAAAGATTTTATCAAGACAAAGCTCTAGAAAGCCAAAAAGGAGAGAGAGAGATTTGTGTTGGGCAGATCACTGGCTCATTTCCACAGTCCCATGGGAACAGTCATGCCTAACCAATCTTCATGCAGTAATAAAATGGCAGGGAGCTCAGAGGTTTAACTTTCTGGCCTCCTGTTTCAGGAAAGTAATCCGTTTGAACCAGTCCTGAAACCACGTGTGTGCAGAATCCAACTGCAGTTGACAATAACTGGGATTGCCTGCAAGTCAGTGAGGGCAACGAGGAGCTGGTTTAAGTCCTGATCTAGGGAAGAGCATTTGGTTTGGTTGCTTCGTACATCTTTGGGAGGCTCCTAGGAGACAGTGAACAGGACAAAACAGGACGTGGGCACACAGTCTGAAATAGTATTTTGGCAAGATATGACCTCATTCAGTTACTCTGTAAGCAAGAACTCTATGGCTATGTGCACCGAGATGAAAGTAAACCCTTTGGTCCACTTTCTGTCATTCTCTAGTAGGTTTTTTTTTTTTTTAACCAAAGAAAAGAAATAACAGCTGTCCAAATATTGGAGCCAGTCACAATGGGATGTTGTGATTAAAAACCAAGTGATAGCCATTGTGTACACAATGTCAAAGGAAAGCCACATTTTAATAGAAACTTTTAGTCACTTTGGAAATGTCAAGGACCGATTTCCACAGGCAACTGTCCCTAAAACCCTTAGGAAAAACAAAACAGCAGTTGGGAAATTAGCAAGGCTACTACTGACAGGGTGTACAAGATAGCTAACATGCACATTGGACTATTAGTCTAAGAAATACTATTTGAAAATAATAAACCAGTTTTCTCGTATAACTAAAACCTTTAAAAAGCAAAGCAAGACTATGTTGCAGGTGGAAGAGTAAATTGGTAGAGCTTTCCTGGAAAGATATTTGGTAGGATAAATCAAGGGACTTAAAACTATTCATAGCTTCTGGCCTAATAATCTGCTTTTGGGACTCTCTGCTAAGTAAATCATGACTGTTTCAGACAAAAGTAATGTAAAAAGATGTTTAGCACAGAGCAAGATGTAATAATAGCACATCAAACAATAAAACAATAAAGGAAGCAACAACTGTTTAATAAAAGGGACATGGTTGCATAAATTACTATTGATCTAGCTCCGTGGTTCTCAGCTGTGGATGACTTTGTCTCCCAAGAGACCCTTCACAACGTGTGCAGACAGTTTAGTTGTCAGAGCTGTGGAAAGGGTGTCACTGGCATCTAGTCAATAGGGGCCACGGCAGCTGCTAACATCCTACAGTGCTCAGGACAGGCCTCACTGCAACAAAGAGCGATCCAGCCCCAAATGTCCAAAAACAGTGACATATGCACAATACACAATAGGCTTAAGTCCTGATCTAGGGAAGAGCATTTGGTTTGGTTGCTTACATCTTTGGGAGGCTCCTGGAATGAACAGGACAAAACAGGACGTGGGCACACAGTCTGAAATAGTATTTTGGCAAGATATGACCTCATTCAGTTACTCTGTAAGCAAGAACTCTATGGCTATGTGCACCGAGATGAAAGTAAACCCTTTGGTCCACTTTCTGTCATTCTCTAGTAGGTTTTTTTTTTTTTTAACCAAAGAAAAGAAATAACAGCTGTCCAAATATTGGAGCCAGTCACAATGGGATGTTGTGATTAAAAACCAAGTGATAGCCATTGTGTACACAATGTCAAAGGAAAGCCACATTTTAATAGAAACTTTTAGTCACTTTGGAAATGTCAAGGACCGATTTCCACAGGCAACTGTCCCTAAAACCCTTAGGAAAAACAAAACAGCAGTTGGGAAATTAGCAAGGCTACTACTGACAGGGTGTACAAGATAGCTAACATGCACATTGGACTATTAGTCTAAGAAATACTATTTGAAAATAATAAACCAGTTTTCTCGTATAACTAAAACCTTTAAAAAGCAAAGCAAGACTATGTTGCAGGTGGAAGAGTAAATTGGTAGAGCTTTCCTGGAAAGATATTTGGTAGGATAAATCAAGGGACTTAAAACTATTCATAGCTTCTGGCCTAATAATCTGCTTTTGGGACTCTCTGCTAAGTAAATCATGACTGTTTCAGA
This sequence comes from Tragulus kanchil, assembly GCA_022376925.1. Classification (NCBI taxonomy): domain Eukaryota; kingdom Metazoa; phylum Chordata; class Mammalia; order Artiodactyla; family Tragulidae; genus Tragulus; species Tragulus kanchil. The sequence goes on along the minus strand of JAIOJX010000001.1, from coordinate 121,245,954 downwards.
CAAAAGTAATGTAAAAAGATGTTTAGCACAGAGCAAGATGTAATAATAGCACATCAAACAATAAAACAATAAAGGAAGCAACAACTGTTTAATAAAAGGGACATGGTTGCATAAATTACTATTGATCTAGCTCCGTGGTTCTCAGCTGTGGATGACTTTGTCTCCCAAGAGACCCTTCACAACGTGTGCAGACAGTTTAGTTGTCAGAGCTGTGGAAAGGGTGTCACTGGCATCTAGTCAATAGGGGCCACGGCAGCTGCTAACATCCTACAGTGCTCAGGACAGGCCTCACTGCAACAAAGAGCGATCCAGCCCCAAATGTCCAAAAACAGTGACATATGCACAATACACAATACTGTGTATAAAACAGACAACTAACAAGGACCTCCTGTACAGCACAGGGAACTCTGCTCAATGTTCTGTAATGATCTCTGTGGGAAAAGAATCTAAAAAAGAGTGGATGTGTGCATATATGTCATTAAATTGCTGTGCTGTACACCTGAAAGTAACAAACATTGTCAATCAACTATACCCCCCCCCATATTTACAAATAAAAATAGTACTGAGGTTTGAGAAACCCTGCTCTATATGACTGGATACCACACAGCCATGTTTGCAAACAATTAGGTGGGAAAGAGATGTTTTGTTATTTTTAAAGGAGAATAAAAAGCTGAATGTGCAATATAATCCTAGTTGTGTGTGTGTGTGTACACACACACACAGACACACACATACATATACTGGAAAAGACTGAAAGAAAATACACTATGGTGGAGACTAATAGAGACTTATTCACCAACATCTATCATCTACCTGGCCACAGAGCTGAATTACATTTCCCAGAGTTCTTAGCAGTTAGGTGGGGCCAAGTGATTGAATTCTAACCAATGAGGTCCGAAGTGATGTCCACCACTTCCAGGCATGAGGGGGCACATTCTCCAGCACATGTGCTTCTATGTGCTTTCCCTTTCTCTCAACTGGATTGTGACACTGACACCCGGGATGCCTTAGGAAACCATCTGTTGAAGATGGAGTTGCCTCTGCCAGTGTGGATGACTGAAGGACCCTGTGGAGCAGAGGTTCACTCCTCCCCAACATGCTGAGAGCCTGGAACTGACTTTGACACTAATGTGAGCCCAGAAATAAACTGCTGAACATTATGTGTTCACGGGTTTATTAGCTGTAGCAGTGGCCCTACCCTTACTAACATATCAATATGTTAACATAGACCAAAATATTGACAAAGCTTATCTCTGGGGTTAATATTTAGTTGCATTTTTCTACCCTTTTGTGTTTTTCCAGACTTCTACAAAGAGCAAGATTACCTTTATAATCGGAGGGGGGAAGGTTGTACCTGACTCCACAGGACAGATATTCTCCTAATAATTTAATTTTAGACCATTAATGAAATCTATTTCCAATGGATTTTATACCACATGAGATCTTACTGATCTTCATTGTCTCATCTAGCAGTACAACTAATTATAAACTATAAGGACATATTTGGTCTGCCCCGGTCTTTTGGGGGCATTTACTCACCTGTGTACATATCATTGCTTCCTGTTCCATAATTACTCATGAGCTTTATCTCTCCAGCAAAAATCTTAACAGCCAGAATCTTGCTTTATGTTTGATTCTTAAAATTTCCTCTCAGCTTCTTGCTTCTCTAGTTACTTTCTCAGCCCATCAGGCATAATTTCTAGTTAATGGTTAGGACTCCACACTTCCACTGCAAGGGGGCACAGGTTCAATCTCTGGTCAGGGAACTGAGATCCTGCATGCTGACTGATTTCTCAACTAATGGGAAGCCCATGAATTGGTTTTCGATTTTCATAGTCACCTTATGACAAAGCAAAAAAAAAAAAAAAGACTTGAGTTCTGCTTGCAGAACTAAATGAAAATGTTAGCAAACTTTGACAATGTTTGACCATGCCAGTGAAACCACAGCTGACCCAAAGGGGGACATGGGAGAATATGAATGGAAAACCAGCCCTACTGATGTCCTCAGCTGCTCAAGCAGGAATCAGAAGATACAGTCAAACTTTGATGGAAAAACAGAGATTTGTGAGGAGGGATGACATAAGTGACACAGAGCCTCATCAGTCAAAGAATCAGCGGATATTGTCAAAAGTTGATAAATCAAAAGAGAGAGAATTAAGCATGTTATCAAGATCAGAGTCACTGTTCCCAGTCCCAGCAGATCTGATGTCATTTATGAACAAACATTTATAATGTCCCTCTGGCACTCCATGAATGAAATCTAAATGAAAAAGATCAATAGAACACATCCATTGGAATATAAAGAAAAACTGAAAGTAATTTAAAATGAATTGTGTTTTCTCAGTGTGTAAACACTCAGGCACCGGAAGATGGAATGAAGTCATCCGATGAGCAACTGAGCTGCAGAATCACCATGAGTGGGATGGCTGAGATGCCAACTTACTGAGATATATTGTGTTGGTCATTCAAATACCAAGGGTGGTCTTGCCATCAGTGCCCTGATGTTCCAAAATGGCAAACAACTTGGTAAGGTTTTAAGCAAGACAAAGTGCACTCTTCCCTCGTTGACATGGCAATTGCAGTTCCCCCCCAAATCTACATTTCTTAAAAACACTCCCAAATATCTTGTGTTTATATGTCAGATGGACTTATTTCTTAGGTGCTGATAATTAGAAACAGATTTTTAATCTATGTAACTGTCCAGAGGACATTAAAAAAAATCAATCAAGAAATGGGGACTGGGCTTCTCTTGTGGCTCAGTGGATAAGAACCCTTCTGCCAATGCAGGAGACACAGGTTCGAGCCCTGATCCGGGAAGATCCCACATACTGCAGAGCACCTAAACCCACACATCAACAAAGACCCAGCACAGCCAAAAATAAATAAATAAAAGTTGTTTTAAAAAGAAATGGGGACATGTCTTCATTGTATAGGGCTCTCCTATGCCTTGCAAGAGGCCTTTCAGTCCATCCTGGACCCACTTAATGCCAGTAGTATCCCCTCCCCATCACAGTAACAACCCCAACCCCAAATGCCCATACAATATCGAAACTGTCTCACCTTGCTGTGTCTAGACTGTGGAAGTATCTCTAGAGCAACTCAAGCAAGAAAGAGTTAATAGAGATTTTCTCTTGGAGCAAGATGATGAGCGCAAGGTGACACAGGACGAGATGGTTGGATGGCATCACTGAGTCAATGGAGATGAGTTTGAGAAAGCTCCTGGAGATGGTGAAGGACAGGAAAGCCTGGTGTGCCACAGACTTGGACATGACTGAGTGACTGAACAACAACGACTTGGACCAAGGCCATGTGAGACTGTTTTTCATCAAGCTCTACTATTCAATTTAATTTTCATCATATGTATGTTATGTATTACATATATATATATATATATATATATATATGTATATGTGTGTGTGTGTGTGTATGTATGTATGTATATATAGGTAAAGCACCTGTGTCAACTGGGTGTTTAGTTCTGCACCTTCTGGATGGCTCCTAAGACATTACTTCCAGACATACTGCATGTGTATTGATAAAATGGGTGTCATCATGGTCCCTATCTCATATAGCTGTTGTAGGGTTTAAAGGAAGGAATTAGAAAGGTATTTAGCACTGGAGGCTCAATAAATGGTAGATAATTGACATTGTTGTTGATGATGTTATCATTGTTACCTCTACCTTTTATCCTGGGGAGGCTGAGGGGTCCTTGAGGTAGCCAGAAACCAGATTTAGGAAGAGAGCATTCCAAGATTTTGCACTGCCAAAAGGGATGGAAGTGTTGGTCTGAATTTTTTTTTCTTTACTTTTCTTCAAGGGAATATTTATTGCTATTATTAGTGATTATATTTTACAGCAAACTTAAAGTTATTCACTTTTTTACAAACAGGAAGTGGAAATCAAGTATCTCTCAAAGTTATATGCTGAACCAAAGTCCTGTTTTCAGAATTCAGCGGTCAATTACGACTTTGATCCAGGGCCACTAGTCCACGATTTCAAATAGTTGATGATCTTGGCAGTAACTGGAACAAAATCTTCTCTATACGTGACAATCGTTTCCACATAAAACCCTTTTGGGGGCTCAGACAATTCATTTGTTGAGACATCCTTTTGTTCTATTTTATCACCTGGCGGCTTGCTCTTTTTCTGACTCCAGTAAATCAAGGAGCCCAGCAGGGTCCAAGTTCCCAGTCCATAAACGACGGACATCCGTCGGTACCAACTAAGGGCGTGCTCCAGACGCATAGCCTGAATTTTTCCTTATTTTCTTTTAGGCAGGTAGGGTAGCTCTCAGTTGGGTCTGCATCTGGACTAGAAGGTGGAAGGAGGTGATTGATTTCCATTCTCCTATTACACTGTTTTATTTGGATGTTTATTTGCTAATTGATGAGGGATGGGGGTCAGGTGACCTTGAGCAGTAAACAAAAATAGAACGTAGCCCAGTGTAGCAAGAAGCAACAGGAAATTAACAAAACATTAATTTGCACGTGTCCCACGTGCACACTGAGTACATGGCAAATCTGCCCTCTCCACCTTGTTACCATCCATAGGAAATGTGCTTGGATTGTCAGATTTCGTTTGGTCTACAAGGAACAAGTGCAAGACCTCAGCAAGAGTCCATTGTGGGGCCTTCTTTCAGAATCATTCACCAATTTGGTTGTGGCTTAGAGAACAGGGGAAATGTCTACTCCTGTCATGTGCCTTAAGGAATCGCAGCTACAAGCGAGGAGGATGCAGGTAAGACATAAAATGGCAGCATGCCAGGGGGCCGTGGATTTCAAAGCTGGCTAAAAGCAGATCCTGCCTTTAAAACACAAGGCACTTCCTGCTGTCTCTTTATGAAGCAGAGCAAATGGCCAGTAGTTTGTACTGAGCATTTCAATCTATAAGCATAGTTTATGTCCACCTCTGATGGTTGGATCTTTCACGGGACACTCTGCCTTTAGACTATGGTTGAGTCCCCTCACTTATGTGAATCATGATCTGAGTTCACACCAGGGCATCAGTGAACACAAAGAATACAGTTAATCTGATGGCATGCCCTTGCCTTTACAGATGAAATTTAGAATCCAACCATTTGTACACAGCTCAAAATGATTCCATGAGCCCATCATTGTCACTAACTGACAATGATTTTTCTCTTAACCATCCCACACTTCCCACTTGCCTGGCAACACCATTTTGGGTAGCCTTTTAGAAAACATAATACTGCTTTAGGCTAGAAGTTTCCTCTTCCCCTCCTGACTGATTCTTGTAAATGTGTCATAGAATCTCTGAGTTAAAGGGAACTATATACGTCAATCAGCATAGGCCTCCAGGTTCAGGAATCCCTTGAGTCATGTGCATAGCTGTCAGCCATTCAGGTACATTTGAATACTTCTCAGGACGGGAAGCTCATTATTATTTCTTCTCAACAAATGTGATTGTTACAGTGTTTTTCATTTCAAGGTACTGTGTGCCTCTCAACCTCCATCACCTATCCCTGAGGGAGGGTCCTTTCTTTCCAAGCTGGGTCCAGCTCCTTCAATTGTTCTTCATTATAAAAGTTCAAAAAAAAAAAATCTCTCAGCATCCTGGACACTATGGACACTGTGTATGACATTCTCAAATTTTGCAAAGGTCCTCTATGAGGGTAGGCTCTAAGTAAGATGGAAATCTCTAGCTGCTTAGGTAGGAACTCCTCCCTTGAGTTGAAAACATTCCAAGTAATAGGTATTTTTTGTTTGTTTTTATTGAGGTAAAATACACACAACATTGAGTGGAAAACTCAGTGGCATTTAGTACACTGGTAATGGGGTGCCATACCACTCTCTAGTTCCAAAACATCTTCCGTGACCCAAAGGGAAACTCTGCACTCATTATGCAGTTCTTCCTCATCTCCCCAGGTAACCACCTGCCTACTTTCTGTCATTATGAGTTTGTCTATTCTGGGCATTTCATTATAAATGCATCATACAACACATAGTCTTTATATCTTGGCTTCTTTCACTAAGCATGAGGCTGTAGCACATACCAGCATTTCAGTCCTTTTCTATTTATTTTTATTTATTTATTTATTTTTATTTGTTTTCTGTGTTTTTTGTGGGGGGGGGGCAGGTTGGGGAGGGAGGAGACGGGTGGGCCACTTCTATTGGTCTTTCATTTCTCTATTTTCATCCATCTTTGTTCTTTGGCTCCTGCGGGCCTCCCATCGCGGTGGCGTCTGTCGTTGCAGAGCGCTGGCTCTGGGCCCATGTGCTCCAGAGCTCCGGCTCGGTGATTGGACACATCAGTCCAGCCACTCTGCGCCATGTGGGATCGTCCCAGGCCAGGGCTCGAACCGGCGCCCCTTGCACTGCAAGGCAGTGTCCTTACCCACTGGACCACCAGGGAAGCCCCCAGTCCTTTTTTAAATAGCTGATTAATATTCCATTGGATGGACAGACTGTCCATTGTAAGGGTGGAATATCCAAAAGTATCCATTGTCTGGATGGCCCACAATTTGTTTATCCATTCATCCATCCATCACTGGAGTTGCTTCCATCTTTTGCTATGGTGAATCACCTTGCTATCCACATTGGTGTACAAGCACTGTTCTAATCCTTACTTTAAATTCTTTTGGGTATATATATTAAGTGGAATTGCTGGGTCATGTGGTAATTCTCTGTTTAACTTCTGAGGAACCGTGATAGTTTCTTCCACACTGGTCAGATCATTTGGCATTCCCGACATCAGGGTGTGAGGGTTCCCATTTCTCTGCTTCCTTGCCAATACATATTTTCCATTAAAAAAGGGTTTTTAAAATTTAATTCTAAAAAATTATAGCTATTCTAACAAGACAGTTGGCAAGGAGGCAGATAAATGGGAACCCTCAGACATTGATGTTGGGAATGCCAAGTCATATGGCTGTCCTAATGGGAGTGAGGGCGTCCCTGGTGGCTTAGATAGTTAAAAAATTCACCTTCTCCTTCACTGGATGCAACTTCTCAGTCTTCTTGCTACTCCTTTAAGTTATATTGTCATGACTATGTTTACTTCTTATTGTCAGTTTCACCCTGTAGATTGGAAGCTCCAGGTGGTCAGGAACCATGTTTATAGTATAAGGAACCATGGAGGTTCCTTAACCTCCATGCACAGAATGTATCAGATACTCAAGTTTTTATTAAATTATTATCTTCTCCATTTGAGCTCCTATAATTTTGATCATGAGGATCTTTAAAATTCTAGTTTGTATAAAAAAATATCTGGAGTTTCCCTGGTGGTCCAGTGGGTAGAGAGTCCGCCTTGCAGTGCAAGGGGCATCAGTTTGATCCCTGGCCTAGGAAGATCCCACGTGCTGCGGAGGGACTGGACCAGTGTGTCCAGTTGCAAGCCAGTGCTCTGGAGCGCATACAATCAGAGCGAATGCTCTGCAATGAGAGAGGCCATTGTGATGGGAGGTCCACACATGCCAAAGAATAAGAGATGTATGAAAATAAATATAAAAACAAAAGAGGCATGATGGGGAAAAAATAAAAAATATCAAGACATCTTATATATATCGTTCTGGGTTTTGGTTCTTCTATGTAACATATTAGCTATCCTGATTAGTTTTTATGAATAGTTTTTCTCAATTTTCATCCATCTTGAGTATAAAAATATCGATTCTGACTTTCTGTCTTCCTTCAAGTTGACCTTGACTTACACTGATCACCATTCTCTGGGTGTGACTGTTTTCAGCCAGCAGGGTAATCCTTAGCTGTCCTGACACCCAGTCCACATTGCTCTATGTTGATGTCCACAAGGAAATGAGTTCTATTGTGGAAAAAGGCCATCATCTGTTTTGAAAACACAAAGTTTGAGGTTGATTCAGGTGTTCAGCTGGGGCAGACACCTGTTAACAGGTGATTTCCAAAATGTAATGTGAACAAGGTCCATTTAAATCCTGGAGAGAGAAACAGCTTGGCATCCGCTGTATATTTCAATGCAACTGGGCAACTGGGCATCCCCTGTGTATGTCAATGCACAGAAACTGCTGTGTGGGGAAATCAAGGTCAAGGAGTAACTGCAGGGCACTCATTTCTGCTTCTCTCTCATGCCCATACAGTACAGTTTGGGGGCTCTCCCTCTCTCCTACCCTGGGAATGGCAAGCCCTCTGCTTCTGCTCTTCCTGAAATCCAGACATGCTGTGGAACATGACCTTGTTCTCCCATCTACATGCTTTACCCAGGATACCAGTGTAGGTGGAAGTGGCAGGGGAAAGGGTCAGGGGAACTGTTGTGCCTTAATATAGACTGGTTCCTTATGACCATTTCTTTTTTTAAAAAACAATTGGAGATTCTAATTGCAGAAACTGGGGGAAATATTTGCAAATGATGTGACATTAATCTCCAAAATACATAAACAGCTCATGTAGCTCACTATCAAAAAAACAAACAACCCAGTAAAAAAAAAACGGGGAGAAGCTCTACAAATTTCTCCAAAGAAGACATATAGGTGGCCAAAAAGCACAAGAAAAGATGGTCAACACCATTCATTATTAGAGAAATGCAAATCAAAACTACAATGACATATCACCTCATGCCAGTCAGAATGGTCATCAGCAGAAAGTCTGTAAGCAACAAATGCTGGAGAGGGTGTGGAGAAAAGGGAACCCTCCTACACTGTTGGCAGGAATGTAAGTTAGTACAGCCACTATGAAGAACAGTATGGAGTTTCCTTAAAAATCTAAAAGTAGAGCTACCACATGATCCAGTAATCCTACTCTTCTGGGCATTTATCCAGAGAAAATGCTAATTTGAAAAGATACATGTGCCCTACTGTTCACTGAAGCATTACTCAGAATAGCCAAGATATGCATGCAATCTAAATGTCCATCAACCCATGGGCAAAAGAATGGATAAAAAAGATGTGGTACATATATACAATGGAGTACTGCTCAGCTATAGCAAAACAATGCCATTTGCTGTGACTAGATGGACTTAGAGATTACCATACTAAGTGTAACTCTACATTTGTAGATGCACTGTCCATGTCACCAAATACTCCCTCAATGGATTCATGACACAGAGGTACAGGGTAAGCACTATCAAAATTTTGCAGAAGAAGTCATTGAGACTGGGACTGCTGGGGCACCTTGGCCATGGTTCTAAGACTCATGGATGATTAGAAGTAGACTTGTTGACTAGAGCCCACCATGACTTGTTATCAATTTCCCATCCCACCTACCACTATCAACATCTGGGTAGAAGTGTGACTAGGTGACGAGGCAGTGACTAGGCACAGTGACTAGGTGACCTGCTGTTTTTTTGTGTGACAAGTGCCCTCACTCCTTTGAACCTGCTTCCTCATGCTTGAGAGGCAGATAGGAATACTACTAATCCATGCTACTTCATGGGATTCTGAGGAGGCTCATCAGAGAGTATTTGAAAACACAGAGTTTAAGATAAAGCCTTGCCTTCAAGCGTATATTTTTCATGTTTTTGTCATTATTGGTTGAGTCAATCTCTCTCTTCCTTTATTCAAGAAGGAGATTCCTGCTTCAGTCCAGTTTTCTGGTGCATCTTCACATGACCCAAGGGTCTGTGATCATTATCTACAAAGCCCTGAAGAGACCCAGGATATAAACGGACAAACTTGAAATCAAGACTCATGAAAAAGGAATTGGTGTGCTCATTCCCAGCTTACCTGCAGGTGCTCTAAAGACCAGCTGGACTCTTCCCCACTTCTCTTCTGTGTCCTCAGTCCTTCACTGATGTTTGCTTGCTGCATAATGAAGAACAGTATGGAGTTTCCTTAAAAATCTAAAAGTAGAGCTACCACATGATCCAGTAATCCTACTCTTCTGGGCATTTATCCAGAGAAAATGCTAATTTGAAAAGATACATGTGCCCTACTGTTCACTGAAGCATTACTCAGAATAGCCAAGATATGCATGCAATCTAAATGTCCATCAACCCATGGGCAAAAGAATGGATAAAAAAGATGTGGTACATATATACAATGGAGTACTGCTCAGCTATAGCAAAACAATGCCATTTGCTGTGACTAGATGGACTTAGAGATTACCATACTAAGTGTAACTCTACATTTGTAGATGCACTGTCCATGTCACCAAATACTCCCTCAATGGATTCATGACACAGAGGTACAGGGTAAGCACTATCAAAATTTTGCAGAAGAAGTCATTGAGACTGGGACTGCTGGGGCACCTTGGCCATGGTTCTAAGACTCATGGATGATTAGAAGTAGACTTGTTGACTAGAGCCCACCATGACTTGTTATCAATTTCCCATCCCACCTACCACTATCAACATCTGGGTAGAAGTGTGACTAGGTGACGAGGCAGTGACTAGGCACAGTGACTAGGTGACCTGCTGTTTTTTTGTGTGACAAGTGCCCTCACTCCTTTGAACCTGCTTCCTCATGCTTGAGAGGCAGATAGGAATACTACTAATCCATGCTACTTCATGGGATTCTGAGGAGGCTCATCAGAGAGTATTTGAAAACACAGAGTTTAAGATAAAGCCTTGCCTTCAAGCGTATATTTTTCATGTTTTTGTCATTATTGGTTGAGTCAATCTCTCTCTTCCTTTATTCAAGAAGGAGATTCCTGCTTCAGTCCAGTTTTCTGGTGCATCTTCACATGACCCAAGGGTCTGTGATCATTATCTACAAAGCCCTGAAGAGACCCAGGATATAAACGGACAAACTTGAAATCAAGACTCATGAAAAAGGAATTGGTGTGCTCATTCCCAGCTTACCTGCAGGTGCTCTAAAGACCAGCTGGACTCTTCCCCTCTTCTCTTCTGTGTCCTCAGTCCTTCACTGATGTTTGCTTGCTGCATAATGAATGACTATAAAGACCAGAGAGATCAAACCTCATCTGGGGCCTTTATTAGATGAACCTCAGTTTCCCAATCTGTAAACTGAAGACAGTCCACTCCTTGGAGGGTTGGGAGGAAGATTTTAATAATAGCTGCTTGGCATTTTCCTCTTTTCCACATTCATTTCCCCCTCCCATAATGGTACATGCTTTACATTTTGTTCTTTCTTTTCAATTTTTGCTCCTTGTCAAAGGCAGAAGCCAACAAGGAGGGAGATACTCTGCTTTCTCTCTGCCATCAGACCTACCCCATACCAGAATTCTCTACAGGCTTTGTCCCTACTTTGTCTAGTCATGAATTGAAATTTTTTTTTTTGCTTTGTGGGTCACAAATAAAAGCACAAAACACACCAGGCTAAAATATTAATGAATCAGTCCACCTACATAATGTCCTGTATTTTAACAAGGCAATCAAAAACCTTAATTCAAAATTCTAAAAACTGTTAACATTTCTTATGGTTTCTTAAAATGCCATTGAATTTGAGATAAAGAATTGAAATCCTTTAAGAAAATTGCACTGAAGTGTCTATCTCCAAACAGGTCATATTTGGGGAGCAATTTCCCAAGATGTAAAATGAATAATGATGGCTTTAGAATAATCATAATTACATCCCTAAAAGGGAATTTTATCTCAGTTAATTTTTCTTTGTGCAGTCAAGTGATTGATTCTGAAGCAATTATAAAACACTGCATTATTTTCACCACTGAATAGCACGCCCATTACCCCTCAGAGTTCCCTGTATTTGCCTGCCATGCTGGCATTTGAAAACAAGCCTGATTCATGTTGAGACCCCCAAGGATTCCTGCTTCAGTCCAGTTTTCTGGTGCATCTTCACATGACCCAAGGGTCTGTGATCATTATCTACAAAGCCCTGAAGAGACCCAGGATATAAACGGACAAACTTGAAATCAAGACTCATGAAAAAGGAATTGGTGTGCTCATTCCCAGCTTACCTGCAGGTGCTCTAAAGACCAGCTGGACTCTTCCCCTCTTCTCTTCTGTGTCCTCAGTCCTTCACTGATGTTTGCTTGCTGCATAATGAATGACTATAAAGACCAGAGAGATCAAACCTCATCTGGGGCCTTTATTAGATGAACCTCAGTTTCCCAATCTGTAAACTGAAGACAGTCCACTCCTTGGAGGGTTGGGAGGAAGATTTTAATAATAGCTGCTTGGCATTTTCCTCTTTTCCACATTCATTTCCCCCTCCCATAATGGTACATGCTTTACATTTTGTTCTTTCTTTTCAATTTTTGCTCCTTGTCAAAGGCAGAAGCCAACAAGGAGGGAGATACTCTGCTTTCTCTCTGCCATCAGACCTACCCCATACCAGAATTCTCTACAGGCTTTGTCCCTACTTTGTCTAGTCATGAATTGAAATTTTTTTTTTTGCTTTGTGGGTCACAAATAAAAGCACAAAACACACCAGGCTAAAATATTAATGAATCAGTCCACCTACATAATGTCCTGTATTTTAACAAGGCAATCAAAAACCTTAATTCAAAATTCTAAAAACTGTTAACATTTCTTATGGTTTCTTAAAATGCCATTGAATTTGAGATAAAGAATTGAAATCCTTTAAGAAAATTGCACTGAAGTGTCTATCTCCAAACAGGTCATATTTGGGGAGCAATTTCCCAAGATGTAAAATGAATAATGATGGCTTTAGAATAATCATAATTACATCCCTAAAAGGGAATTTTATCTCAGTTAATTTTTTTCTTTGTGCAGTCAAGTGATTGATTCTGAAGCAATTATAAAACACTGCATTATTTTCACCACTGAATAGCACGCCCATTACCCCTCAGAGTTCCCTGTATTTGCCTGCCATGCTGGCATTTGAAAACAGTGGTTTTGTGATTTAGACTTATCAAGCAAAATGCCATTTAGGAGCCAATTTGCTAATCGACCTTTCAGTGTGTATGTCTTTGTGCCACAGCAAAGGACCAGGAAAAAATATGTGGGTGTATGGCTGTTGGGGTACGATTAATCCTCTCTCTGCGCTTGGTTTCCACTTTCCTAAGGAGTCTTGTGTGGGCGGTGAGAGCAGATTGGCTGTTTTACAAAGCTAGGCTCCTTTTCCTCTTTGCAGCAGCTGTGCACAGGGGTTCCTTGCCTCCCCTGGGTCTGTCTTTGGGGCTTGGTCCTTGGAGATGCATCTCCCCACCTCTTCCTGGTGCCTGTTGTGTTGTATCACTGCTCCACTTGGCCCAGGGGAGCCTGGCTGCCTCCTTGCAGAAGTTAAACGTCATCTCCTTGTAAGTAGGACAAGGGGTGAAGGGCACTGTTAGGTGGCACTTGGCCTGCCCCAGAGAAGTATGCAGAGCTGAGAGATGAGCGTCAGTGATTCAGCTAACAGCATGAGTTTGAAGTCAAACACACGTGGATTATAATCCAGTTCAGAGAAGCCGCGGAGACTGCAAATGAGTGACTTGACTGGCTTTGAGTGGCTTTCCTCTCTGGCAGAAGGAGAGGGCAATCATGCCTCTCCTGGAAGATGGATTGTGAATTAATGCACTCAGAGAGCGTAGTGCACAGGCTTACTCTCAGTAAGTGCTCCATAGATAGTGACTACATTTCCACAGCCACGGGAGTAGTCCTGGGCAGATCCAGCGCCAATGAATCCTACCTCATCACTTGTCATACTCATCATGCTTGGGGGCACTGGAAGGCTTGTTTATTAGTGCAGTTTAGTTTGTGTGTAGGGGTCATGACCCAAGAACACCTGCCCGACTGGCCAGAGCCCTCCCACTTCTGCTCCGTGTCCATGGAGATTATATAGGGCTGGGTACATGTGTATCTGTGGACATGTATGTTGACTACTCTCCCCTTGTACTAGCATCCAGGGGTGTTCCCTTGCTTGTCTCTTTCTTTAAGTTTTTTTTTTTTTCTGGCTATTTCTATTCGTCTTTCATTTATATGTTTTCATCCATCTTTATTCTTTGGCCTGTGTGGGCCTCCCATCGCAGTGGCCTCTGTCGCCGCAGAGCACCAGCTCTGGGTGCATGTGCTCCACAGCTCCAGCTCAGTAGTTGGACACATCAGTCCAGCCGCTCTGCAGCACGTGGGATCTTCCCAGGCCAGTGATGAACTGGCGCCCCTTGCTCTGCAAAGCGGTGTCCTTACCCACTGGACCACCAGAGAAGCCCTCTTTAAGGTTTTATCCCAAGCAGGAGGGATTTATTTCTCGAGTGAAGTTCTAAAGCCAGCATTAATTTTAATTTCTTCTGGAGAGCTTTGTCTCTCTTTCAGCTCAAAGCATCCAGCGGCTTCCAGCTGCCCACTGTGGGGGACGGGAGCAGGCATGTCCTCACATGTTGAAAGGGGCATCTGAGGTGGGGGCCGAGGGCTCTGGTACAGCCCCGTAGCTCTGACAGAAGCCACTGGCTCCCCACACCCACCGTGTCCTTGGTTCAGACCACGCAGCAGTTGTCAGCCTTGCTCGCTCCCACATCTTACTCATTATCACTGATTGTTCTCAATCTGTCTTTTTCTGATTTTCCTTTTCTTATTCCTCCACCTCCTCAAATTTTTCTTCCTTCCATTTCCTCCTCTGATTCCCACCAGTCAAGGCTGATGACACAGTTTGCTTGACAGGTTTTCCCATCTCCTGCCCTTCTCCCTCTATGCGGACCAAGCTGACCCTGCAGACAGACCTGGGCAGCCCTCTCAGCCTCTTCCCCGACAGGGAGCCGGCAGCGGTGTTGCCATGGATGGTGTATTCTTCCCAGCCCTTTCTGTTTTTCTGGGGGATGAGTCCAAGTAATGGTATGTGTCCATGCTCTGTGTGAACATCTCGGTGGAGCCAATGGGCAAAGCCCTGTGGTGTCAGCAACCAATTTGATGGTCATTCGGGTTAACCGATTCAGGACAATGAGTCTCTCCCATCTTCTTGCCTCCCTTTTATAAATATCCATGTGATTACACTGAGCCCACCGGGATGTATGCATGCTAAGTTGTTTCAGTCATGTCTGACTCTTTGTGACCTCATGGACTATAGCCCACCAGGATCCTCTGACCAATGGGATTTTCCAGGCAAGAATAATGAAGTGGGTTTCCATGCCCTCCTTGTGCACTGGGATAATCCAGGATAATTTTCTAGCTCAAGACCTTTAATTGAATTGCATCTACAAAATCCCTTTTGCCATGAATCTATATTTTCGCAAGCTTGGGGTGGTTGGGTGATGTTGCCTGTCTGAAACTGAGGATTTCAAGGCTAGAGATGCGGGGCACGTGGGATCTTCCCAGGCCAGTGATGAACTGGCGCCTTGCTCTGCAAACCCTTACCCACTGGGAGTTAAGGTTTTATCCCAAGCAGGAGGGATTTATTTCTCGAGTGAAGTTCTAAAGCCAGCATTAATTTTAATTTCTTCTGGAGAGCTTTGTCTCTCTTTCAGCTCAAAGCATCCAGCGGCTTCCAGCTGCCCACTGTGGGGGACGGGAGCAGGCATGTCCTCACATGTTGAAAGGGGCATCTGAGGTGGGGGCCGAGGGCTCTGGTACAGCCCCGTAGCTCTGACAGAAGCCACTGGCTCCCCACACCCACCGTGTCCTTGGTTCAGACCACGCAGCAGTTGTCAGCCTTGCTCGCTCCCACATCTTACTCATTATCACTGATTGTTCTCAATCTGTCTTTTTCTGATTTTCCTTTTCTTATTCCTCCACCTCCTCAAATTTTTCTTCCTTCCATTTCCTCCTCTGATTCCCACCAGTCAAGGCTGATGACACAGTTTGCTTGACAGGTTTTCCCATCTCCTGCCCTTCTCCCTCTATGCGGACCAAGCTGACCCTGCAGACAGACCTGGGCAGCCCTCTCAGCCTCTTCCCTGACAGGGAGCCGGCAGCGGTGTTGCCATGGATGGTGTATTCTTCCCAGCCCTTTCTGTTTTTCTGGGGGATGAGTCCAAGTAATGGTATGTGTCCATGCTCTGTGTGAACATCTCGGTGGAGCCAATGGGCAAAGCCCTGTGGTGTCAGCAACCAATTTGATGGTCATTCGGGTTAACCGATTCAGGACAATGAGTCTCTCCCATCTTCTTGCCTCCCTTTTATAAATATCCATGTGATTACACTGAGCCCACCGGGATGTATGCATGCTAAGTTGTTTCAGTCATGTCTGACTCTTTGTGACCTCATGGACTATAGCCCACCAGGATCCTCTGACCAATGGGATTTTCCAGGCAAGAATAATGAAGTGGGTTTCCATGCCCTCCTTGTGCACTGGGATAATCCAGGATAATTTTCTAGCTCAAGACCTTTAATTGAATTGCATCTACAAAATCCCTTTTGCCATGAATCTATATTTTCGCAAGCTTGGGGTGGTTGGGTGATGTTGCCTGTCTGTGGGCTAGTAACAGGATCACACCACCTGAGTGTAAAATGCTTGCCTCGAGGTCATCTAAGTCAAGGGCTGAGGGAGATGGGCTGTTTGTCCACCAGTTACTCAGTCACTGGTTTGAGGCTGCTTCCAGGGGAGTGATATTTCCTCAAATTCAGGTAGAGTCATCTTTCCTGGCTTTGGAGAAAAGTCTGAGAGATGTGGATCCTGGCAGTTAGAAGCAAGCCTCAGGACCCTGGGTGGGGTGCCGACAGTATTTGCTAGAGTGAGTCACTCCTCACTGGGACTTTCTTTGGTCACTTACAGAACAAGGGGTGAGAGGATGCAGAGTTGTGTATGTGAATGAAATAGGCAGAATTCTAAAAATGTGCCCCCCCCCCCAGCAAGGTTCCATATCCCCTAGTCCCCAGAACCTCTGAGTGTCATGAGCTGTCACTTTCATGACTGTGTTATGCTATATGGCACAGCTGACTTAAAAAAGGGGCATTACCTAGGTAATCTACTCTAACATAAGCCCTTAACACCAGTGCTTTCCTGGCTATTGGAAATGCTGTTTATAATAGCCAAGACATGGAAGCATCCTAAGTGTCCATCGACAGATGAAAGGATAAAGATATGGTACATATATACAATGGAATACTACTCGGCCATAAACAAGAATGAAATAATGCCATTTGTAACAACATGAATGTATTATCTTGCTAAGTGAGGTCAGAGAAATACAAATATCATATGATACCTCTTATATGTGGAATCTTAAAAACAAAGATACAAAAGAACTTACGTACAAAACAGAAACAGACTCAAAGTCATAGAAAACAAACTTATGGGACTTTCCTGGTGGTTCACTGATTAAGACTACACCTGCCAATGTGGAGAACACGGGTTCAGTCCCGGGTCCAGGAAATTTCCATATGCCATGGGACAACTAAGTCTGTGCACCACAACTACTAAGCCCATGCTCAAGAGCTGGTGCTCCACAATTAGAGAAGCCTGCGCACTGCAACCAAGAGTAGCCCCCACTCACTGTAACTAGAGAAAGCCCACATGCAGCATTGAAGACCCAGCTCAGCCAAAAATAAATAAGTGAATACTATTATTTAAAACCCCCTACTGAAGAATGAAAAAAAAAATAAAGTTTTGGTTACCAAAGGGAAAAGGTGGGAGGAGAGATAAATACAACAGTTTGGGATTGACATGTAGACACTATTATATATATAATATCAATTGATAAACAACAGCACAGGAACACTCTGCTCAACATTCTGTTATAGCCTAGATGGGAAAAGAATCCAAGAAAGAATAGATATATGTACATGTATAACTGAATCAGGATGTTATATACCTGAAACTAACACAATGCTGTCAAACAACTGCACTCCAATATAAAAATAAAAGTTTCTTAAAAAGGCAGAGCTTTCTTCAGCTTGAGGGAGAAGAGGAAAGCAGAGAGATTGGAGGCCTGAAAAGGACTCACCTTGCCACTACTAGATGAAGATGGCGGGGACAGGTGAAAATGAACGTGAGCTGCCTTACAGGTGTAAGAAAAAGGCTCCCAGCTGACAGTCAACGAGGAATGGGGACCTCCGTCCTACAAACACAAAGAAGTCTATTCAGCCAACAACCTCAATGAATGAACCTGAAAGAATGTTCTTCTCCAGAACCTCTAAAAGTCTGCCAACGCTTTGATTTCAGCCCATGAGATCCTGGGCAGAGGACCCTGGACGACACATTTACGTTGTTTTAAGCCACTAAGTTGTGACTATTAGTTATGTAGCAATAGAAAACTGGCACAGTGTGCTGACAGGAACCAACAACCACCACTCTCTTATGGATAACTTTGACGACGACTCACTCTGGTTATCAATAAAGCTACAAACAGAAAGAAAGAAACTCAACAAGGGGCAAGTAGCTATGGGCTGTGAAGAGACCACTGTGATACCCTGAACAATGCCTCCCACCAAAAAAAAGATGTCCACAACCTCATTTGCAGAGTGACTATGTTGACAGGAGGGTCAGTCTCAGACAGAGACGTGAGGACAGAAACAGAGGTGTGAGTGTCGCTGCTAGACCATGGAGGGATAGTGCTCCCCGGAAGTTTTTAGAAGTAACACGGCACCTTGACTTGAGACTTCTGGCCTCCAAACTATATGAGATAAACTGGTGTAGTTTTCAGCCCCTACATTGATGGTACTAGGCTATGGTCATGATAGGAAACTAGTACAAGCCTTATGTGAACAGCGTGGCAATTTCCACAACCAGCATACAAAGGCCATGAGAGATGCTGAGAAGAAAAGCTTCTCTACATTTTAGTTTTGGAGACAGCCTGGAGAAAGCTCAGGTGAGTAACTGCCTGATGAAAGCCCTTGGGAGAGAGGGAGAACGTATTGTACATTTTACAGAAAACAGCTCCTGGCTCTTGATTGCTTTATTCTGTGGAAACCAACAGCTAAGTGGCAATTTGTGGAAAGGCAAGGAATGGATTGGATCCAGGGATATGTCTGAACTCAAGTCACTCACCAGGGAGAAAAAAAAAATTACCTTTCTACACACTCTAAGTAATCTCACCAGAATTTTTAAAAATTTACATGTGGTAAAATCTATAATGATATGGACAACTGACATATTCTCAAGCTCATCTACTTGAATAAAACCATCTTTGGGGGGAAAGAAAACCCTAGGGGGAGGTTTGGCTAGCTGGCTCTCCACGGTACCAATTTAGAGGAAACTCTTCTTCAACTTAGCAATCTTGAATTAGTGTTTTTGTCTGAGTTTGGTTTGGAGTTTTAGCCAATCTCACTCAAGAAACTCTTAGACTCTTTGCCACTCAAAATGTGGTGCATGGACCAACAGCATCAGCATCACACGGGATCTTTTTAGAAATGCAGAGTCTCAGGCCCACCCCAGACCTGTCAACTGAGATTCCCACATTTAAACAAGATCTTTTGTGATCTGCATGAAACTGGAAGATATAGGTAGTCATTCAGTCATAATTCTTTTCTATAAGGAAAAAGCACCATTTTAATCCTCATAATGATTTTTAAAAAATAATTTTCTCTTCTACGTAATAAAAGCTTACTATGGAAAAATGGGGGAAAAAAAAGAAAAAAGACCACTTGCACTCCCAATCCCCTAATGTCACTGCTATTTTTATCTGTGTACATTTCCACACACCTACATTGTATCTCAATGTATCTCTCTCACACTTGTCATCTTGTTAAAAGGTTTTTTCACTGAACATAGCCTGAAAACCACTATTTTACCATCATCACTTCAATGGCTTTATGAGAGTAGAATGATTTATTTCACCATTCCCAATTTGGGGCAATTTTTTTACCAATCTAAGGAATACTGTGATAAACCTCTTTATGCACCTATACAGCTTTCGTCTAAATTGAAGATTATTTCTTTGAATGAATTTTCAAAAGTGGAATGCCTGGATCCTTGGTATAAATGCTCAAAAAAGCACATTTTAACAAACTGATGGTACACTGAGAAAGAGAGGGGAGTGTGTGAGGGGGATGTAAACTGCGAACTTGTCTGGGGAGCACAGAAAACTAATCTTTTTCATCTAGACTATGCGATATGTGATAATGTCTCACCTCTGCTCTTGAACAACTCAGCCTGAGCTCAGCCCATAAAAATGAGATGGCTCAAGGAGATGCTCAGTAACTCTGCTGTGAGGGACCACTCATTCCCAACCTGGGACTCTTGTCTTTCAAGGGCAGCATCCTCAGCTGACAGCCCTAGTCCTCAACAAAGTGTATTATAAGGTGTGCTTGTCCCATTGATCATTTATGACAACAGGATTAGTTCATGGAAATAAATGGGCACCATTCTTCCCTGTTTGGTTGGATTATACTAGAAAGTCATGGTGCTTGAGTCATAGTCATTTAGTTTTTGCTACTTCATCTTTTTTTTTTTTTTTTTTTTTTTACTGGAATATAGTTGATAACCACAATGGTGTGGTCATTCACTCCATACTGTAGTGTGAAGTCAAGTGAACCTTAGGAAGCATTACTAGAAACAAAGTTAGTGGAGGTGAAGGAATTCCAGCTGATTTATTTAAAAATCTTTAAAGGTGATGCTGTTAAAGTGTTGCACTCAATATGTCAGCAAATTTGGAAATTAGCTACAGGACTGGAAAAGGTCAGTTTTCATTCCAATACCAAAGAAGGGCAATGCCAAAGAATATTCGAAACCACCATACAATTTTGCTCATTTCACAAGTTACCAATGTTAAGGTCAAAATCCTCTAAGCTAGGCTTTAGTACTATGAGAACTAAGAACTTCCAGATGTACAACTTGGGCTTTTTGGTTTTTTTAAATTTTGGCCACTTTATTGGTTTTCCATTCATTTATTTTTCATCCATCTTTATTCTCTGGCCTGTGTGGGCCTCCCATTGCAGTGGCCTCTCTCGGTGCAGAGCACCGGCTCTGGGTGCACACGCTCCAGAGCGCTGGCTCACAACTGGACACACCGGTCCAGTCACTCCGCAGCATGTTGAATCTTCCTGGGCCAGGGATCAAACCAGTGCCCCTTGCACTGCAAGGTGGACTCTTTACCCACTGGACCACCAGGGATGCCCCAACTTGGGTTTTGAAACGACACAGGAAACAGAGGTCAAATTGCCAACATTCACCCAATCATAGAGAAAGCAAGGGTATTCCAGAAAAACATCTACTTCTGCTTCATTGCCTATGCTAAAGACTTTGTGTCGATCACAACAAACTGGAAAATTCTGAAAGAGATGGGAATACCAGACCCCATTACCTGCCTCCTGAGAAACCTTGTATGCAGGTCAAGAAGCAACAGTTAGAGCTGAACATGGAACAACAGAGTGGTTCAAATTGGGAAAGGAGTACATCAAGGTTGTATATTATCGCCCTGCTCATTTAACTTCTATATAGATACATCATGCGAAACGCTGGTCTGGATGAAGCACAGGCTGGAATTAATATTGCCAGGAGAAATATCAATAACCTCAGGTATGCAGATGACACCACCTGTACCCGAAAGTGAAGAGGAACTAAAGAGCCTCTTGATGAAGGTGGATGAGGAGAGTGAAAAAGTTAACAAAATGTTTCAAGTGAACCTTAGGAAGCATTACTAGAAACAAAGTTAGTGGAGGTGAAGGTCCAGCTGATTTATTTAAATCTTTAAAGGTGATGCTGTTAAAGTGTTGCACTCAATATGTCAGCAAATTTGGAAATTAGCTACAGGACTGGAAAAGGTCAGTTTTCATTCCAATACCAAAGAAGGGCAATGCCAAAGAATATTCGAAACCACCATACAATTTTGCTCATTTCACAAGTTACCAATGTTAAGGTCAAAATCCTCTAAGCTAGGCTTTAGTACTATGAGAACTAAGAACTTCCAGATGTACAACTTGGGCTTTTTGGTTTTTTTAAATTTTGGCCACTTTATTGGTTTTCCATTCATTTATTTTTCATCCATCTTTATTCTCTGGCCTGTGTGGGCCTCCCATTGCAGTGGCCTCTCTCGGTGCAGAGCACCGGCTCTGGGTGCACACGCTCCAGAGCGCTGGCTCACAACTGGACACACCGGTCCAGTCACTCCGCAGCATGTTGAATCTTCCTGGGCCAGGGATCAAACCAGTGCCCCTTGCACTGCAAGGTGGACTCTTTACCCACTGGACCACCAGGGATGCCCCAACTTGGGTTTTGAAACGACACAGGAAACAGAGGTCAAATTGCCAACATTCACCCAATCATAGAGAAAGCAAGGGTATTCCAGAAAAACATCTACTTCTGCTTCATTGCCTATGCTAAAGACTTTGTGTCGATCACAACAAACTGGAAAATTCTGAAAGAGATGGGAATACCAGACCCCATTACCTGCCTCCTGAGAAACCTTGTATGCAGGTCAAGAAGCAACAGTTAGAGCTGAACATGGAACAACAGAGTGGTTCAAATTGGGAAAGGAGTACATCAAGGTTGTATATTATCGCCCTGCTCATTTAACTTCTATATAGATACATCATGCGAAACGCTGGTCTGGATGAAGCACAGGCTGGAATTAATATTGCCAGGAGAAATATCAATAACCTCAGGTATGCAGATGACACCACCTGTACCGCAGAAAGTGAAGAGGAACTAAAGAGCCTCTTGATGAAGGTGGATGAGGAGAGTGAAAAAGTTAACAAAATGTTTCAAAATGTAACAAAATGTTAACAAAAAGTTTCTGAATGTTAAAAGTTAACATTCAGAAAACTAAGATCATGGCATCCAGTTCCATCATTTTATGGCAAATAGAAGAGGAAAAAGTGGAAGCAGTGACAGATTTTATTTTACTGGGCTCCAAAATTACTGAAGACTATGACTGCAGTCACAAAATGAAAAGACACTTACTCCTTGGAAGAAAAGCTATGACAAACCTAGACAGCATATGAAAAAGCAGAGACATCACTTTGCCAACAAAGGTCTAGTCAAACCTATGGTATTCCTAGTAGTCATGTATGGATGTGAGAGTTGGACCATAAAGAAAACTAAGTGCCGAAGAATTGATGCCTTTGACCTCTGGTGCTGCAGAAGACTCTTGAGAGTCCCTTGGACAGCAAGGAAATCAAACTAGTCAATCCTAAAGGAAATCAACCCTGAATATTCATTGGAAGGAATGATGCTGAAGCTCCAGTAATTTAGTCAATTGATGCAAAGAGCCCACTCATTGGTAAAGACCCTGATGCTGGCAAAGATTGAGGGCAGGAGAAGGGGGTGAGAGAGGATGAGATGGTTGGTGGACATTTGGGTTGTTTCCAGTTTGCAGCTATTATGAGCAAAGCTACTATGAACATTGCATGTCTAAGTTCCTGTGAAGACGTACGTTTGCATTTCTCTTGGGTAGAATGGGTGAGTGGTATGATAACTCTTTGTTTTAACTTTTTGAAGAACTGCCAGATGGTTTTCTAAAGCATCTGCACAATTTTCCATTCCCACTGGCTGTGTATGAGAATTCCACTGTCTCCCCATCTTTACCAACACTTATTTACTTTTTATATTATAGCCATTCTAGTAGGTATGAACTGGTATCTGATTATAGCTTTGATCTGCAATTCTCTCATGGTTAATGCTATTAATCATGTTTCATTATTTATTAGCCATTTATCTATCTTTGAAGAAATGTCTATTCACATTTTTTGTCCAGTTTTTTGGTTGCACTGTTTATCTATTATTGTGTTATATAAGTTCTACATTGCCTGGATCCAATTCTCTTACCAGATATATTATTTGCAAATATTCCCTCCTATTCTCTGGGTTGTTTTCACTGGTACACCTTTCCTTAGTCTACACATAAAGGAAGCTATAGTATTTAGACATCTGGTTTTGGTTTTCTTTCAACCATAGATTTCTGGTGTGTGTGTGTCCGTGTGTGTGTACACATGTGTGCTAAATCCGGACATTAAGCAGCATTTTAAAATGGAGTCCCAGAAGACCATTTGATTCCCTGTCTGATTTGGAAGTTTGATTCTTAGTGAGTGAAATGGAGCCAGTATCATAAACCAGATTTTATTTTCTGTCTCTTGTGCCACTTTAGCCTTCCTACTTAAAGATAGCTCTCCAGAGATGGAGGAATGGCACAGAGAAGTAGTCAAACCATCTATATTTTAGCAGGATCACCTTGCAAACAACCATGTAATACCCCAAACAAGAGGATGAGTCCATCAATTGAGCTTGCTGAAATATACTTCAGAATATGGAGTTCATGGGGAAAAAAAATAAAATATTTCAGGGAATTAGCCATACATTGTCAGGAAATGGGAATGTTCCATGTGTTGGACAAATAATCCTTTTTGAAAAAAACTGCTGATTCTTTCTCTAATGACACATGTAGACAGATTGATTTAAAATGATAGCTGAGCACTTGAAGACAAGCTGTCCCCTAACCCCCTGCAATATAACAGAGCACTATCAGAGAAAGATGGATCAAGAAGGCACTTTCCTACCTTCCCTGTCTGTACACATGCTTGCCACACAACCCTCAAGTTTGATCAAGTCCCACCTCTGTTCTGCATTCTCCGCAGACCCCAATCAGCCCCCACACATTCTCTGGCTCTAACCCTCACCCTAACCCTCCTGCTCCCAGCCCCCACGGCATCCAGGCCTCTCCTACAACTCTGCACTTAACTCTCTGCTTCCTCGGATTGTTTTCTCTTTTAACACTTGTCTCCCCATTGCCCAGCAAGTTCCTAAGGCCTGAGGCTGTTGCTCCTTATATACAAAGAAGGTCCCTGTAAGTGTATGTTCAAGTGAGTTATATTATGGCTTGAGGAGTGGGCAGTGCTGCTGGGTCAGCTGGATTCTTCTTTTACCAGATATATTATTTGCAAATATTCCCTCCTATTCTCTGGGTTGTTTTCACTGGTACACCTTTCCTTAGTCTACACATAAAGGAAGCTATAGTATTTAGACATCTGGTTTTGGTTTTCTTTCAACCATAGATTTCTGGTGTGTGTGTGTCCGTGTGTGTGTACACATGTGTGCTAAATCCGGACATTAAGCAGCATTTTAAAATGGAGTCCCAGAAGACCATTTGATTCCCTGTCTGATTTGGAAGTTTGATTCTTAGTGAGTGAAATGGAGCCAGTATCATAAACCAGATTTTATTTTCTGTCTCTTGTGCCACTTTAGCCTTCCTACTTAAAGATAGCTCTCCAGAGATGGAGGAATGGCACAGAGAAGTAGTCAAACCATCTATATTTTAGCAGGATCACCTTGCAAACAACCATGTAATACCCCAAACAAGAGGATGAGTCCATCAATTGAGCTTGCTGAAATATACTTCAGAATATGGAGTTCATGGGGAAAAAAAATAAAATATTTCAGGGAATTAGCCATACATTGTCAGGAAATGGGAATGTTCCATGTGTTGGACAAATAATCCTTTTTGAAAAAAACTGCTGATTCTTTCTCTAATGACACATGTAGACAGATTGATTTAAAATGATAGCTGAGCACTTGAAGACAAGCTGTCCCCTAACCCCCTGCAATATAACAGAGCACTATCAGAGAAAGATGGATCAAGAAGGCACTTTCCTACCTTCCCTGTCTGTACACATGCTTGCCACACAACCCTCAAGTTTGATCAAGTCCCACCTCTGTTCTGCATTCTCCGCAGACCCCAATCAGCCCCCACACATTCTCTGGCTCTAACCCTCACCCTAACCCTCCTGCTCCCAGCCCCCACGGCATCCAGGCCTCTCCTACAACTCTGCACTTAACTCTCTGCTTCCTCGGATTGTTTTCTCTTTTAACACTTGTCTCCCCATTGCCCAGCAAGTTCCTAAGGCCTGAGGCTGTTGCTCCTTATATACAAAGAAGGTCCCTGTAAGTGTATGTTCAAGTGAGTTATATTATGGCTTGAGGAGTGGGCAGTGCTGCTGGGTCAGCTCACAGCCTCTCATATGTTGCTCCTTGCCACATTTGGCAGGGCTGCTGGCGTGTGAGAGAACAGCAGGCCCGGGGGCGCTGCTTCTGTCACCTCACTACTTGGCTCTTTCTTTCTGCCTCTTCCGTTCCTGTGCCTCTGCTTTCCATTTGTGTCTTTTTTTTTTTTTAATCTTCTATACTTCCCACTTAATGATGAAAAGAAAAGTGACAATTACAGAACTCAGAGACTAGCAAAAGGAAGAAAGTCCCGAATTGTTTGGTTCTTTTTCTTTTGTCTTTTCTTTTTTTCATTTTGTAAAGTTTGGCCAAGTGAGGTTTAGAAAATTTTTATCTATTTAGAACTGTGGATGGTGGATTCTGCACCTATGAATGCCTAATTAATAATGAGGGAATATTATTGTCACAATCAGCAATATCTGCAAATTCTTGGTGACTCAGCCGTAAAGAACCTGCCTGCCAGTGCAGGAGACACAGGTTGGATCCCTGGATTGGGATGATCCCCTGGAGAAGGAAATGGCAACCCACTATAGTATTCTTGCCAGGAAAATACCATGGAGAGAGGAGCCTGGCAGGCTGGAGTCTATGGGGTCACAAAGAGTTGGACACGACTGAAGCGACTCAGCATGGACACACACTGTTTAATTTAGGCTGATTCAATAGTCTAAAATCTCAGAATTAAATTCAGTATCACACAGAAGGAAACCAACGCACTGCTCTGACAGTTTTCCTAAAACTCATTAGGGTAGTTTCCTAAAACTCTACAGCCTCCTAACCTGCAAAAATGTTGGCTTCATTTCTGCCAGACGATGAAAACCAAAATCAATCCAGAATCAGAACTTGGGAGCCATAAATCTGGTGAACATGTGAATGTGTTAGTTGCTCAGTCATATTTGGCTCTTTTTGACTCTATGGACTGTAGCCTACCAGACTCCTCTGTCCACAAGATTCTCCAGGCAAGAAGTCTAGAGTGGGCTGCCATTTCCTCATCCAGGGACTCTTCCCAAGCCGGGGATTGAACCCAGGTCACCCACATGACAGGCAGATTCTTTACCATCTGAGTCAGCATGGGAGCCCCCACTATATCAAATTCAGAAGTGAGCGTGATGTCAAGAGCCTCCCCTAGTGCTCTTGGGTTTAGTCCTGGCCCACAGAGCTCTGAGTCCAGGCCGGCTGGTGTAATGAACAGTCGTGTTACCTGGAAGGGCTATGGAACATTTCATAATTAGCAAGAAATGACACTATAGGAAAAGGCTTCATCAAATGTATCTGTTTCATGGAATTACGTGACCCTCTCTGTGTGAGAGTCTCCTAGTTTTATGCAGGGCAAAATGGGGAAAGGAACATCATGGCCTTGAGAAATCCTCATTATCTTGCTTTGATATCCTTCCAATGAAAATAGAAACAGGGCTTCTTTCCAGCAAAAGCCTTACAATTGGCTTCTTCCATTTTCATAGAGTGGAAAGAGTACTCTCTTAGAAACTCTTCGTTATACAATGTAACAATGATACAGCAGGAAAAATGGACCCAGCCCACTGAGATTAAAAAGATGGCACAATGTTTCTATTTGATGTTTTTGAGAAAGTATCATAGTCTGATGAGCTGAGTGCTTGTTTTCATCCTCATGATGGCTGTGGCCCTGATTGTGGCAATCAAAGTCGACTGGAGTACCAGTTGAATTAGCTCCCAAGATAATGCCGCTCCAGGAGAACTGTCAAGAGCTCAGACCTTTCAAACTAATATGCAGAGAGTCAGGTGGCCACTGCTGGTTGTCAGGGAGATGATCCGTGTGAGGATACTGGGGGGCTGGCAGCCCAAGGTCTTCTGTGACCTCCTGCCTCATTAACACATGCCAGCATAGCAACATGGCACCAGGGAGGAGCCCATGTTATTTGAATCCTGTCTCTTGTGCTTCATATCTTACAGCTCTAAGCCCGTGGAAGAAACCTTTGGGCTTGTGTGTCTCTAGATTAACCATTTCTGATACTGCTAATAAGGCAATCATGAGGCTTCAGTGGCTTATTGAAATACCAAGGAACTGGAGGCTGTTTCTTCTGTACTCACTGAGCACCAGGCAGATGGCCATCTCTCTGTGAGAGGCACTGAGGGTTGGCAAACAGGAACCCAGCTGTCTGGGAACTTACAATCAGAGCTTCGTTTTTGAAGAAGTGCCTCAGTGTTTCACCTCATGCAAGAATGATCTTAGGTAAAGAGTGCTTTTGCTTCACTGATACAGAAACACCTCAGTCTAAGGGTCATGGCTCCTTAGGCTCCTGAGAGTCGTAATAAACAACAACAACAACAACAACAACAAAACAGGAACTGCCTGGTTCCGAGCATCTGAGGTCACTTACTGATTCTGCGGCATCTGCCACATGGGCATCAGATGGCATTGCACTGGGTCCATACCTGATTCCGAGTGCAACTATGAAGGTTTGGCAAATCCTGGTATGGGAGTGTCTTTTCTAGGCTTCTTCTGTCCTGTCCTGCTAACGAGAACACCCATATAACAGTGGCTTATCCTCTCTCCTCTCCTTTCACAATCCCTGATTTACCCCCACAACGACCTGGGTTCAAAGATCCCAAGATGCTTTGGTGTGAACCATTCGGATATGAGTTCTTCCCTGACTGGCTACAAAGCAGTGGAGTCACTCCAAAGCAATTTACTGGATAAACAGAAGAGCAAGAGAGCAAGGAAATAAGAGAGTAAGAGCGTGGGAGAGAGCAAGAGACTCTATGCAAATGTCCAGGAAGCCCAGTGTGTTCAGACTTGAGGTTTAATTAGTCAGATCTGTCATCTTAACCCAAGATACTTCAGAGCAGCAGTTCTCAGCCTGGCTGCACATCAGAATCCCCTGGGGAGCTTTTTAAAACGTACAGATGCCCAAGTCTTACCACAGATGAATGAAATCTGAATCTCTAGGGCTGGTTCACAGACAGCAGTATTTATTAGATTTCCCACTGCTACAGAGTCACCAGACAACTGAGAGTCACCAATTTCAACTTCTGGTAGAAGGTTCCGGAGGACCAGATGGAAAAGTCTCGTGTGTGTGTGTGTGTGTGTGTGTGTGTGTGTGTGTGTGTGTGTGTGTTACTAGTCACTCAGTCAGGTCTGACTCTTTTGGACTCCATGGATTGTAGCCTGCCAGGCTCCTCTGTCCATGGAATTCTCCAGGCAAGAAGACTAGAGTAGGTTGCCATTCCCTCCTCCAGGGGATCTTCCCCACCCAGGGATCAAATCTGGGTCTCCTGCATTTGAGACAGATTCTTTACTGTCTGAGTCACCAAGGAAGCTTGCCTTACTATAAAACTTTGGCATAATCAATATCAGGCTCGACAACCTGAACTTCTTGGTCTTCTCAATATTTTGTGTTACCAAGAGAATACTAGTTCTATGTGTACATGAACACATTTAAGTATATAGTATATAGTCACGTGTCTGCGCAGAGAGAATGGTTTATCACTATGCTTCTGGAACCAAAGTACAATGGCTTTATTTCTCCATTTCTATTCACTTCATTTTGTGCCAAGGGCCCTTGAAAACTCATCCTTCCCACTATTCAAAGAACATGTGTTGAGCCTGTCCTGGGTGATTCAGTAGATCCACAGGAGCTAAGTTGACAAGGCAGGCCTGAGGAGCCCATGCAGGCTACGGGGTGAAGGAAACCAATGGGATTAGATGATGCCATCAGGGAATGTGCTAGAAGACATGACTTTCTTGAGACTTGAGGACTGAGGAGTAGCTTGCCTGGCAGCTGAGGGTGGAGATGGAATAGTGAGATGGTGGTGGGATAGAATCAGAGGCAGGAAAGAAAGTGCTCCACAGGCTCCATCTTGCTCTCATCTCTCATATATTAATACCATGAAGAACAAGATCAAACAGGGGTATATAATCCTGTTTTCTCCTCACACAGGGTCTAGGGCACTTATTCACATGGTGAATGAGACAAATCCATGCTCTTCAGGAAATTTCAATCTCATCAGGAGCTCAGAATGATGACCTGGGGTACCATACTTTCTTTTTGAATGGATTTTCCCCAAAAGCAGATCATCAAATCTGCTACAATTGAATACAGGACAAATTCAGTGAGAAGAATTAAAGCACCTCATTATGTGTAAGTTTCCTAAGCAGAGTGCCTGAGACTTCAACATGGTAATAATACCTTATGGCTGTATATCACTTTGCCATTTATTAGCATATTTGATCTTCATAAAAGCTTTGTGAGGTAGACAAGACAGACCACATTATTCCCACTTGACTTGACTCAAAGGGTCAAGTGATGGACCTGGAGTGAGGAAGGACTGAATTGTTCTAGAACCCACATCTTCCTACTCCTTTTTTCATTGCTACATATTTCTTTCCTTCTGGCTGAATACAAATTTGTCACAAATGTCTCTATATCATACCACTTAGAAAGTAGAGAGGGCTAGTCTTGGAATAACTCAATTTGAGGAGAATGTGTTAAATTTAATTCCTAGTCTCCAGTTTAGTTTCTTAGCAACCACATATATTTAGTGATGACTTCTCTGCCTATAAAGTATACCCCACACACATTTGGTCTCATATGTACTCCCTGAGCTGGATCATAATTTAACTGCAGCTTTGGACTAAAAACTCTAATGATTCTTTCATACTCAGAATCGAAATTTTCACCCTCTCTGCTATGCATATGATGTGTGAAACTGACACTTTCTAATTAAAAACTTTTTTTTACTTTAAGAGGTTGATGCTAAAGAAACATTTTTTTTCTAAGAAAACATTTTTTCCTTAAAGCTTGTTTATAGCTTTAGTAAACCTATGGGAGTTTATGTAGGCATAATCCTTTTGAAGAACAGTTTGAAAGTGAGTATCAAAAACATGAAATACATTCTCTGACTTGCTAGTTCTGCCTCTGTAATCCATCTTAGGAAAAGCAAATCTAAAATGCAGATCAAAATTTCCTGCATAAAAATCTTCACTGATGCATTATTTACCAGACTGGCTGAAGTTCAATTTTAGACACTCATAAAACAGAATCTGTCTGCAATGCAGGAGACCTGGGTTCAATCCCTGGGTCAAGAAGATCCCCTGGAGAAGGGCATGGCAACCCATTCCAGTATTCCTGCCTGGAGAATTCCATGGACAGAGGAACCTGATTCTAGGGGGTTGCAAAGAGTCTGACACAACTGAGCAATTACCACACACCTAAAATAGAATAGTATGCTTCCATTAGAATAAATTAGTGGTCAATAAGCATTTTACCACTTTCAGTGGTAAAGTGTTTCTCATATTAGGTGAAGAGATCAAGTGGAATACCAATGCATGTGCATATTATGAACCTAGCTACATAAAACCACACAGAGGAGAGGGAAACACACTGAAATGGCAACAGGAGCTGTATCTGGGAGGAAGCATATTGGTAATTTTTTTCTCCCATGTATATGTTTCTGTTTTTCTTGATTACCCTGCAGTAGAGTATATGTAATTCTTATATATAAGAATTGAGCTTTTATAGACTGTGCTTCTGGGCTGAATGTTAAGTTCTTCAACATCTACTTTGAATACCACCTCTAAGAATGTTTCTGGGAGTAAAATGAAAAGTAACAGCATCATTCTGGCACTGGCCTTCCTGCTTCTGCCCTTGATTCCCTACAGCCTATTCTCCTCACAGCAGCCTGTGCTTTTAAAATTGAAGAGCAAATTTCACTCTTTGTTTCAATATTCTCCAGTGGTTTCTCATCTCATTAAGGCAAGGTCTTTAGCAGAGCTGACTAAGCACTGTGGCATCTGCGGCCTCCTCCACACCACCCACACTCCCTCCTCCATCCATCTACTCCAGTCACACTGGCCTTTTCTTGCTGTCCGTTCAATAGGCCAGGAGAACTCCTGCCGCAGGGCCTTTGCACTGGCTGTTCTCGCTGCTTGGAAGGCTCTTCTCTCAGACACCAGCTCCCTCCCCATCTTCACATCTTGCCCTACATGTTACCTTCTCAGTGAGCCTTCCTGACTACCCAATTCAGATCTATACATCCTATTCTTATCTCAGATATTCACCCTACACTCCTGATTGTTCTTCCCAGATATTAGTTTTTCTTTTAAAAGATAGATCAGGGACTTCCCTGGTGGTTCTGTGGCAAAGACTCCGTGCTCCCAATGCAGGGGGCTCAGGTTTGATCCTGGTCAGGGAACTAGATCCCACATGCCACAACTAAGATTCTGCATGTCACAACTAAGATCCAGCACAGCCAAATAAATAATTGTTTAAAAAATAAAAGGACACATCATCTTTTAATACACTCATAGCTCACTTATTCATCACAGACCTTAATCTGTAATTGGCAGGTCAGGAGATTGAACTCTCTAGCTTACCTGTATTGCAATAATGTGCCAACTGCCTTTTGGCTTTATTCTCCTGCCAAAACACTTGGGGATGAGGGTAGAGAAATGAGCACATCGTGTTTGTGACTTAACATTTGTCTATTGGTATGTTTTACAACTGGACCTGTAAAGGTTTATCATACTGGTTATTGTGTATGACTTAGGGCTCTACTAACTCTGATTGTCAATGTCAAATACATTTCCAAAATGACCCTAATACAAAGATATACTTTATTTCATCAAAAGTTTTAGTTGTTTTTTTGAAAGGAATAGTGTATTCACATGGCTCAATAGTCCACAGATAGAAAGGGGGATACAGTGAAAAACTGTGTTTATATCCCTGTCTTCCAATTAATTACTGCCCCTCCCTAGTGACAACTACTATTTGCAGTTTCTTATGTATTAAAGATATTTTACTGCTAGCAAAGCAAATTCATACATAACACATACAAATGGTAGCATACTATACATATCACTCCATACCTTTCTATTTGTCTTAATATATCTAGGTGATCATTCTGAATCAGTACATATTCTATTCCTTTCAGAGTGGCATATTTTTCCATTGTGTACATGCATCAAAATGTGTACATGCATCAAAATTCCATTGTGTACATGCATCAAAATGTACTTAGCTAGTCCTTTACTGGTGGATAGCTGAACATCTGCACTGTTTTCAACCTTTTGCCATTGTAAACAATGCTTGTATGTAAGTCATTTTGTGTACGTGATGGTATCTGTAGAATACATTTTTGGAAGCACATCAATTTGTCATTCTGTGTGTATATAATATTGCCACATATGTTATTTCTGGATATGAAGATACAGGGTTATGGAGATATTATCCTCCATAAATTAGTGTAATATTTCAAAATAAGCCCAACCAAAGTACCTAGAGCATCAATTTTTGGAACCTGAACTCAGTTCATGATGCCCCTTTGCTCTATCTATCTGCCCGAATGGCACCCTGTCTTGCTCAGAGAAACAGCCCAAACCTTTTCATTTGCCCATAAGGCCCTCCCTGAGCACTCCTTGTTACTTCTCTGGTCTCATTTCCTTCTCATTCTCTCATTCACATGTTACTCCTACTTATCTGCATAGTTTGTTCCCTCACTTCAGTCACCATGTTCTCAATGAGGCCTGCCCCAACCACCTGGTTTTGCACTCTCCTCACTTGCTATCTTCCTTCTTTGTTTTGCCTTTTTCCATCTCATAGACCACTCTTTAACCCTGTTTGTAATGATTAGTTGAATTGGTCCTCACACAGTTAGAATGGAAGCACCATGTGGGCAGAGATTTTCCCTTTTCTACTCACTGGTGCATCCCTAGTGCTTAGACCACAACCTGACATATAGTAAGTGCTCACTCAACATTTATTGGTTTAAATAAACAAGTGAGAATGGCTAGGAGAACTCTGGTCGGTGGGGGCGGCATGGTTAATGAGTAAAAGGTGGTTATTTGCCTAACCAAATAGTAAAACAATAAATAAAAACATATTATAAATGAAATAAATAAAAGTTTGGTTTCTGGATGAAAAATAGACTGAGCAGAATAGAGAGTTCAGAAATACCCCTAAACTCATACGAAAATTTAAAATATAATTAAAGTCACACATGAAATCAAAACAAGAAAAAAAAAAGATGGAGTACTTAAGAAATGGTTTTGAAATACCTGTCTGGTCATTTGGAGAAAATAAGATGAAATTTGTATGGCTTTTATATCAAATGGACCAAAGCTATACATACATGTGAAAAATAAATCACACAAAAAAATACTACACTAAACTTTGGGGGAATTAATTTGTAGTCATGGGAATAGCCATTCTATGTAGGACACAAAATTAAGGAGATATGTAAGCGGCTTCCCTGGTAGCTCAGTGGTGAAGTGTGCACCTGTCAATGCAAGAGACACAGGTTCAAGCCCTGATCCAGGAAGATCCCACATGATGCAGAGCAACTAAGCCCATGAGCCACAACTATTGAGTCCATGGGCTGCAACTACTGAAGCCCGTGTGTCCTGGAGCCCGAGTTCCACAACAAGAGAAGTCACCGCAACAAGAAGCCTGCTCACCTCAACTAGAGAGTAGCCCCCACTCCCTGCAACCAGAGAAGAGCCTGCAGCGGCAGTGAAAACCCAGAATAGCCAAAAATTAAAAAAAAAAATTTTAAAAAGAAGATACGTAAGAAAGGATTAATGCATTTCAATAAAAATAACAAGGTCCCTACAGGAAAAACTGCCACCAACAGAGTATAAAGACAACATGCCCTAGTTCTGTCTAAAATTTTGCAAGCTATACAAAATTCTGTAATTTATGACTGATTTCCTAAAGTTACAAAAAGCTCTTATAAATCAATGAGACAAAGGTAAAGAAGCTAACAGAAAAATGAGACAAGACATGAATCAGCAGTTCTCAGAATAAGAAATCTCAATGGTCAATAAATATGGACAAAAAGATTGCTTTCATTTATGACTTAAAATGCAAATTAAAACATAAAGGAAATCCATTTTTTCAATATCACGTGGGCAAAGATCCAACAGTTTGTTAACAGCTGCTACTGACAAGGAAAAGAAACCCGCACTCTCACCCATGTTGCGGAGGGTAATTTCAAGCAATCTCTTCTTTTAGAACACTTAGGCAATTTCTGTGAAAATTAAAGCTGAACATGCTCTTTGACTTAGCACTTTCACATAAAGGAATTTACATTACAGAGACAAGTGACAAAAGATGGAGTACTTAAGAAATGGTTTTGAAATACCTGTCTGGTCATTTGGAGAAAATAAGATGAAATTTGTATGGCTTTTATATCAAATGGACCAAAGCTATACATACATGTGAAAAATAAATCACACAAAAAAATACTACACTAAACTTTGGGGGAATTAATTTGTAGTCATGGGAATAGCCATTCTATGTAGGACACAAAATTAAGGAGATATGTAAGCGGCTTCCCTGGTAGCTCAGTGGTGAAGTGTGCACCTGTCAATGCAAGAGACACAGGTTCAAGCCCTGATCCAGGAAGATCCCACATGATGCAGAGCAACTAAGCCCATGAGCCACAACTATTGAGTCCATGGGCTGCAACTACTGAAGCCCGTGTGTCCTGGAGCCCGAGTTCCACAACAAGAGAAGTCACCGCAACAAGAAGCCTGCTCACCTCAACTAGAGAGTAGCCCCCACTCCCTGCAACCAGAGAAGAGCCTGCAGCGGCAGTGAAAACCCAGAATAGCCAAAAATTAAAAAAAAAAAAAATTTTAAAAAGAAGATACGTAAGAAAGGATTAATGCATTTCAATAAAAATAACAAGGTCCCTACAGGAAAAACTGCCACCAACAGAGTATAAAGACAACATGCCCTAGTTCTGTCTAAAATTTTGCAAGCTATACAAAATTCTGTAATTTATGACTGATTTCCTAAAGTTACAAAAAGCTCTTATAAATCAATGAGACAAAGGTAAAGAAGCTAACAGAAAAATGAGACAAGACATGAATCAGCAGTTCTCAGAATAAGAAATCTCAATGGTCAATAAATATGGACAAAAAGATTGCTTTCATTTATGACTTAAAATGCAAATTAAAACATAAAGGAAATCCATTTTTTCAATATCACGTGGGCAAAGATCCAACAGTTTGTTAACAGCTGCTACTGACAAGGAAAAGAAACCCGCACTCTCACCCATGTTGCGGAGGGTAATTTCAAGCAATCTCTTCTTTTAGAACACTTAGGCAATTTCTGTGAAAATTAAAGCTGAACATGCTCTTTGACTTAGCACTTTCACATAAAGGAATTTACATTACAGAGACAAGTGACAAAAGATGGAGATTCAAGGACATACACTGTAGTGCTGTCCATCTTAAAAAATAAAAATCTGTCCAATAATAAGAAAACAATGATTAAGTAAACTATCCTGCAGCCATACAATGGAATATTCCATAGCCACTTAATTAATGACTTGGGATCTTATATGTGATTATGTGATATAAGATACAACAAAAGCAAACACACGTGCAGTGCGTTTCCATTTGTAACAGAATGGATATCCTTATACATTATTGTATATGTATAAAAGAACTTTCTGGAAATATCCATAATGTTACTTCTGGGTAGTGGAACTTGGGTCTATGTTGCAGGAGGGAGAACATTGTTTCTCATTTTCGAGCCCCTTTCTGGTCCTCATTTCTTACAATGTGCATGTGCTGAATGGAACAGAATAGAGAACCTAGAAACAAACCCACACAACTACAGTCAATTAATCTTCAACAAAGGAGGCAAGACTATACAGGTGGGAAAAGACAGTCTCATCAGCAAGTAGTGCTGGGAAAGCTGGATAGCCACATGTAAATCAATGAATTTAGACCACACCTTCTCATCATACACAAAACTAAACTCAAAATGGCTTAAAGACTTAAATATAAGACATGACCCCATAAAACTCCTAGAAGAAAACACAGGCAAAACTTCCTTAGACATAAATCATAGTAATGTTTTCTTAGATCAGTCTCCCAAGGCAAAAGCAAAATTAAACAAATGGGATCCAACCAAACTTAAAAGCTTTTGCATAGCAAAAAAAAAAAAAAAAAAAAAAACCATAAAGAAAACAAAAAGACAACCTACAGATTGGGAGAAAACACTTGGAAATGATGAAACCAACAAGGGCTTAATTTTAAAAATATACACACATCCTATACAATTCAATATCAAAAAAGAAAAAGAAACCCCAGTTTAAAAATGGGTAGGAGACCTAATACACATTTCTCCAAAGAAGACATATAGATGGCCAATAGACACATGAAAAGATACTTCACATGACTAATTAGAGAAAGGCAAATCACAACTATAAAGTGGTATCATCTCACAAAGGTCAGAATAGCCGTCGTTAAAAAAAATCTACAGATAATAAATGCTAGAGAAGCTGTGGTTAAAGCAGAAACCTTGACATTGTTGGTAGGAATATAAGTTGGTACAACCACTATGGTAAACAGTACAGAGGTTCCTTAAAAAACTAAAAATATTGTTACCATAGGATCCAGCAATCCCACTCCTGGCAACAGATCCAGAAAAGAACCCTAACCCTAAAGTCATGAAAAAAATACATACACCCCAATGTTCACAGCAGCACTATTTGCAATATCCAACACATGGATGTAATTTAAATGTCCATCAACAGATTAATGAATAAAGAAACATATTTAAAATAGAATATTATTCAGTCATAATAAAAAATGAAATTGACATCTGCAGCAACATGGATGGACCTAGAGATTATCAGACTAAGAGAAGGAATTCAGACCAAGAAAGACAAATATATGATACCATTTATATGAGGAATCTAAAAAATAGTACAAATGAAATTAGTTATAAAACAGAAACAGACTCAGACATAGAAAACTAACTTATACTTACCAAAGGGGAATGGGTGTGCAGGGATAAATTAGGGAGTAAGAGATTATTTTATTTTTTACAGAGTTTGGTTGTTTACTGCCACACAGCGACCCGAATCCTCCATAGGTACACACATGTTCCGCCCCTCCCGAACCTCCCCGCTATTTCCCCCTATGGAGAGAAGCTGGGCTTGTCCTCATGTCCTCGTCCATCCTGTACCAGACCCCACTCCTGCCCCACCTCTACCCATCAGGATTTACCACTCAAGGCTGCCTTCCCACTGCCTGTCTTGCTATCTTTTTGCCCAAGGGATTTCCATTCCACCCCTCTACATTCCACCCCTCCAGGTCACCACAGAGTCCATGTTTGAGATCTGCTAGTCCCACAGCATATTCCCCTCCCTCACCCCAATGTCCATAAGGCTGCTCTCCAAGTCCGCCTCTCCATTGCTGCTCTGCATATTCATTAATCAGCACCATCTGTCTAGATTCCATACATATGTGCCAGTATACAATATTTATCGTTAGATAACTTCACATGACTAATTAGAGAAAGGCAAATCACAACTATAAAGTGGTATCATCTCACAAAGGTCAGAATAGCCGTCGTTAAAAATCTACAGATAATAAATGCTAGAGAAGCTGTGGTTAAAGCAGAAACCTTGACATTGTTGGTAGGAATATAAGTTGGTACAACCACTATGGTAAACAGTACAGAGGTTCCTTAAAAAACTAAAAATATTGTTACCATAGGATCCAGCAATCCCACTCCTGGCAACAGATCCAGAAAAGAACCCTAACCCTAAAGTCATGAAAAAAATACATACACCCCAATGTTCACAGCAGCACTATTTGCAATATCCAACACATGGATGTAATTTAAATGTCCATCAACAGATTAATGAATAAAGAAACATATTTAAAATAGAATATTATTCAGTCATAATAAAAAATGAAATTGACATCTGCAGCAACATGGATGGACCTAGAGATTATCAGACTAAGAGAAGGAATTCAGACCAAGAAAGACAAATATATGATACCATTTATATGAGGAATCTAAAAAATAGTACAAATGAAATTAGTTATAAAACAGAAACAGACTCAGACATAGAAAACTAACTTATACTTACCAAAGGGGAATGGGTGTGCAGGGATAAATTAGGGAGTAAGAGATTATTTTATTTTTTACAGAGTTTGGTTGTTTACTGCCACACAGCGACCCGAATCCTCCATAGGTACACACATGTTCCGCCCCTCCCGAACCTCCCCGCTATTTCCCCCTATGGAGAGAAGCTGGGCTTGTCCTCATGTCCTCGTCCATCCTGTACCAGACCCCACTCCTGCCCCACCTCTACCCATCAGGATTTACCACTCAAGGCTGCCTTCCCACTGCCTGTCTTGCTATCTTTTTGCCCAAGGGATTTCCATTCCACCCCTCTACATTCCACCCCTCCAGGTCACCACAGAGTCCATGTTTGAGATCTGCTAGTCCCACAGCATATTCCCCTCCCTCACCCCAATGTCCATAAGGCTGCTCTCCAAGTCCGCCTCTCCATTGCTGCTCTGCATATTCATTAATCAGCACCATCTGTCTAGATTCCATACATATGTGCCAGTATACAATATTTATCGTTTTCTCTCTGACATACCTCACTCTGTATAATACGTTCTAAACTCATCCACCTCATTAGAACTGATTCAAATGCATTTCTTTTTATGGCTGAGTAATATTCCATTGTATACATGTACCACAGCTTCTTTACCCATTCGTCTGTAGATGGACATCTAGGCTGCTGCCATGTTCTAGCTATTGTAAATAGTGCTGCAGTGAACAATGGGGTACATGTGTCTCTTTCAATTTTGATTTCCTCAGAGTATATGCCTAGTAGTGGGATTGCTGGGTCATATTGTGCTTCTATTCCTAGTTTTATAAAGAATCTCCATACTGTCTTCCACAGTGGCTGTATCAGTTTATATTCCCACCAACAGTGCAAGAGGGTTCCCTTTTCTCCACACCCTCTCCAGCATTTATTGTTTGTAGACTTTTTGATGATAGCCATTCTGACTTGTGTGAGGTGGTATCTCACTGTAGTTTTGATTTGCATTTCTCTAACGATGAGCAATGTTGAGCATCTTTTCATGTGTTTGTTGGCCATCTGTATGTCTTCTTTGGAGAGATGTCTGTTCAGGTCTTTTTCCCATTTTTTGATTGGGTAATTTTTTTTGGTGTTGAGT
Source organism: Tragulus kanchil (assembly GCA_022376925.1). Taxonomy (NCBI): domain Eukaryota; kingdom Metazoa; phylum Chordata; class Mammalia; order Artiodactyla; family Tragulidae; genus Tragulus; species Tragulus kanchil. Next base: position 121,206,391 of record JAIOJX010000001.1, on the reverse strand, counting down.
TGTCTGAGCTGCTTGTATATTTTGGAAATTAATTCTTTGTTGGTTGTTTCATTTGCTATGATTTTCTCCCATGCTGAAGGCTATCTTTTTACCTTGTTTATGGTTACTTTTGCTGTGCAAAAGCTTTTAAGTATAATTAGGTCCCAGTTGTTAATTTTCATCTTTATTTACTCTAGGGGGGGGAGTCATAGAAGATCCTGCTTTGGAGGTATGGGATTTATAGATAAATATCACTATATATAATATAAACAAGGATTTATTGTGTAGCACAGGGAGCTATGTTCTCTCTATACATATACATACGTGTGTGTAGAAATCACTTTGCTGTCCACCTGAAACTAGCACAGTGTTGTTAACCACCTATAGTTGAATTAAAAAAAAAAAAAAAAAGAGTATGGTATTCAGTTGGCCAGCTATCATTGTGGATGACTGCGGTTTATTCCCACCAGAAAGTTCTGTGAAGCAGCATAGAAAGTGTACCTCATTATCTATGTGATTGGCAAGTGAGCAAGGGTAATCAGCTCCTATCAATCATTTACCATGGGCTGCTGCTTCCTTAGCTTTGGAGAAATCCCTTGGGCAAAAAGATAGCAAGACAGGCAGTGGGAAGGCAGCCTTGAGTGGTAAATCCTGATGGGTAGAGGTGGGGGAGGAGTGGGGTCTGGTGCAGGATGGACGAGGACATGAGGATAAGCCCAGCTTCTCTCCACGCCCCAACCTCAGCCATCACCTCTCCCCAGAGGAGGAGTGGCGCATCTATTTGGTGAATTTGGAAGAAGATGAACATGCTTGGTTCAGGGTTTCCTAAATTATTTCTCTTTCAGATTGGCTTGACCACAGAGGATCCATAGAATAAGGCCTGTGTTCTACCACGAGAGGAGCTTGTAGGGTGGGTGCTGTGCCCTGAAGAGTGGAGGCCAGAGTTCAAGTCAGTGGGAATGTACTGGGAAGTGCATCTTCCCCTGGATGTCAGGCTTCAATCACCTCCTCAGTTGATATTTCCATATACATCAGTTGGACTCCTAAATTTACTTCTGAGGTGGTTCTGAACTTGGGTGGAAAGATGGCTGCAATTGATAAATTAAATACAATGGATGATTATTATTTCTGTGAGCTGACTTATTTCCTTAGGTTCTTAACACAACCTAACAAATTACTGTCAAAGCCTCAAACAGTACTCAGTTTGTAGAATGGGTGTCTTGTGGCTTTATTTCTTCAGCCATTTATTTCCTTAGAGGAAAGAAGACTAAGTATAGAATATTTAGAATGCTGTATCAAAAACCTGTCTATCTAATTAGTATACAAAACTGTTTGCTGGAAAGATGACAGAAAAGGTCTATGTGCTGGAAAATGCTCATGATGTATTAATATTCTTCATCACTTGGGCAACAATGGCCTTCTGTGACCCAAACAGACATACCATATTCTAAAATAGAAATAGCATATGTGCATGTCCACCATCAAGAGACACTTGCCCAGGGAGTGCCATGTACCCCAGGGAAAGCAGAAGGAACCACAGATGAGAGAACAGAAATGCCTTTTCTTCTTTTTAGCAACTTGATTTTTATACGCCTTTGCTTTTCACTTCATGCATGGTTATAATGAGATTCTCTGCTACTTCTGCTGTTTCTATTTGGTAACTACTTCTATTTCTACTGTACTTAGAAAAAAAGAAAACAGATTGAAACATCTTATGAAATGGTCATAACAGAAAATCGAAAGTAACTATGTGCAAGGAAATAGAAAAAGTCAGGCAAAGTAAGTTACTATAAATGTGACTGACAGGGGCAAAGGATGCAAGTGGATGACGGGAGGAAGTTTCCACAGCTGTTCTCCATCTTGAACAGCCCAGATCCTGAAAGTCTTCACGTGGGGCTTTCTTACCATGTGACTGTGGGGTGTGTCTATCAGAGAGGATTAGCTATAGGTAGCCAAGACACTAAATCATAATAGCTCAAGGAGATAGAAATCAACTTCTTTCACATAAAATCAGGACAGGGTGGTCCAGAGCTGCTGTGGCTGTTGTGTTTCTCAAAGTCCTCAAGGATCCAGACTCTTTTCAACTCACTACTTCCCAAACCTTGGGGTGAAACCTTTCACCTATGGTCTAAGATGAAGCTGAGGACACTGGCCACCATATCAGAATTCTGGGCAGCAGGAAAGGGAAGGGCTGACGAAGAAAATTGCACAATGGCATGTCCAGCTGTCTTTTAAAGGAGATACCTGAAATCAAGTCAGCCACAGAGCACTGAGTTTCCATCTATTCCCACGCTGTCCAGCCCCTTTTGGGCAAAGTTGCAATTCTGTCATGTCTACTATGATCCAAATGAAGTCTTGAAAAACTGTCAACAACTCGTTTGCCATCGAAACTTCTATTTTTTACTTCTATTACTTGATCCTTAAGGTCTCTTATTGAAGGGTTCATGCAATAAAAAGAGGTTCCCTTATTGGACTTTTGGGACGAAATGGCTGAGGAAGTACTTGTGATCAGACATTTAAAGTAAGTAAATTGTCTTATAGCAATTAAAAAATTAAAATAAAGGTGATAACTGGCAGCAACCATGGGACCTCATTGGCTAGGTTAAGAGTCACATGGCCACACCCAACTGCACGGGATGCTAGGAAATGTAGTCTTTAGCTAAAAATCAGGATTTCTATTACTAATGGAAGAAAGGACATTGTATGTTGGGGCACAGCTGGCAGTCTCTGCCACATGAGCCAAAAATTGATCAATGGGATGTGTCCTCCATGTGTTGTTCCCAAATACTGGTCCTCAGAACCAGTGCCAACCCACAACAAAGTATTCACTGGACTCTGCTGAAATGAAAACAAATTTGCTCAATGTGGTGATTTTTAATAGATCTTTTTTTTAAAAAAAAAGAAGGACTGTCCCCGAGAACATCTGCAGAGTTCTTTAAGATACTTCTGTCCACTTCTGCCACCCTCAGACACAAGAGGTATAGCCTGTGGTACCTGCACCTGGCTGCCTGAGACCCCCTGTGCCAGAGACCAGGGGGCTGTATTTTCTGGGCTCCTGTTCCTGCCACAGGGTCTTACCCTGGAGGCAAGACATGCACTTCCTCCAGGATCACTGCACGGGATCGGTATTAATTAGAAGGCTTCTGGCTGCATGTCAAGGAGCTAAAGAATGGATTGAATCATCATATGTGAGGAGAATGCCGGAAGTAGACAGGCTAGATTTCTTGGCTTCCCTCTCTTCATCATAAAACACTCGCTACAGTATGATCACATTCTCCCATGACTGCATCCAGAACAGGAAGGTGTGCACAATGGCATGTCCAGCTGTCTTTTAAAGGAGATACCTAAAAGTCAGCCCCCTGAGTTTCCATCTATTCACGCTGTCCAGCCCTTTTGGGCAAAGTTGCAATTCTGTCATGTCTACTATGATCCAAATGAAGTCTTGAAAAACTGTCAACAACTCGTTTGCCATCGAAACTTCTATTTTTTACTTCTATTACTTGATCCTTAAGGTCTCTTATTGAAGGGTTCATGCAATAAAAAGAGGTTCCCTTATTGGACTTTTGGGACGAAATGGCTGAGGAAGTACTTGTGATCAGACATTTAAAGTAAGTAAATTGTCTTATAGCAATTAAAAAATTAAAATAAAGGTGATAACTGGCAGCAACCATGGGACCTCATTGGCTAGGTTAAGAGTCACATGGCCACACCCAACTGCACGGGATGCTAGGAAATGTAGTCTTTAGCTAAAAATCAGGATTTCTATTACTAATGGAAGAAAGGACATTGTATGTTGGGGCACAGCTGGCAGTCTCTGCCACATGAGCCAAAAATTGATCAATGGGATGTGTCCTCCATGTGTTGTTCCCAAATACTGGTCCTCAGAACCAGTGCCAACCCACAACAAAGTATTCACTGGACTCTGCTGAAATGAAAACAAATTTGCTCAATGTGGTGATTTTTAATAGATCTTTTTTTTAAAAAAAAAGAAGGACTGTCCCCGAGAACATCTGCAGAGTTCTTTAAGATACTTCTGTCCACTTCTGCCACCCTCAGACACAAGAGGTATAGCCTGTGGTACCTGCACCTGGCTGCCTGAGACCCCCTGTGCCAGAGACCAGGGGGCTGTATTTTCTGGGCTCCTGTTCCTGCCACAGGGTCTTACCCTGGAGGCAAGACATGCACTTCCTCCAGGATCACTGCACGGGATCGGTATTAATTAGAAGGCTTCTGGCTGCATGTCAAGGAGCTAAAGAATGGATTGAATCATCATATGTGAGGAGAATGCCGGAAGTAGACAGGCTAGATTTCTTGGCTTCCCTCTCTTCATCATAAAACACTCGCTACAGTATGATCACATTCTCCCATGACTGCATCCAGAACAGGAAGGTGTGACCCTCTGCTTTCTCTTGAGGAGAAAAAGGCTCTCTAGAACCTGGTGCTTAATAACTCAGTGGGAACAACTGGGACACAGGGCATCCCTGAACTCACCAACCGACAAAGAGAAGGATTACCTTGGCTGGTGTAGAACAATCCTGATTAATTCTCTGGAGCTCAATGCCTTGTCACCTAATGTCTGGACAGTATCAAAAAAATGCTGTCTGCCACAGTTTCTATCCATCCTCTCCTGGCCCCAGGCTCTTCTGGGGGAGGAAGTGCAAAACCCAGAACGTATCTCTGCACACATAACTGCCTCTCTGACAGCTAGTGGGATGGAGGGGCTGACAGAGGGTGACAAAGTACTGCTTTAATTTATCTCACATTCTCCAGGATCAGGATCCATTTAGCCCTTCTGAATGCTAGGCTTTTGGAACTCAAAAGTCCAAAGGTGACTCATTTTCTCTACTTCTGGTTCTCATTCCTTCCCTGAGTTAAAGAATTTCTGGGTAGAGAGGGTTACAGGGGAGAGTATTTTCTTGTCATACTCATGTGTGTCCCCAGGATGGCCTGCAGCTCCTAAGGGACAGAAGCTGGCTTTGTATCCCCAGTACCTAGCAGTCAATAAGCACTCAAGGAATACAGGCCAAAAGGATAAAGGACATTTCTCCCAGGGGCCGGAAGGGGAAATGTCAAATAAGTCAACACGTGGGAACACTAACCTGGGCGTTCACCAATTGAGTGAGATGACGTTTTAGGCCCCCCGAAGTTTCTCATTTTCCTGAAAGAGAAATTCTAGGTCAGGAAGATGAAGTGTAGCAGCTCAAGCAAAGATAACCAGAATACTGTTTGAGTCACCTCAGGACTAATTCATCATGTCTGTTTCACAGGAATGACATGGAAAGAAAGCATCAGAGTTGAAAAGTGTTCAAGGTGGGAGGGACCATCGCAAGTCCTATGACGCCTGACAGCAAGATGGCAAAACTGGGTTATAGAAACCCCTGTATTTCTGCCAATGTTTATTTATTTATTTATTTTTAAGATTTTATTTATTTATTTATTTGGGGCGGGGGTCGGGTTGGGGAGGGAGAGGAGTGGGCGGGCCACTTCTGTTGGTCTCTTTTCATTTCTCTATTTTCATCTGTCTTTGTTCTTTGGCTCTTGTGGGCCTCCCATCGCGGTGGTGTCTGTCGTCGCAGAGCACCGGCTCTGGGCGCTTGCGCTCCCGAGCTCCGGCTAGGTATTTGGACACATCAGTCCAGCCGCTCCGCGGCACGTGGGATCTTCCCAGGCCAGGGCTCGAACTGGCGCCCCTTGCACTGCAAGGCGGTGTCCTTACCCACTGGACCACCTGGGGAAGTCCTCTGCCAATGTTTAGACTCTTAACCATTAGACTCATTACTCTTATCCATTAGAGTTAAGAGCAGTCTAAGAGGTAAAGCTTACTTACTAAGAACACAGAGGATGGGGAAGCTGCTGAATACACTTGGAAACTTAGAATAAGCTTAGAAACTTAGAAAAAACGTTGAGATGTTCAAAGACTGGAGTTACAGAGATTTAGTGTAAAGTTTACCTCTCATTGTAGATAAGACCTTTGTTGTATTTTTAAACATTGCTGTAACAGCTTTATAGAGATATAATTTATATACTGTATGATTCAGTCATCTAAAATGCACCATTGAATGGATTTTAGTATATTTGGAGCTGTGTAATCATTGCCCACAATCTATTTTTGAATATTTTCAACACTTCCCCAAAGAAATTCCATACTTCTAACATTCCCTTCCCTCCTCAACCTGCTCTACCCCTGGCAAATACCAATCAACTTTTTGTCTCTATGGATGTGCCTATTCTGGACATTGTATACAGAGGGATTATATAACACTCAGATCCTGTATGTGGCCATGAATTTCATCATCCTCAGAAGTAGTTTTGCTGCAGTTAAATAGACAGAGTCAAATGTCAGTAAAGGGGCACAATCACATCATCAGGCCATGGTCCAGACATATGTGAAAAAACATGGGACAACCCTGAATTCCTTTAATAGAAAACTTCGGCTGTTTGAAAATTAATTGTAATATAAGATAATAGGCTTTAAATGTTTTATTTATTAATTTTTGACTATGCCACGCAGCTTGTGGGATCCTAGTTCCCTGAATCGAACCTGGGCCCTTGGCAGCAAAAGCGCCAAGCGCTAACCACTAGACAACCAGGGAATTCTCTAGATCATATTCTTTACTTGTAGTATGATTAGTGTTGCTTTTAAAAAGTTGTTGTTCTTAGTATTTATTTTATCCTTTGGCCCTCCTTCCAATTTGTATAGGCCCAGTTCTCATTACCAAGGGGAAGGCTTGAAATGCTTAAAGAAGAGCCTTGCCCCGATCTCCTGAGGCCTACACGCCAGTCCTTGACTCAGGTGTCTTACCCCCTGGACCACCTGGGGAAGTCCTCTGCCAATGTTTAGACTCTTAACCATTAGACTCATTACTCTTATCCATTAGAGTTAAGAGCAGTCTAAGAGGTAAAGCTTACTTACTAAGAACACAGAGGATGGGGAAGCTGCTGAATACACTTGGAAACTTAGAATAAGCTTAGAAACTTAGAAAAAACGTTGAGATGTTCAAAGACTGGAGTTACAGAGATTTAGTGTAAAGTTTACCTCTCATTGTAGATAAGACCTTTGTTGTTTTTTTTAAACATTGCTGTAACAGCTTTATAGAGATATAATTTATATACTGTATGATTCAGTCATCTAAAATGCACCATTGAATGGATTTTAGTATATTTGGAGCTGTGTAATCATTGCCCACAATCTATTTTTGAATATTTTCAACACTTCCCCAAAGAAATTCCATACTTCTAACATTCCCTTCCCTCCTCAACCTGCTCTACCCCTGGCAAATACCAATCAACTTTTTGTCTCTATGGATGTGCCTATTCTGGACATTGTATACAGAGGGATTATATAACACTCAGATCCTGTATGTGGCCATGAATTTCATCATCCTCAGAAGTAGTTTTGCTGCAGTTAAATAGACAGAGTCAAATGTCAGTAAAGGGGCACAATCACATCATCAGGCCATGGTCCAGACATATGTGAAAAAACATGGGACAACCCTGAATTCCTTTAATAGAAAACTTCGGCTGTTTGAAAATTAATTGTAATATAAGATAATAGGCTTTAAATGTTTTATTTATTAATTTTTGACTATGCCACGCAGCTTGTGGGATCCTAGTTCCCTGAATCGAACCTGGGCCCTTGGCAGCAAAAGCGCCAAGCGCTAACCACTAGACAACCAGGGAATTCTCTAGATCATATTCTTTACTTGTAGTATGATTAGTGTTGCTTTTAAAAAGTTGTTGTTCTTAGTATTTATTTTATCCTTTGGCCCTCCTTCCAATTTGTATAGGCCCAGTTCTCATTACCAAGGGGAAGGCTTGAAATGCTTAAAGAAGAGCCTTGCAGACCCTCCTGAGTACTCTTTTCACTGTCTCGTTGGGTGGCACTGCTGAGGTCTGGTGTGCACTGGCATGGGCCTACACCCGCCAGGAGGCGGGGCACTTTCCTCTAATTCTATAATAAGAGGATACTGCCTGCCCCCCTACTGTATAAAGATGCCAAATGGGATTAGCTGAGAATGGAAAGGACTTAGGTTTAGACAGTAGAACATTTGGATCAGAATCAGGCTTCACTACAAAGACCCCACACACAGAGTGCCTCACAGAGGTGAAATCAGGTCTGTCTTCCCTTTTAAAAACATCTATTTGCCTCTTGATGCATACAGTACAAATCTACACTCATTTCCTCCAATAAACACTGACAACCAATAATGTTCAATAGAACCTCATGTGATGATGGAAGCATTCCATTCTGTGCTGTCCACACAGCCCTGGAGCACCTGAAATGTGGCCCGTGTGACTGAGGAGCTGCATTTTCAAGTTTAAGTTAATTAGATGTCACATGCAGCCTGTGGCTACTCAATTGGACATTGAACATTTCTACCATCCAAGAAAGTTCTATTAAGCAGCACAGTTCCTTCAGAAACCAGCCCTGATACAGGGTTCACTGCTGATTAGGAAGAAGAGGGAAGTAAGACAGTAAGACAGGAAAGGAAGGCAGCTAGCAAAGAGCAAGTCTATATTCTTTCTCAGAGCCAGTATAGAGCACACACCAATTTTCTCACAATCACCCATTCAAGAGGTAAAGTGTGTATGTGCCGTCGCTCAGTCGTCTCTAACTCTTTGCAACCCCATGAACTGTAGCCCACCAGGCTCCTTTGTCCATGGGATTCTCCAGGCAAGAAGACTGGAGTGGGTCATCATTTTCTTCTCCAAGGGATCTTTCTGACCCAGGGATTGAACCTGGGTCTCTTGCATTGGCAGGCAGGTTCTTTACCAATGTGCCACCTGGGAAGCCTCAAGAGTTAAAGGAATGGGTATATTTCTCTACCCATCTGTCTGTGACTGAGAACTGAGGGGTGTTCATCCTTGAACACTTCCAGCTGTCTAGAGCATGGAGTCAGAAGGCTCTGTAGCCAGAGGGAGCCTTCCAGTCAAGTCACGAAGGCCAGTGGGTGGAGTTGCCAAGGCCTGAGAGCTTGGGGCAAGGATACTGCCTGCCTTTCCCACTCCTGACTGCAGTACGCTCTTCAGATACAACATATCATTAAGGACATGTTTGCATCTATAAATAGAAATACATAAAATGTATGTAAATTTTTTTTCATTTATACAAATGGGACCACTCGAATCATACTCTTCTGCACTTTGCTTTTTTGCACTTAAATATGTCCTGGAGCTATTTCATTGTAGTCATTTCCTTAGTTTTCTCTACTTGGCTCTCTCCATCAAGAAAAGGTACAGACTTAAAGAGAAAAAGAGCTGCAATGGGTTGGCTGAAACCAGGCAAAGAGATTTGTGTTTAGCTTATGGATTTAAAAGGCAACCTAAAGAAGTCTCTTTAGCTTCTAGTCTCTTAGAAGTCTCTTTGTGGAGACTGCAAAGCTTGGTTCAAGGTATTTCAGGATGGCAAGATTTTTCTGTTAAACACACATGGGAATTTGCTTGGTGATACACTCAGGCAGTGTGGGGCTGATGAGACAGTAGAGGATGCAATCAATGGATTAACCTTCAGGGAGGACTGCAGACAGCAGCAGCCGGCTGTCTCTGGCTTGGGCATCCATAGCCTGCCCTGCACAGAGGTACTGGGATCCAGGTTTGGGCTCTGCCATTGACTTGTCGTGTCATTGCTGAAGACTCTGGACCTCTCAGAGCTTCTGCTTTCATGTCTATTAGGTGAACTTGCCACTAAACAGATGGGTTAAAAAGTGGAAACAGTCACACGTTGTATATTCTTGGGCTCCAAAATCACTGCAGACAGTGACTGCAGTCATGAAATTAAAAGATACTTGCTTCTTGGAAGAAAAGCTATGACAAACCTAGACATATTAAAAAGCAGAGACAGGCTTCCCTGGTGGTCCAGTGGGTAAGGACACCGCCTTGAAGTGCAAGGGGCGCCGGTTCAATCCCTGGCCTGGGAAGATCCTGCATGGCGTGGAGTGGCTGGACCGATGTGTCCAACTAATGAGCCAGAGCTCTGAAGTGCATGTGCCTAGAGCCGGTGCTCTGTGGACAAGAGCGGCCACTGCGATGGGAGGCCCACACAGGCCAAAGAACAAAGATAAATAGATGAAAGACCAATAGAAGTGGCCAAAAAAAAAAAAAAAAGGCAGGGACATCACAACAAAGGTCCATATAGTCAAAGCTATGTTTTTTGCAATAGTCATGTATGGGTGCTAGAGTTGGACCATTAAAGAAGGCTGAGCACCAAAAAACTGACACTTTCAAACTGTGGTGCTGGAGAAGACTCTTTAGAGTCCCTTGGACTACATGAAGATCCAACCAGTCAATCCTAAAGGAAATCAACACTGAATATTGAAAAGACTGATGGTGAAGCTGAACCTCCAAGAGTCTGGCCACCTGATGAGAACAGCTGACTCAATGGAAAAGATCCTGATGCTGGAAAAGATTTAAGGCAGGAGGAGAAGGGGACAACAGAGGATGAGACGGCTGTATGGCATCAGTAACACAACAGACCTGAGTTTGAGCAAACTCCTGGAGATAGTAAAGGACAGGGAAGCCTGGTGTGCTGCAGTCCACAGGGCTGCAGAGTCAAAATATGACTTAGTGACTGACCAACACTAAGGTGAACCTGATCATGTCTATTCTACCCTCTCTCAATGTGGCTGATGCCAAGACCACCAGAGGTTGCAAACCCAAATGCCTTCAGGGGCTATGTAGGCATACCTGAGTCAAGTGAGGCTGATGTACACAAGTAGGTAGGTAGGTAGGTAAGTTGGGAGCAGTAAGTAGGGAGCAGTGGACTATAGTTAAGAAGGAAATAAATCACATGCACACCCCATCTTCTAGGTTTAAACCCTTAAACTAATACTATTGTGGCCAAATAAAGCATATCTGTGGGCTACTTGCAGCTCTTCTTCCTTGTTGCCATGGTACTCAGTGCCTGAGTTCATGGTAGCCAGAGTAGTGTTCCAGCGATGGAATTGTCCCTTTTCCAGCTACTGCTGCAACCATGGGTCCTTAGTTTGGTGCTCATTCTTCGGCAGTTTTACAAAAGACTTAGGTTTTTTAGAGCAGTTTTGGGGTTTGCAATAAAAGTGAGAGGAAGGTACAGAGATTTCCCACATAGTCCCTGACTCTACACATGCACAGCCTCCCCTATTATCAACAGCCCACAGTAGAAAGGCACCTTGTTAACAACAAACTACATTGACACATACTATCATCCAAAATCCATAATGCACCTCAGGGCTCACTCTTGGTGTTGTATGTTCTATGGAAGTGTTAGTCACTCAGTCATGTCTGAGTTTCGCATTTGAGTTTCCTCCATGTCTTTTCATAGCTTCATAGCTGATTTCTTTTTGGCACTGAATGATATTTAGCACTGTCTGGATGTACCAAATTTATTTATCCATTTACTTACTGAAGGATATCTTGGCTGCTTCCAATTTTTGGCAATTACTAATAGATCTGCTATAAGCAACCAGGTGCAATGTTTTTGTATGGACATTAGTTTTCAACTCCTTTGGGAAACTGCCAATTTACTGCTGGACTGTCTGGTAACCCACTTCAGTATTCTTGCCTGGAGAAACAATCCCCATGGACAGAGGAGCCTGGCAGGCTATAGTCTATGGGGTCGCAAAGAGTCAGACATGACTGACAGACTAAGCACACAGCACACATACGGTAAGAGTACATGTAGCTTCTCTTGGGGGGGCCACTTCTATTGGTCTTTGTCTATTTTCATCCATCTTTTGTTCTTTGGCCTGTGTGGGCCTCCCATCGCGGTGGCCTCTGTTGTCGCAGAGCACCGGCTCTGGGCGCATGCGCTCCAGAGCTCCAGCTCGGTAGTTGGACACATCGGTCCAGCCGCTCCGTGGCACATGGGATCTTCCCAGGCCAGGGTCGAACCGGCGCCCCTTGCACTGCAAGGCAGTGTCCTCACCCACTGGACCACCAGGGGAAGCCCTACATGTAGTTCTGTAAGAAACCACTTAACTGTTTTTTCAAAGTGGCTGCACCATTTTGCATTCCCAGTAGCAAAGAATGAGTGACTGTTGCTTCTCCTCCTCCTCAGCAGGCGGGGTTGTATTGCCTTTTAGCTGCTCCTTTTAGTTTGGTGCTCATTCTTCGGCAGTTTTACAAAAGACTTAGGTTTTTAGAGCAGTTTTGGGGTTTGCAATAAAAGTGAGAGGAAGGTACAGAGATTTCCACATAGTCCCTGACTCTACACATGCACAGCCTCCCCTATTATCAACAGCCCACAGTAGAAAGGCACCTTGTTAACAACAAACTACATTGACACATACTATCATCCAAAATCCATAATGCACCTCAGGGCTCACTCTTGGTGTTGTATGTTCTATGGAAGTGTTAGTCACTCAGTCATGTCTGAGTTTCGCATTTGAGTTTCCTCCATGTCTTTTCATAGCTTCATAGCTGATTTCTTTTTGGCACTGAATGATATTTAGCACTGTCTGGATGTACCAAATTTATTTATCCATTTACTTACTGAAGGATATCTTGGCTGCTTCCAATTTTTGGCAATTACTAATAGATCTGCTATAAGCAACCAGGTGCAATGTTTTTGTATGGACATTAGTTTTCAACTCCTTTGGGAAACTGCCAATTTACTGCTGGACTGTCTGGTAACCCACTTCAGTATTCTTGCCTGGAGAAACAATCCCCATGGACAGAGGAGCCTGGCAGGCTATAGTCTATGGGGTCGCAAAGAGTCAGACATGACTGACAGACTAAGCACACAGCACACATACGGTAAGAGTACATGTAGCTTCTCTTGGGGGGGCCACTTCTATTGGTCTTTGTCTATTTTCATCCATCTTTTGTTCTTTGGCCTGTGTGGGCCTCCCATCGCAGTGGCCTCTCGCTGCAGACCACCGGCTCTGGGCGCATGCGCTCTAGAGCTCCAGCTCGGTAGTTGGACACATCAGTCCAGCCGCTCCGTGGCACATGGGATCTTCCCAGGCCAGGGTCGAACCGGCGCCCCTTGCACTGCAAGGCAGTGTCCTCACCCACTGGACCACCAGGGGAAGCCCTACATGTAGTTCTGTAAGAAACCACTTAACTGTTTTTTCAAAGTGGCTGCACCATTTTGCATTCCCAGTAGCAAAGAATGAGTGACTGTTGCTTCTCCTCCTCCTCAGCAGGCGGGGTTGTCAGTGGCCATTCTCTAACAGATGTGAAGGGCTATCTCCTTACTGTTCTGATTTGCATTTCTCTGATGTGCATATGATAGGGAGCCTCTTTTCATATGTTTATGCACCATCTGTGTATCTTCTCTGTTGAGGATTATGGCATCTTTGTTCATGAGGGACATTGGGCTGTATTTCTCTTTTCTTATAGGGTCTTTGCTATGGGCCTCAGGATAATGCAGGCCTCACAGGATGAGTTAGAGAGTATTCTCTGTGCTTCTATCCTCTGAAAGAGTTCAAGACTTCCTGTAATTTCTTCCTTAAATGTTTGATAGAGTTCACCAGGGAACCCATCTGGGTGTGGTGCTTTCTGTTTTGGAAGGTTATTAATTATTGATTCAATTTTTATATAGACATAGGCCCATTCAGATCATCTATTTCTTCTTCTAAGAGTTCCGCAAGATTGTGTGTTTCAAGGATTTGGTCCATTTCATCTAGATTATCATATTTGTGGGCAGAAGGTTGTGCCTTCTTTCATTACTGATGCCTCTCTTTTTTTCTTAGTTTTTTCTTCCTATTTTTATCTTCCACTCTTTTTCTGGTTTCTTTAATTTTAAGGAAGCATTTTCCAGGATTATAATCTGTCTCCTTTATCATATCGCTGTATCACTTTTTGTTTTTTACGTTTTTTAGGAGTTTCCTTAGAGTTGACATTATTTTACAACTACTGCAAATCAACTTAAAATAACACTATCCCACTTTACAGGTAGTGTGAGGACCTTATAATAACAAAATAATCCTAACTCCTCCTTCCACTCTTGTTATCATTGCTGTCACTCATTTTACTCACACATGAACATGTGGAAGCATACACACATGCACACAAAATATATATACACACATATACGCAACTGAATACATAATTGCTACTGTTTTCAACAAACTGTTAGCTGTCAGCTCAATTAAGAAGAAAAATAAAAAGTAAAAGGTAAAATAACCTTACATGAAACATAGACCTCAACTGAAAATGTATTAAAGACTTGGATATAAGGCCTGAAACTATAAAACTCGTAGAAGAAAATATATGGGGGTAAGCTTCCTGACATAAGTCTTGGCAACAATTCTTATTGGATTTGATAACAAAATGCAACAAAAGTAAACATCAATAAGTGGGATGACATCCAACTAGAAAGCTTCTGTACATCACAGGAAACTCTCAACAAAATGAAACAGCAGGGGCTTCCCCTGGTGGTCCAATGGGTAAGGACACCGCCTTGCAGTGCAAGGGGCGTCGGTTTGATCCCTGGCCTGGGAAGATCCCACGTGCCATGGAGTGACTGGACCGATGTGTCCAATTACCGAGCCAGAGCTCTGGAGCGCATGCACTCAGAGCCGGCGCTCTACGAGGCCAGACGCCACTGCGATGGGAGGCCCACAGGAGCCAAAGAACAAAGACGGATGAAAATAGAGAAAGACCAATAGGAGTGGTCCGCCCACTCCCTTCCCTCCCCAACCCGACCCCCGCCCAAAATAAATAAATAAATCTTTAAAAAAAAAAAAATGAAACAGCAACCTACTGAAAGGGAGAAAATATTTGCAAATTACGTATCTGAAAGGGGGCTAATATAAAAAATAGACAAAGAACTCATACAATTCAGAAAACAATCTGATTTGAAAACAGGCAGAAGACCCGAATAGACACATCTCCAGAGAAGACCTACAAATGGCAAACAGGCACATGAAAAGTTGCTCCATATGACCTGATTGTCTTTCTAACAGACATTGTATTTTATTTAAAATGTACTTTGGTGCTAGTTGGGCTTCCCTGGTAGCTCCAATGGTAAAAGAATCTGCCTGCAATGCCAGAGATAGGGGTTCGATCACTGGATCAGGAAGATCCCCTGGAGAAGGAACTGGCTAACCACTGCAGTGTTCTTGCCTGGAGAATTCCATGAACCGAGGAGAATGGAAGGATTAAATTCCACAGGGTCACTGAGTCTGACTTTTAAAATGTACTTTTTTAAACTGACATTTAAAATGTACTTTGGTGCTAGTTGGGGCTTGCCTGGTGTCTTGGATGGTAAATAATCTGCCTGCAAGGCAAGAGACATGTGTTCAATCCCTGGGTTGGGAAGATCCTGTAGAAAAGGAAATGGTAACCCACTCCAGTATTCCTGCCTGAGAAATCCCATGGACAGAGGAGCCTGGAGGGCTGCACTCCACAGGGTTGCAAAGAGTTGAACATGACTGACAAACTAATACACACACCCACCCACCCCCTTGGCACTAGTTACAATTGTGCTTTTTGACCACGTATTTGTAGGTCTTAACTTTGCAGAAGCTGGGGTGGCTCAGAGCCTACTAACTCAGATAATTAGAAGTAGACTGTAAAGTTTGCTGACTCCTCATTTCTCACTGATCACTTCCATCAAGCTGCCCCACCACCAACTGGGAAAAATGACTTTCAGTACAGGTGGGATAAACGTTCTAAAAGCATTTCCAGAGGAATGCACAAATAGGCAAATATTTCCAAACTTCCTAATGGCTTAAAAAAGTGCTTCAGAAAAAAAATCTTATCAATATATATATACAATCTATATTTTTAAAACCGGCCAAAGAGTCACATTTGACAAAATTTCATAAGACAGAGACTGTCAGATAGAGGCAGTTAGTTTTCCTCAGGATGGAAATGAAGCACTTAACATCCATACTATGTTACACCATGAAATTACATCAAAATAGCCCAACTATGAAATGGGAAATAAAAGTTTTTGTCTTACCATCATTTATTCCTTCTTTGGTGCTCTTCCTTTCTTCATGTAGATCTGAGTGCCTGACCTGTACTTCCTTCTAAAAAAACTTCTAACATTTCTGGTAAGGCAGGTCTCTTGGCAATGAACTCACTCAATTTTTGTTGCCTGAGAAATTCTTGATTTCTCTGGGTATGGAACTCTTAAGTTGGTCAGGTTTTTTTTCTCTCAATCCTTTAAATATTTCATTTCACTCTTTTGCTTGCATGGTGCCTACAGAGAATTTGGATGTAATTCTTATCTTTGTTTCTCTATAGGAACGCTGTTTTTCATCTAGCTTCTTTCAGGATTTTTTTTATCTTTGATTTTCTATAATTTGAAGATGACATGCCAATTGTAGTTTCCTCAATTCCCAATTACATGTATGTTACACCTACAGACAGATAAGCCTGGTGGGCTACAGTTCATGGGGTCGCAAAAGAGTCAGACACGACTGAGCCACTGAGCACACACGTACACCTTTTTCAGTTGTTTCACAAAAAATGTTCTCATTTTTTCCAGTCATCTCTTTCCTTTTTGGTGTTCAAGGACTCTATTGATCTCTCCTCTTGCGCAGAGCTGTTTTTCCTTAGCTGTGGCCAGACTACCAAGAAGCCCATCAAAGCCCATAGCTGTGGCCAGACTACCAAGAAGCCCATCAAAGCCCATCTTCATTTCTGTTCCAGTGTTTTTGGATCTCTAGGATTTCTTTTTAGCATTACCATCTGCTTCCATGGTCCAGTTGTTCTTAAATGCTTTCTATTTTATCCATTAAAGCCCGTAGCATATTCATCAGAGCTGTTTTACATTCTTGGGCTGATAATTGCAACATTTCTGTTATGTCTGGTTCTGATGGTTGATCTGTCCCTTCAAACTGTGCTTTTTGACTTTTGGTACGCCTTGTAATTTCTTCCTGATCGTTGGACACAATGTACCTGGTAAAAGGAAATGCCTTAAGTAGGCCTTCAGTCCCGTGATGAGGAGTGGGGAGGGGGGAAGACTCCTGTGATCATATCTCAGCATTTTAATGACCCTAGGTCTCTAGATGGCGAATGTCACAAATGCTTCTCAGTTTTTCTTTCCTCCCTTAGGTGGACAGGATGGCTGGAGTTGGATATTTCCCATCCCCAGGTCAGTTAGGCCCTGATAATAATACCCCCATAGGTTCAGCTCTGGTTAACTAATTTCTCCCAGAGCAGGCCTCACAAAGAAAAATAAAGTGCCCTGGTGTGTTTCAAAATGACTCCTTTAGCTGCTATGTAGCACAGGAGCCTAGCTCGGTGTGCTGTGGTAACCTAGAAGGGTGGGGTGGAAGGGGTGGGAGGTTCGAGACAGAAGGGATATATGTCTACATACAGTTAATTCAGGTTTTTCTCTCAATCCTTTAAATATTTCATTTCACTCTTTTGCTTGCATGGTGCCTCATTTGGATGTAATTCTTATCTTTGTTTCTCTATAGGAACGCTGTTTTTCATCTAGCTTCTTTCAGGATTTTTTTTATCTTTGATTTTCTATAATTTGAAGATGACATGCCAATTGTAGTTTCCTCAATTCCCAATTACATGTATGTTACACCTACAGACAGATAAGCCTGGTGGGCTACAGTTCATGGGGTCGCAAAAGAGTCAGACACGACTGAGCCACTGAGCACACACGTACACCTTTTTCAGTTGTTTCACAAAAAATGTTCTCATTTTTTCCAGTCATCTCTTTCCTTTTTGGTGTTCAAGGACTCTATTGATCTCTCCTCTTGCGCAGAGCTGTTTTTCCTTAGCTGTGGCCAGACTACCAAGAAGCCCATCAAAGCCCATAGCTGTGGCCAGACTACCAAGAAGCCCATCAAAGCCCATCTTCATTTCTGTTCCAGTGTTTTTGGATCTCTAGGATTTCTTTTTAGCATTACCATCTGCTTCCATGGTCCAGTTGTTCTTAAATGCTTTCTATTTTATCCATTAAAGCCCGTAGCATATTCATCAGAGCTGTTTTACATTCTTGGGCTGATAATTGCAACATTTCTGTTATGTCTGGTTCTGATGGTTGATCTGTCCCTTCAAACTGTGCTTTTTGACTTTTGGTACGCCTTGTAATTTCTTCCTGATCGTTGGACACAATGTACCTGGTAAAAGGAAATGCCTTAAGTAGGCCTTCAGTCCCGTGATGAGGAGTGGGGAGGGGGGAAGACTCCTGTGATCATATCTCAGCATTTTAATGACCCTAGGTCTCTAGATGGCGAATGTCACAAATGCTTCTCAGTTTTTCTTTCCTCCCTTAGGTGGACAGGATGGCTGGAGTTGGATATTTCCCATCCCCAGGTCAGTTAGGCCCTGATAATAATACCCCCATAGGTTCAGCTCTGGTTAACTAATTTCTCCCAGAGCAGGCCTCACAAAGAAAAATAAAGTGCCCTGGTGTGTTTCAAAATGACTCCCTTTAGCTGCTATGTAGCACAGGGAGCCTAGCTCGGTGTGCTGTGGTAACCTAGAAGGGTGGGGTGGAAGGGGTGGGAGGTTCGAGACAGAAGGGATATATGTCTACATACAGTTAATTCAGTTCTTTGCACAGCAGAAACTAACAACCTTGTAAGGCAATTCTCCTTTAAAAAAAAAAAAAGTTCCTTTTTCTCTTGCTCTTGCTGGAAACCCAAGGGGGATCTTTCTCTGGTATTTACTGTGGGAATCTGGTCAAGCTTCTGGAAAGAATGAGCACGAGGTAGTGTATGGGGCCCTTATGACTGGACGCCCCTGGAGTTTACAACCCTCAGACTTTGCCACACTGAACCTCTGGCAATTTGTTGCTTACAGTTCGCATTTTCCTACCCAACACTGGTTCCCACAAGGTTTCTGCCTGGAGTCTCTGTCGTGGTAACTCTGATTCTGTATTTGCTCATGTTTCCAGTTCTGGGGGCAGCAGCTTGTCAACAGCCATACCACCCTGAACGCATCTGATCTCGTCTTGGGGCAGCAGCTCGCTCTTCATCTTCCCTTATTACAGACCCAAGAAGAGCTGTTGATTTTTCAGTCTGCTCAGCTTTTACCTGTTGCTGAGATGGGAGTGCTGACTCCTAGCCTTCTTACACATGGAGCCAGACTCTGGCAGTTTTTAACCTCAACAAACAAAAGATATATACTCACAAAATTTAAAGTCAAATAATCCTGCAAGACAGACTCAGAAAAGTCGTAGAGCTAGCCTCCATCATTCCACACCTGATTCCACTCCACGGAGGCAAAATTTTCAGGTGGTGGTAAGTGCTGGGGGTGGTGGAAGAAAGGCAACAGAGGGCTTAAAGAGTGCCTCCTGGTGGAGTGGATTGCAACTTTAAATAGGACACTGAGAGGGTTGCCATATGAATAAAGGAGGGAGGATAGGACTTTAGTGATACTTACAGAGTGAGCCAGAATCCTGCAGATCCGGTACCAGGCTGTTCTGGATCCTGCCTCCCAGTGATGTGTAGAGAAATACCCCAGGGCTCTAGTTAAAATGCAGATTTTGATTCAGTGGGTCTGGATGGAACCTGAGACACTGCATTCCTCATGAGCTCCCAGATGATGCTGATGCTGCTGGTCCAGAGATCTGTTTGAGTTGCAGGATCCTAGAAAGAGTTAGGAGATGAGAGCATGGGCAAAGAAACAACCCAAGTCAGAAAGATGAGAGGGGACCGAATCTTGTCATGCCTCAAAGCATACAGTGAGGACTTCTGCTGTTACTATAAATTAGATGAGAGCAGGGAAGTGCTATGATCTGGCTTATGTTTAAGCAGAAGATATTTAAAAGAGGTGGAAAGAAGACACAGAAGAACTATACAAAAAAGATCTTAATGGCCTGGATGACCATAATGGTGTGATCACTCACCTAGAGCCAGACATCTTAGAGTATGAAGTCAAGTGGGCCCTAGGAAACATTACTATGAACAAAGCTAGTGGAGGTGATGGAATTCCAGCTGAGCTATTTCAATAAAGTGCCACAGTTAATATACCAGCAAATTTGGAAAACTCAGCAGTGGTCACAAGACTGGAAAAGGTCAGTTTTGATTCCAATACCAAAGAAGGGCAATGATGAAGAATGTTCAAACTACCACACAATTGTACTCATTTGACACGCTAGCAAATGCTCAAAATCATCCAAGTTAGGCTTCAACAGTAACATGAACTAAGAACTTCCAGATGGACAAGCTGGATTTAGAAAAGGCAGAGGAACAAGAGATCAAATTGCCAACATCTGTTGGATCAGAGAAAGAGCAAGGGAACTCCAGAAAAACAGCTACTTCTGCTTCATTGACTATCTTAAAGCCTTTGACTGTATGTATCACAAGCTGTAGAAAATTCTGAAAGACATGGATATACCAGACCCCATTACCTGCCTCCTGAGAAATCTGTATACAGATCAAGAAGTAGAGCTGGACATGGAACAATGGACTGGTTCCAAATTGGGAAAGGAATACGTGAAGGCTGTATATTATCACCCTGCTTATTTAACTTCTATGCAGAGTACATCATGCAACATGCTGGTCTGGATGAAGCACAGCTGGAATCAAGTGTGCTGGAGAAATGTCAATAACCTCAGATATGCAGATAACACCACCCTTATGGCAGAAAGCGAAGAGGAACTAAAGAACCTCTTAATGAAGGTGAAAGAAGAGAGTGGAAAACCTGGCTTAAAATTCAAAATTCAGAAAACTAGGATCATGGCATCCAATCCCAACACTTCATGGCCAATAGACGGGCAAACAATGGAAACAGGGACAGACTTTAGTTTCTTGGGCTCCAAAAATCACTGTGAATGGTGACTGTAGCCATGAAATTAAGACATTTGCTCCTTGGAAGAAAAACTATGACAACCCTAGACAGTGTATTAAAAAGCAGAGATATCACTTTGCTGACAAAGTTCTATCTAGTCAAAACTATGGTTTTCCCAGAAGTCATGTATACGTGTGAGAGTTGAACCGTAAAGAAGGCTGAGAGATGAAGAACTGATGCCTTTGAACTGTGGTGTTAGAGAAGACTCATTTTTATTTTTCAGAGTTTTGTTGTTTACTGTCAAACATCAAGCTGAATCAGTCATAGGTATACTCAAGTCCCCTCCCTCTTGAACTTCACTCCTATCTCGCTCCACATCCCACTGCTCTAGGATGTTACAGAGCCCATTTGAGTTCCCTGAGTCTTACAGCAAATTCCCACTGGTTATCTATTTTACATATGGCCATGTTAAGTTTCCACATTAC
Organism: Tragulus kanchil; assembly: GCA_022376925.1. Classification (NCBI taxonomy): domain Eukaryota; kingdom Metazoa; phylum Chordata; class Mammalia; order Artiodactyla; family Tragulidae; genus Tragulus; species Tragulus kanchil. The sequence goes on along the minus strand of JAIOJX010000001.1, from coordinate 121,185,296 downwards.
TCTTCATACATCTCACCCACTCCTCCCTCCCCGACAATGTCCGTAAGTCTATTCTCTATGTTTGTTTCTGAAGAAAACTCTTGAGAGCTCCTTGGACTGCAAGGAGATCTAACCAGGCAATTCTAAAGGAAATCAACTCTGAATATTCATTGGAAGGACTGATGTAGAAGGTGAAGCTCCATTACTTTGACCACCTGATGTGAAGAACCTACTCATTGGTAAAGACTGATGCTGGGAAAAAGAGAAGACAGGAGAAGTGGACAACAGAGGACGAAATGTTTGGATGGCATCATTCAGCCAATGGACATGAGTTTGAGCAAGCTCTGGGAGCTGGTGAAGGACAGGGAAGCCTGGTGTGCTACAGTTCATGGGATCACAAAGAGTTGGACATGACTGAGTGACTGAACTGAACTGCAGGAGTTGTATTAAGCACAGATTGTAGAAGGGTTAGGGTGGTTAGGAAGCCATTGAGTGAACCTAGGCAAGAGGAACTAAAGAACCTCTTAATGAAGGTGAAAGAAGAGAGTGGAAAACCTGGCTTAAAATTCAAAATTCAGAAAACTAGGATCATGGCATCCAATCCCAACACTTCATGGCCAATAGACGGGCAAACAATGGAAACAGGGACAGACTTTAGTTTCTTGGGCTCCAAAAATCACTGTGAATGGTGACTGTAGCCATGAAATTAAGACATTTGCTCCTTGGAAGAAAAACTATGACAACCCTAGACAGTGTATTAAAAAGCAGAGATATCACTTTGCTGACAAAGTTCTATCTAGTCAAAACTATGGTTTTCCCAGAAGTCATGTATACGTGTGAGAGTTGAACCGTAAAGAAGGCTGAGAGATGAAGAACTGATGCCTTTGAACTGTGGTGTTAGAGAAGACTCATTTTTATTTTTCAGAGTTTTGTTGTTTACTGTCAAACATCAAGCTGAATCAGTCATAGGTATACTCAAGTCCCCTCCCTCTTGAACTTCACTCCTATCTCGCTCCACATCCCACTGCTCTAGGATGTTACAGAGCCCATTTGAGTTCCCTGAGTCTTACAGCAAATTCCCACTGGTTATCTATTTTACATATGGCCATGTTAAGTTTCCACATTACTCTTCATACATCTCACCCACTCCTCCCTCCCCGACAATGTCCGTAAGTCTATTCTCTATGTTTGTTTCTGAAGAAAACTCTTGAGAGCTCCTTGGACTGCAAGGAGATCTAACCAGGCAATTCTAAAGGAAATCAACTCTGAATATTCATTGGAAGGACTGATGTAGAAGGTGAAGCTCCATTACTTTGACCACCTGATGTGAAGAACCTACTCATTGGTAAAGACTGATGCTGGGAAAAAGAGAAGACAGGAGAAGTGGACAACAGAGGACGAAATGTTTGGATGGCATCATTCAGCCAATGGACATGAGTTTGAGCAAGCTCTGGGAGCTGGTGAAGGACAGGGAAGCCTGGTGTGCTACAGTTCATGGGATCACAAAGAGTTGGACATGACTGAGTGACTGAACTGAACTGCAGGAGTTGTATTAAGCACAGATTGTAGAAGGGTTAGGGTGGTTAGGAAGCCATTGAGTGAACCTAGGCAAGAGATGGTGGTGGCGGGACCTGGACACCTAGGGAGAATGTGAGAAGTAGGTAGCACCAACAGGATTGCTAATGGATTGGTTGGAGGAGTGAAACAGAAGAGTCACTTGAGCACTTGGAAGGATGCAGTTGCCATTTCTGCTCTAACATCTATCCTCTTTCCAGTTCCACTGGCTCTTCTCTAGTCAAGCCCCATTGATTCTCATTACTCTAATTGCCTTCAAACAGATACTGCAAACATCCTGAGAAATGGCTTTGTTCACTCCAGGCCTTTGTAAAGACCTTAGTTGTTTACAGAGTCCAGAGCTGAGCATGGAAGATCCTTCTTTCCTGAGTGATTACTCGCCTTCATGTACCCATGAAGCCCAGGACTTCATGACCTCAAAAGTAGATTACAGGGGCTTCCCTGGTCATCCAGTGGGTAAGGACACACTGCCTTGCAGAGCAAGGGGCGCCAGTTCAGTCCCTGGCCTGGGAAGATCCCACGTGCCGTGGAGCGGCTGGATCGATGTGTCCAACTACCGAGCTGGACCTCTGGAGCGCACGCACCCAGAGCCGGTGCTCTGCGACAATGGAAGCCACTGCGATGGGAGGCCCACATGGGCCAAAGAACAAAGATGGATGAAAATAGATAAATGAAAGACCAATAGAGGTGGCCCGCCCTCCACCCCCAAAAGGTAGATCACAGTGAAAGGGGGACAGTGCAGTGGCTTAAGGGCAGCCATGTTGGGGTCTGCAAGTATCCCCCAGTTTTTCATCCTCCAAAGCATGTACATCATGACAGTGAGTCAATCAAACAGCAGTGCCTGGGCACCCACTGCCGTAGGTGGTGATTTAACTGGCGGGAGTAGATCTAAGTGATCCCGGTATGCCACCAAGTCTTAGGGGTCTGATAGATGGATCTCCATTCTTTGTCCCATACACAGCCAAATTTTCTGCTTGCTATTGTACATTGCTCTACCTGGAGTGTGTGTCATGCCATCTCCATACTGTCTGATATATCCATTCTAGGAACAGAAGGATACCCAATACAGCTTCTCTTCAAACTGATTTTAGGTCCTCTTCTATTTCCTAAAGCCACATGGGTGGCTTCGTTTGCCCTCATAGCCAAATAAGACCCCTACATTGTTCTAAAAATGAGGTCTCATCCAGTGAAAAGCTGTTTCTCAAAACTGTGTTCTATGGAGTAGTAGTGTTCAGTCATATACTAATACTTATTTGTGATACTGTTCTTTGGCCATAAAAAGTGAAAATTGAGAGCTATCACACCACATGATTTCTGCACATTGTTTTCCACGTGTTTTTCCCAGACCACAGCTTCTCAACCTTTTTAATAAACACTACATTTTCTTTCACAGAGCTGAAATTCATATAACATAAAACTAACCATTTTCAAGTAAACAATGCAGTGGCATTTTGTACATCTGCAGGGCTGTGTCAGAACCATCTCTTCCAATTTCCAAAATATTTCCCTCACCTCGAAAGGAAACCCTGCTCCCATTTGCAGTCACCTCCCATCATTTCCACCCAACCCCTCAGCCATAAGGCCTGTTACTACTTCTTAGTTTGAATCATTTTGCTCTTTAGAAAATTGGGGATGCTGCTTTATCAGGTTGTTAGGAGAAACAAGGCAGGCAATGTGTATAAACTGCCCAGAACTACACACATCAAGTACCTAATAAAATAAAAAGGTCGGGTTCTTTCTTCAACTTTGCTTTCAGCCTTGTCATTCTGGTATCCTAGTGTCAGATTCTAAAGTGCTCAAAAGAAAAAAGGCTTTGTAAATTCTTTCTTTAGAAAAACCTGTACTAAATTTCTATTTTAAACCCTTTTTAAAAAAATTTCAGAATTATTTTAGATTTATAGAAAAGCTGTAAAGATGATACAGTTTCTATAAACTTTCATCTAGTTTCTCCATAGTTAACGTTAACTATGGGACATTCATCTAAAGCAAGAAATGACACTAGTGTGTTGTCATGAATACAGTTGCATACTTGATGTGAATTTCACCATCTTCTGTCACTGATATCCTTTTTTCTGCTCCAAGACCTGACCAGAATCCCATGATGCAATTCATCCTCATGTCTCTTTGGTCTCCTCTGACGGTTTCCATCTTTCTTTGCTTTTCATGACCTTGAGGGTTTTGAAGAGTACTAGTTGGGCATTTTCTAGAACGTTACTCAGTTTCAGTTTATCTGATGTTTTCTCATGAGACTGGAGCTATGGGTTCTGAGACTCCCAAGGGGCTTCTGAAGTACCCTTCTTACCACCTCAGATCACATCAGGTAGTATGTCGCACATGGTACCCAAAGAACTTACCTGGTGATGCTGACCTTGAGCACGTGTATGTGGTATTGGCAAAGCTATTCCACTGAAAGTTGTTATTTCCTCTTGTCTCTTGCCTGTTCTTTGGAATGCATTCTTTAAAGGAAACTCCAGACACCACACCAGTTTAACTGTGGAGTTGTGTCTTCAACAGATCAGAACTTTAAAAATATTTAGACAGTTCTTCCCTGGGCCATGACCCCTTCTCCACACACACATTTTAAGAGTCTGTATGTTTAAGAAACTGGGTTTTCTGTCTTATTAAATTTCCCAATTCTGGATTTGGTTCACTGTGTCTTCACAGTGCCTTATTGCATGTTAGTCTAGTTCTTGAATTTCCTATCAATTGGTAGTCAGGTGTAGAGTCTGTACAAGATTGTTTTCATATTTGCAAAATATTGAAATATGTTTGATATATAACTCAATTTAATCTATATTTGTATTAAATATATATATATATATATATATATATATATATATCAACATGTATTTGCAAAAATATTTCATTGGTGGGGAAGTCAACTTCCTAAAGCATCACAATAGAAGCCATATTGTCCAGCTGTCCCAAGTGCAATTTTCTCTTTCAGACACCTCTAGCTCCTGATTTTCCTGTCTTTGCTGTTTCTCTCAGTTCCCTTCAGACTCCTCTTTATCTGTGTATTAAAGTCATTGTCTTCAGGGTCCCTCTGAAACTGGTCCATTCCTCCTGGTCTGTGTATGGTCCCCCTTTCCATATTCCTAAGGCTGAGGACTCAGAAGTCTGTATTTTTTTAAATGTCAATATTTTATAAAATTAATTTTATTATTTATATTTTTTGGTTGTGCAGGGTCTTAGCTGCAGCGCATGGGGTCTTAGTGGCTGCACATGGGTTTTCTCTAGTTGTGGCGAGCAGGGGCTCCTCTTCATTGCGGTGTGCAGCCTTCTCATTGCCATACCATCTCTTGTTGCAGAGCATGGGCTCTAGGTGTGTGGGCTTAGTAGTTATGTCATACTGCTTTAGTTGCTCTGTGGCATGTGGGATCTTAATTCCTGGACCAGGGATTGAACCTGTGTCCCCTAAGCAGCAAGGCAGATTCTTAACCATTGGACCAGCAGGGAAGTTCCAGAGGTTCATATTTTTGATACAGACTCTCCCCATCGAATTTCAAATGCAAATATCCAGTGACCACCAGGATGTCACTGGATGTCCTGTGAGCTCTTCAACTCACTTTGGCTCCAAATGGAGTTAAGTATCTTTCTGGCTAAACTTGTTTCTCAATGTTTCTTTAGGTCAATGATGAGAACCACCATCCAAGCCAGAAACCAACACCATCCTAGATTTTTCCTCACTCCCTCCAAATCTCCAAGCCATGTTATATCTATTTCCTCAAGAGTTCCACTGTGGGGCTTCCCCTGGTGGTCCAGTGGGTAAGGACACCACCTTGCAGTGCAAGGGGCGCCGGTTCGATCCCTGGCCTGGGAAGATGCCACATGCCGCGGAGCTGCTGGACTGATGTGTCCAATCACCGAGCCGGAGCTCTGGAGCGCATGTGCCCAGAGCCGGTGCTCTGCAACGACAGACGCCACCGCGATGGGAGGCCCACAGCAGCCAAAGAACGAAGACGAATGAAAATAGAGAAATAAAAAATACCAATAGAAGTGGCCCGCCCACTCCCCTCCCTCCCCAACCCGACAAAAAAAAGAGTTCCACTGTGTCCCCTCTTCTCACTGTTATAGGTTCATTTCCAAAATTCAGGTAAAGAACAAGTACATTATCCAGAGTCACACATTCTTCAGCAGGACTAGAGGCTAGCTCCGTGTTCCAGCATGGAACATACTGGAACCTTGCTGTGGGTTGTAATCAACTCCAGATTCTTCACCATGCTCTGGATACACTGTGTTTTACACATGCTGTGAACAGACTTGTAGGGGCTGAGTTCAGCAGGGTAAAGCAGCTGAAAGTGGGGAGTTTAGATAAGTCAGAACACTGGGTTTGACCTTCTCTTCTCTCACTGAGAATGAACTTAAATTGGTTAATTTCTCTGGATTTCAGTTTCATCATCTGCAAAACTGAAATAATATTTTTTCACCACTTCCCTGAAATCCCCAAAGCTCTGGAAACTGCAAGTCGTATTCCGTTATTTTAAAATAATTTGTTTGGCAGCCAAACCTGACTTGACTATATAGAATTTGATGACAAAACCTAACATGAATAGAATTGAGGATATTTGTGGTCTTATTCCACTTAGAATATTCTTCCATTTTACTGCAACAACTGGCTTTGATGACAGACTGTTGCCTCAGCCCACTGGGACAAGTTTCACAATATGCTGTTTGACTTTTCAAAAGTACTACAATGTCTGAATTCTGAAACACAGCTGATCAAAGAGTTTTGGAAAGCAAGTTGTGTACCTATAATAGCTACTTCATAGGTCTGTCATAGGCTGCTTGCTCAAGAAATCAGTATTTGTAGAGCAAGCAGAAGAGTATGTGGCCCGTGGTAAGCCCTGTAGGAGACTGATAAACATTTCATGTAACACTTAGCCCTAGAAATGAAGTGAAGGAGAAATGATTTTGTTGCTGAATTTGGGGGCTTCTGCTAAAGCTGGGTTCCTACCATAGCTTTTCTGTTACAAAGAAATGAAAAATCAGAGACAGAGAAATGCCCTTTCAATTGGGATTCCAAACCTCTCACTGCTCAGAACCTCTCTTCTGAAGCTGATGTGTGTGAACCTTTCCCAAGAGTTTTTTGATTGTAGTACAATAGGCATCCTTGGTATGGATTAGTTTAGAAGAATGATCCAGTTCCAGGTGTCACCAATGCGGAGATTGAGAAGTCCTGCCCTTGCCCCTCTCCCTTGTGCTCTTGCAGCTACAACCACAGCACACCTGTGTGCCTCCTCCTACACCATCACTTTCTCAAGAAGTGAAGAGGAAGGGAAGAGACCATGGTCCAGCTAACCAGGATGGAAAGGACTAAACATCTGCTAAATAAATGAATGAACAAGTTCTGGGTCCCTCCTATCCCAAGTGGTCACACAGGAAAGAAGGACGGGGTTTCCGGGGTTGGGGTCTGAGGTGTCATCTGCCAACAAGGAGACACGTCTGGAGGAAGCTTCTCAGCCGGGACTTCCGTTGGCATTCTTTCACAATTTTTTTTTTTTGGCCACTTCTATTGGTCGTTCATTTATTTGTTTTCTTTGTTCTTTGGCCTGTGCGGGCCTCCCATCACAGTGGCCTCGCTCGCTGCAGAGCACCGGCTCTGGGTACATGTGCTCCAGAGCTCTGGCTTGGTAGTTGGGACACATTGGTCCAGCCGCTCCATGGCATGTGGGATCTTCCCAGGCCAGGGATCGAATCGGCGCCCCTTGCACTGCAAGGCAGTGTCCTTACCCACTGGACCACCAGGGAAGCCCTCTTTCACAATTTTTAAAGACAGGGAATAGATGCACATCAGCAGTGATGGAGTGTATACCATGTGGTCCAGTGCTGTGTGTTTTCCAAGCACAGCCTCCAGGTGGCCCACATAAGGACTCCATGTGGGAGGGTCATGAATACTTGTGTCAGGAGCAAGGAACACCAGGTACTAGGAGGTGAAAGTCGCTTATCAACAATGGTGGGACCAGCCTGGGGGTTTCTTTGGGGAAAGGGAGGAGTGTCTTTATAAACATTTCACTCTCAAGTAGCTAAGAACCTGCTGCAATGAGAGGTTTCAGTTTACATTTGGTCTGTCACATTAATTTTCTATTTAGCTGTATGGGTTTCAAAAAAAAGAGAGAAAAAGAGAATTGGTAAAGATTTGAAATTTTGGTCATGCATCACCTTAGGGGAAGTTACTTCTGATTTTTGTCTGCAAAACATAAGCACAAACTGCAACTCTAGTAATAAAACAAGAGCTTGGAAAAATAAGCACCTGGGGCCGAGGAAAGTAATGCATTTGTCTCAGAGCAGGGGCTGAAATGTGCAGCTAAGTGTTCCAGGGGAGAAATATGTCAATACTACAACTTTTCACCAACCTTTGATGGATGTGCTAATCTTCGCAGGTCAGCGCGGCTCACCCTGGCAACACACCGTAATAACTTAATTAAAAGGCAGCTTGGCTTTTATAAATCGACCATGCCATCCACTTTTAGGTTTCTGTTCCCCCAAATATATTCTCTTATCAAAACAATATTCGCTATCTGTAGTAAGAGTTCATTTATACCTTTTCTGTAACTGAGGAGATTGCAGAGGTGAGCAGGTTTGGGAATTACCATCCTTGGCTCTCAATTCTGGGTGACATTCAAGCTCTGCAGAGACAAGCACATAGCAAGGAGGACATCAGACATGGACTCTCATTCCTTTAGAACAGGAGCTGGGAAGCTACACCCACGGGCCAGCATGGCCTGTTTTTATAAAGTTTTATTGGCACACAGCCACGCCCGGACACTCACTTACCATCACTGCTTGCCTTTCTGCTGCAAAGGCAGGACAGGGGAGACAGGATACAAACCATGCACCCTGAAAGTCCAAACTAGGAACTCTCTGGCCCTTGACAGCACATGCACTCAGCTCTGCACTGCTGGTCCAGAAGGCTTGCATCCTTTTGGTAAAGGACTTTGGGTGGGAGAGGACATCTGATTCATTTGAGACCTTTGCCTAGCTCAGTGGGCTTAAAAAACAAGAAAATAGAAACATAAGGCAGGATCTCCAAGTAATAACTTTAATGGACTGGTCACTCTTATTTCAGGTGGCTGACCTTATCGCCACCCCTGGGTGAATATGCTCAGTTGTCAGCATTGAGTCCCTTTTTCCTGAGAAGAAGAATGGGAGAGGGGGAAGGGGGTGATTGTGGAAGGAAACCAGATGTGGGCTGGGGTTCTCTTGGGCAGAGATCAGAACTTGAGTGGGATGACGGGCCAGTACTTAGGCTGCTTGCGGTCACAGTGCTTGATGAAGCTGAGCTGTATGGCTGTCTCCATGGCCTGGATCTTGGCGGCGCTGGGCCCATACAGGCGCTCCATCTCAGCCTGGCGTCGCTTTCCGGGGGGCTCGTCTGGGGGCAGCACAGACCGCTGTGGCTTGTTGTAGTACAGGCCGTGATCAGCGTAAACGTAGTCCTTCAGGCGTTCTTCGTCCCGCTCCTGCTGCCGCCCTGGAAGCAAGCGACACGCTTCGTGAGCCAGGTGATCTTGGCTAGCTCTCAGTTCCCCCTCTAATTGCCAGGGCACCTGGCCCCAACATGCCAGCTGGGAGGTTTTCAGACTCTAAGGCATGACCCATACAGGGTGACTCCTATCTTCTTAAGAAATGCCTCTCACTCAGTCATCAAGGGTTATCTGCTGATAGAAGTGGTGACAAGCCACCCAGAAACGTGTCACCCCAAACTATCCAGCCTCTGCAGAGACAAGCACTAGAAAGCATGCTCTTTTAGAACAGGAGCTGGGAAGTACACCCACGGGCCAGCATGGCCTGTTTTTATAAAGTTTTATTGGCACACAGCCACGCCCGGACACTCACTTACCATCACTGCTTGCCTTTCTGCTGCAAAGGCAGGACAGGGGAGACAGGATACAAACCATGCACCCTGAAAGTCCAAACTAGGAACTCTCTGGCCCTTGACAGCACATGCACTCAGCTCTGCACTGCTGGTCCAGAAGGCTTGCATCCTTTTGGTAAAGGACTTTGGGTGGGAGAGGACATCTGATTCATTTGAGACCTTTGCCTAGCTCAGTGGGCTTAAAAAACAAGAAAATAGAAACATAAGGCAGGATCTCCAAGTAATAACTTTAATGGACTGGTCACTCTTATTTCAGGTGGCTGACCTTATCGCCACCCCTGGGTGAATATGCTCAGTTGTCAGCATTGAGTCCCTTTTTCCTGAGAAGAAGAATGGGAGAGGGGGAAGGGGGTGACTGTGGAAGGAAACCAGATGTGGGCTGGGGTTCTCTTGGGCAGAGATCAGAACTTGAGTGGGATGACGGGCCAGTACTTAGGCTGCTTGCGGTCACAGTGCTTGATGAAGCTGAGCTGTATGGCTGTCTCCATGGCCTGGATCTTGGCGGCGCTGGGCCCATACAGGCGCTCCATCTCAGCCTGGCGTCGCTTTCCGGGGGGCTCGTCTGGGGGCAGCACAGACCGCTGTGGCTTGTTGTAGTACAGGCCGTGATCAGCGTAAACGTAGTCCTTCAGGCGTTCTTCGTCCCGCTCCTGCTGCCGCCCTGGAAGCAAGCGACACGCTTCGTGAGCCAGGTGATCTTGGCTAGCTCTCAGTTCCCCCTCTAATTGCCAGGGCACCTGGCCCCAACATGCCAGCTGGGAGGTTTTCAGACTCTAAGGCATGACCCATACAGGGTGACTCCTATCTTCTTAAGAAATGCCTCTCTCACTCAGTCATCAAGGGTTATCTGCTGATAGAAGTGGTGACAAGCCACCCAGAAACGTGTCACCCCAAACTATCCAGCCTCTGCAATGGGTCCTAAAAACAGAGGAGAAAAGTACAGCCCCTCGGGTCTCTCTTGGTCTACACAGCTGTCCACAAGCTGCCCTGCGGAGTGTGTCCAGTGGTGCTCCCCTGGGTTCAAACACTCTGTGGAAGAGGTATGGGTTTGAGGTCATCTGGAAAAGGGCAAGTGCTAACAGCTAGAGAACTCAAGGATGAGCAATGATCCCCGCACACCTCCCCAACACAAATCACACCACCCAGGGAAAAGTGAACCAGTTTCAGGGCTGCACAAAAGTAAAGGGTCGAGAAAGGATGATTCTACAGATGGCAGGGAGGCCTCTGTGCTGCCCGCAGCAGCGCACTGGCTGCCTTCCTCATGAATGGATGGGGCCTGTCCCTTCGCTCCGGGTCAGCTTAGGCTTAACACTCTGATCATGTAAATGGATTCTTGTAAAGCAAGATGGATTTACTCAGGTTCTCCTCCCCTCTCTGTTTTTTTTTTTTTTTTTTTTTGGGGGATGGGGAGGGGGGGCAGGCGGGCCATTTCTATCGGTCTTTCATTTCTCTATTTTCATCCATCTTTGTTCTTTGGCTCGTGTGGGCCTCCCATCGCGGTGGCCTCTATTGTTGCAGAGCACTAGCTCTGGGCGCACGTGCTCCAGAGCTCGGGCTCGGTAATTGGACACATCCGTCCAGCCACTCCGCGGCACGTGGGATCTTCCCAGGCCAGGGATCGAACCGGCGCCCCTTGCACTGCAAGGCGGTGTCCTTACCCACTGGACCACCAGGGAAGCTCCCCTCTCTGTTTCTACCAGTTCTAGTATCATAACCTTTATTCTTATGTAAATAGAAACAACCTAAAAATGTCAACAAAACCTAAGGTCAAACTGTAACTAACTTACAGATTTTTGTTAAGTGATTATCTAGAATAGAGAATACACACATCTGTAGCCACGCTGCTACCAACAGCAATGCTACTTAGTAAGAACTGACAATTAAGGATTGATCTAAATCGTTTGCTTGGTTAAAAAAAACAAGAGAAAAAGTAGAATGAAAGTTTAGTATGGAAGGGAACACAAGAAAATAATGTGACAAGCACCCAGAAACGGTGTCACCCCAAACTATCCAGCCTCTGCAATGGGTCCTAAAACAGAGGAGAAAAGTACAGCCCTCGGGTCTCTCTTGGTCTACACAGCTGTCCACAAGCTGCCCTGCGGAGTGTGTCCAGTGGTGCTCCCCTGGGTTCAAACACTCTGTGGAAGAGGTATGGGTTTGAGGTCATCTGGAAAAGGGCAAGTGCTAACAGCTAGAGAACTCAAGGATGAGCAATGATCCCCGCACACCTCCCCAACACAAATCACACCACCCAGGGAAAAGTGAACCAGTTTCAGGGCTGCACAAAAGTAAAGGGTCGAGAAAGGATGATTCTACAGATGGCAGGGAGGCCTCTGTGCTGCCCGCAGCAGCGCACTGGCTGCCTTCCTCATGAATGGATGGGGCCTGTCCCTTCGCTCCGGGTCAGCTTAGGCTTAACACTCTGATCATGTAAATGGATTCTTGTAAAGCAAGATGGATTTACTCAGGTTCTCCTCCCCTCTCTGTTTTTTTTTTTTTTTTTGGGGGATGGGGAGGGGGGGCAGGCGGGCCATTTCTATCGGTCTTTCATTTCTCTATTTTCATCCATCTTTGTTCTTTGGCTCGTGTGGGCCTCCCATCGCGGTGGCCTCTATTGTTGCAGAGCACTAGCTCTGGGCGCACGTGCTCCAGAGCTCGGGCTCGGTAATTGGACACATCCGTCCAGCCACTCCGCGGCACGTGGGATCTTCCCAGGCCAGGGATCGAACCGGCGCCCCTTGCACTGCAAGGCGGTGTCCTTACCCACTGGACCACCAGGGAAGCTCCCCTCTCTGTTTCTACCAGTTCTAGTATCATAACCTTTATTCTTATGTAAATAGAAACAACCTAAAAATGTCAACAAAACCTAAGGTCAAACTGTAACTAACTTACAGATTTTTGTTAAGTGATTATCTAGAATAGAGAATACACACATCTGTAGCCACGCTGCTACCAACAGAAATGCTACTTAGTAAGAACTGACAATGGTTACAGGGAATAAAACAATGATCTAAATCGTTCTTTGCTTGGTTAAAAAAAAAACAAGAGAAAAAGTAGAATGAAAGTTTAGTATGGAAGGGAACACAAGAGTAAGAAAATCAAGTGAATGGCAAGATACTGATGTCATGCTATTTATGTGGCTAGGCACAGACACTCACAAATCCCATTCATTTATAAATCACACCTTGGAACTGGAGAGGAGTTTTATAAGCTTGGAAATATTGAAAATGCATGTGGCCGGGACTTCCCTGGTGGTCCAGTGGTTAAGACTCTGTGTTCCCAATGCAGGGGACCTGGGTTCGATCCTGGTCAGGGAACTAGATCTCACATGCTGCAACTAAGATCCAGTGGAGCCAAATAAGTAAATAATTAAAAAAAAAATACATGTGGCCATTTCTGTCTTAGCAAACCTGCAGCTAGTTTTTAAATAAGGAGGTAATATGTGCATGAGCCAAATGAGTATCAAGCAAAAGAAATAAAAAACAACTGTTATCCACAGAAAAGATACACCTGACCTAGTGTAAAAGGCAGAACTAAACCAAAACAATGGCCTGATGTGCAAATAAATGGGAGGTTAACAAGCATTTCTTTCTCAGTTTTGGTCTTTTTGGTAAATCTGAAACTTCAGGATTTAAAAAGTTTAGTTCTCAAGGGTGTCTGAATTATAACCCCAATCCTCCTGGCCAGGGACTTTTCTTGCAAAAGCTTGGCATCTCCACCCAATCCAGGGACAGCAGAGTCCCCCTGCCAACTGTGACAGCCTTGGACATGTTAGCAGTCCTTGGGCCCTGAGGAAACAACTGCACACAATCTCTCAGAGCCTGTGTACATGGAGGGCAGCGATTCCAAGTCCACAGGCCTTTCACTCTCAAGTTTGTTTGTCCCAAGATTATCATCATTCTCACCAACAGCTTTAGTGACACAACAGATGTTCAACATCCTGTCAAAATCGGTCTCTGAGTTTTTCTTTTTTGGCCACTTCTATTGGTCTTTCATGTATTTCCATCTTTGTTCTTTGGCCTATGTGGGCCTCCCATTGCAGTGGCCTCCCTCACTGCAGAGCACCGGCTCTGGGTGCATGTGCTCCAGAGCTCTGGCTTGGTAATTGGACACATCAGTCCAGCCGCTCCGTGGCACATGGGATCTTCCCAGGTCAGGGATCGAACCGGCGATCCTTGCACTGCAAGGCGGTGTCCTTACCCACTGGACCACCAGGGAAGCCCAGTCTCGGAGTTTTTAAGTGCTAATAAACACTGGAACCTTCGCTGTCTTAGTAAGTGTTACTCTCTGCCATCAGGATGTGTGAATTTAACCTTTTTACTTCTGTATGCTTCTTTCTCTTGTAACTTACCATGGTTATCATGATGCTTCTTTCTGCTGCCCTTCTGAAAAAAAAAACTGTCTTGCAAACATTAAATGTCTCCAACAATTCACTGAGTAAGAGCCCTTTCCTCTTACTGTTGACAGCTGTGGATGAAACACCAATGTGCTGCCGAAGCAACCCCAGGCGGCCAACCCACAAAGCCTGTGCAGTTTCCTAAGTCTGTATTCAGCGAGTGCTTCTCACATCAGCTGTTTAGTTCTTCACAGACTTTATATGGTCAAGGAATAAAAAAACATGGCTCTCTGTTCTTGGTTCTTTATTTGTGTCTTCCTCCAATGCACACCCTGGTTTCCTCATAAAAATTTAAGGTCGAACCCTGGTCTCCTCCCTGCCTCACAAGAGGTGTGGAGGTTTCCTGGTTTCCTTCATGTCAGGTGTGTGCAAACATGCTAGGTCGCTTCACTGCAGCTATAGCCTGGCCAGGCTCCTCTGTCCACGGAATTCTCCAAGCAGGAATACTGAAATGGCCTGTCATGTCCTTCTCCAGGGAATCTTTCCGACCCAGGGATTGAACTTGTGTCTCTTGAGTCTCTTGTAATAGCAGGTGAGTTTTTTACCACTAGAACCACCTGGGAAGCCCACATGGTGGGTAGTTGCCCTCACAGACTAGAGGGACAGGAAACAGGTCCCCGGCCACTAGCACCCACCTGTGGGAGTCCACTGAGAGGGCACTGTGACCTTTACTCACCCTGTCTCCCCAGCCCCAGGGGAGGCTGCAATGCCTGACCCAAAGCAGGTGCTCAGAAATGGTTGTCAAGAAAAAGCTCGGACAAAGGCCATACATTATTCTTTGTGAACAACTGTTTCTCCCAGATGCTGCTGGAGAAGAATGATAATCCAGGGATATAGAACCAGATGCTCAACTCTTAAAAGGCGCTGGGCAGAGCCCCTCCTGCAGGTTCTCACAGCCTCCCTGGGGGTCAGGTTGTGGGGAGAGGTTCTACTGTCTTGGGGTCTGATTTCACATTTGAGTTGTTTCACCTTTACTGACACACACAACTCACATACAAGTTCTGATGTTAGACTGTTAATACAAATTCGAAACACGGTTAGCTTAAAATCAGACACCCTCAGGCTGGATGGATGCTGCAGGCTACAGGTGGCGCATGAAAGTACTTCAGTGTACACCGACCCAGGGACCAAGCAAACCTCAGGATGCAAAGCTCATTTGAAGGCATCCACTTATTCTGAGTTGTATGTATTGCTTCATACCTCCCAATGAAGGAAAGGATTCTCAATCACTGGCTACTTTTCTTCCTATCAAAACAAGGTGAGGGCTCAGCCAACCAGATGGCTGACAAAGAGGAGTGAAACATCACGCTTCAGACATAACTGGCCCTTATCACATAGAGGTTGATCATTTTTCCTGAAAACAGCTGTGGGACTCAATGTTCCTAAGCACTTCTTTCTTGTGAGATATTTGCCCAAGGCAACTTGCTTTGAAACAAACTGCAGTATTCCACCTTTAAAACACAGTTGTGTTCTGTTGGGGGCAGAACAGCCTCCCAACAAATTTTCATCTACCTGAAACTCAGAAACTCAGGGACTTTGGGGATATAATTTAGGATTGAGATGATTCTGAGTAGGGTGTCTTCCAAATCCTACGAGAATGTCCTTTGAGAGAGAAAAGGACACAGAGAGACATGGGGGAAGCCATGGGAAGATGGCAGCAGAGATGGCACCCTTGCTACCACAAGCCACCACCAGGAGCCACCAGGAGCTGGAGGAGGCAAGCCCTAGAGCTCCTGGAGGAGACATGGCACTGCTGACACTTTGGCCTTCTGGCCTCCAGAGATGTGAGAGAATAAACTTGACTGCCCCAGGGAGGGCTGCAATCCCCCCTGACCCAAAGCAGGTGCTCAGAAATGGTTGTCAAGAAAAAGCTCGGACAAAGGCCATACATTATTCTTTGTGAACAACTGTTTCTCCCAGATGCTGCTGGAGAAGAATGATAATCCAGGGATATAGAACCAGATGCTCAACTCTTAAAAGGCGCTGGGCAGAGCCCCTCCTGCAGGTTCTCACAGCCTCCCTGGGGGTCAGGTTGTGGGGAGAGGTTCTACTGTCTTGGGGTCTGATTTCACATTTGAGTTGTTTCACCTTTACTGACACACACAACTCACATACAAGTTCTGATGTTAGACTGTTAATACAAATTCGAAACACGGTTAGCTTAAAATCAGACACCCTCAGGCTGGATGGATGCTGCAGGCTACAGGTGGCGCATGAAAGTACTTCAGTGTACACCGACCCAGGGACCAAGCAAACCTCAGGATGCAAAGCTCATTTGAAGGCATCCACTTATTCTGAGTTGTATGTATTGCTTCATACCTCCCAATGAAGGAAAGGATTCTCAATCACTGGCTACTTTTCTTCCTATCAAAACAAGGTGAGGGCTCAGCCAACCAGATGGCTGACAAAGAGGAGTGAAACATCACGCTTCAGACATAACTGGCCCTTATCACATAGAGGTTGATCATTTTTCCTGAAAACAGCTGTGGGACTCAATGTTCCTAAGCACTTCTTTCTTGTGAGATATTTGCCCAAGGCAACTTGCTTTGAAACAAACTGCAGTATTCCACCTTTAAAACACAGTTGTGTTCTGTTGGGGGCAGAACAGCCTCCCAACAAATTTTCATCTACCTGAAACTCAGAAACTCAGGGACTTTGGGGATATAATTTAGGATTGAGATGATTCTGAGTAGGGTGTCTTCCAAATCCTACGAGAATGTCCTTTGAGAGAGAAAAGGACACAGAGAGACATGGGGGAAGCCATGGGAAGATGGCAGCAGAGATGGCACCCTTGCTACCACAAGCCACCACCAGGAGCCACCAGGAGCTGGAGGAGGCAAGCCCTAGAGCTCCTGGAGGAGACATGGCACTGCTGACACTTTGGCCTTCTGGCCTCCAGAGATGTGAGAGAATAAACTTCTGTAGCTTTAAATCACACAGTTTGTGTAATTTGTTGCAACAGGACTAGGAAACTAATTCAAGGGTTAACACGCACATAGACTTAAAACAGGAAAAACAGCACTGTATCATTAAGGAGACACTCTACTGGACTCTATCCAGGTTCAGAATATACAACTTGACATTTTCGCCCCAATCTACACATTTAGATGATGCTACCGTAGACTTAAAGTCTTTAAAGGAAAAAATCATCATGGGAAGTGACTTGAACTTCAGAGACCCTGACATAGCAGGAAAACATTCATTCAGTAGTCCACAGATAATTAGCCCAAAGGCAGAACATTTTGGTGGACAAAGCACTAAGACAAATGAGTGTGAAAGAATGTGATTTTCCTCCATTTTTCTAGGATTAGCATGTCTGATTATATTCTCTGCTGTGTTGCCAGGATTAATGACCTCAGCACAACCGAGCAAAAGCACACACTTGATTTATATCACAAATGCCTCGTTTCTGGCTCGTCAGCAACACACTCAGAACACAGGTGCTTGCCAAGAGCTGGAGCCATTGCTGATGGGTCTTCCCTCCTCAGCCTGCATACCTCACTCCATGACAAATGTAATCCTGAAGTCCGTGAGTAATCACCATATCTACTTTTAGAATGAAAGCACATATCCATTCCTTCCTTCCATTTTTCTATGGCTATTCACACATACCTTCTCACAGACAGGGTGATGCTCATTTGAACATCTGGATTAGACAAAACACACACATGGTGGCATTGTGCCCAATCCGCGTGATTCTGCACTTGGCTGTAGGCTTTACCATGTCCTCCAGGTTTTCTGGGGAGGGTGGACTGAGGTTCCAGCAGACTGCCTGAAGGCTCACTAGGAAACTGAGAGTCTATACCTTTCTGCTTGGGGGGGTGGGTACCACAGAATGGAGCAGACGCGCCCATCATATGTATACAAAGCACATCTGGGCCCTTTGGTAAAGACAGTGCTTTGAGGGCTTCCTTGGTGGTCCAGTGGTTAAGAATCTTCCTTGCAATACAGGGGATAAGGGTTCGAATCCTGACTGGGGAAGATCCCACATGCCACAGAGTACCTAGGTCCACGTGCCACAACTATGGAGCCTGAACTCTAGAGCCTTGGAGGAGAAACTACTGAGCCTGAGAGCTGAAAGTACTGAAGCCCGCACGCCCTAGAGCCTGTGCTTGGCAACAAGAGGAGCTGCTGCAATGAGAAGCCTGCCTGCCTCAATTAGAAAGTAGCTGTCACCTGCCACAACCAAAGTAGGGCCCTTATGCATCAGTGAAGACCTAGCCCAGCCAAAAATAAATAAAAAAGGAAAAGAAAATTAAAAAACAAAAACATAAAACATGCTTTGAATGCTACACAGGGCATGCATTTACCCCTTCCTTTTCCTCTCACTGCGCCCCGATCCAGGACCTCAAAGTGTGCACTATACACTGCATTTTTCCACAACCACCTTGTGAAGCTTATATGACAGGTGAGCTCTCTGGTTCTCCACTTCAAGTGCCAAAACTACCCACGA
The DNA here is from genome assembly GCA_022376925.1 of Tragulus kanchil. Classification (NCBI taxonomy): domain Eukaryota; kingdom Metazoa; phylum Chordata; class Mammalia; order Artiodactyla; family Tragulidae; genus Tragulus; species Tragulus kanchil. The sequence goes on along the minus strand of JAIOJX010000001.1, from coordinate 121,167,014 downwards.
CTCACACCACAACAGGTCTTCCAGCGTCTTCTCTTTCCACTCAGGCTTATGCTCTTTGAGACAACATTCCTGTTTTGGCCTGACATCTACCCACCAAATCCAGGTGGCAACTATCTGACTGGTTCGCACCAAGACAACAGTAGTGTTTGTTTTGGGGGGGCCTGCTTCTCTACTGGCAATGGGAACTTCCACTCATTTTCCCTCCAAGTATTACAATTGAGGACCCAGCAGTCTCAGTTGATGGTTATTTATGACTAAAAATGATGCCTTTCTTCACCAAATAGTGAACATTTCTCTTAAGAAGTAACTGACAACATAGCAAGCCTTTTAAAATTTCACAATCATCTAATTTCCCCTGTACAAGAGGAGTTCTTTATTTATCCTAGTTAATTATTTTTTATCACGGAAGTATGTGAAATTAGAGATTGTCTGGAAGAAGAGTAATCACAAACAAGAATACAACGTCCTTGTGTTCTTGTGTTTACTTTGGGGTAAAGGATTTTATCCCAAGAAAATATTAAGTAAGATTTGGATGAGAACGAACTGTAAAATGTGAAAGTTCCCATGGAGGTGAATAATCTGGAAAAGCTAAATCTTTCAAGGTTAGCTACGTTTCCCCTTGTTAGTAATATTTTATACAATCCATGTTCTCTAAATGATTCATGTAGAGCTGAATTTGCCCTAATTGAATAAGCAGCTTCTAGTGGTTCAAAGAGCAAAACAACTTCAACCGAGTATTCACATGACGCAGGTCCCTTGTCTCTTTATTCAAACATCTCCTAACAGTGTGTATAAAACTGAACCTCCGTGAGCATTTCTAGCAGAGGCAATGGAATGGAAAGCACTGTGGGCATTCCAATTAATTACATCTGAACACCATCATTCATGACTCCTCCAAGGAACACAGATTGATCCTGAATGCCCTTGAAAGCGCTGGTGGGGGCTTCCCTTCCCCTGGTGGTCCAGTGGGTAAGGACACTGCCTTGCAGAGCAAGGGGCGCCGGTTTGATCCCTGGTCTGGGAAGATCCCACGTGCCGCGGAGCGGCTGGACCGATGTGTCCAGTTACCGAGCCGGAGCTCTGGAGCGCATGCGCCCAGAGCCGGAGCTCTGCAGTGACAGATGCCGCAGCGACAGATGCCACCGCGATGGGAGGCCCACAGGAGCCAAAGAACAAAGACGGATGAAAATGGAGAAATGAAAGACCAATAGAAGTGGCCTGCCAGCTCCCCTCCCTCCCCAACCCGACCCCTGCCCCAAATAAATAAATAAATCTTTAAAAAAAAAAAAAAAGAAAGCGCTGGTGGAAAACCTCACGCTGGGGAAGCGATGACCATTCCTTTTGGAGGGGCAGTGTCTGGCCCTGCCAGCTACTTCTTTCAGAGACCACATCTTTCACAGGAAGATTCGATTCAGACACCAAAGCCTGTTCTCACCCTTGCTGGATCACTCTCACATCTCCCAAAGACCTGACAATGCTTCCAGGGCAAATGCCCTTGTTTCCTGTTCTCACTCATAAACTTCTAACTCCTCACTTGGGTACAGGCTGTATTTCAGGTTTATTTTAAATTAGCAGGTCATTTTAAAATGGCCTTTTAGGGCTTCCCTGGTGGTCCAGTGGGTAAGGACACTGCCTTGTAGTGCAAGGGGCACCGGTTCGATCCCTGGCCTGGGAAAATTCCATGTGCCGCGGAGCGGCTGGACTGATGTGTCCAATTACCGAGCTGGAGCTCTGGAGCGCATGTGCCCAGAGCCGGTGCTCTGTGACAACAGAGGCCACCACGGTGGGAGGCCCAGAAGAGCCAAAGAACAAAGACGGATGAAAACAGACAAATGAAAGACCAATAGAAGTGGCCCGCTCCCCCTCCCCCTGCAACCCGTCCCCCCAAATAAATAAATAAATAAATGTTTAAAATGGCCTTTTAGATGGCTGGGGTTTACTCCCATCCTTAAGAACAACTTCTGTCACATAAGTAGCACTCTTTCTGGCAAGAAAAACATGTTCTTCTGCCTTGGGTAAGGACAACAGACATCAGCCCTGTCTTTTTTCATATTTTCTTTTTTAAAACCTCTAACAAACAGCATTCCAACCACACAGGGCCGTGCTCCAAAACCCACTCTGCCTCCCTCATCCATTTATATACTTTTAAATTAGTCTAACGGTTACTTCAAATGTATTTTGAAAAAAGGGAAAACTTATTTCTGAAGATCAAGGAAGACATGTATCCTGTGTGCAATAGAAAGTACTGTTTTTAAAATACTTGTATGGATATACTTTCTAACATGCAAAAAAGAAGCCAACAGTTCCATCAAATGAAGGGAAGTAAAACAACTGACTAAGTGGTTTAGTAAGAACCACAGGCAAACAGTCCACTGCTTAGTTCCTGGCACCCAGGGAGCATCAATAAATGCTTGCCCATCATTAAAAAAATACAGATCAATCAAGATGTAAATGAAACTCACCCATCCTCACTTTTTTATGTCTCCGTTTACCAGAAAGTTCTAAGTAAAATATATATGATTAGAACTTAATAAAAATAATATTGAGACTGCATCCTGGTTGTAACAGGGAAAAAAGCATTTATATGTCTGTTAGAGACACTTCAAGTGTAAATGGGCTGCTGAATCTTTTTTTTTTTTTAATTCTTTATTTTAAAGGTTTTACAGAGTTTTGTTGTTCACAGACATGTATATTCCCAGATCAGTCATATGCATATCCATGGTCCCCACCCCGCCTGGTAAATCTTAACAGTAAGGAAAGTAGAAAAAGCAACTTTAGTTTTTTGTGGCGTTAGTAAGGAATTAAAAAAAGAAAATTCTTATTTTCCATCTGAAGATATAAGACCATTATCACTATTCTCTAACCCTAGGGACAGACTCATGCTGAAGCTGAAGATCCAATACTCTGGTCACCTGATGCAAAGAACAACTCACTGGAAAAGATCCTGAAGCTGGGAAAGATGGAGGGCAGGAGAAGGGGATGACAGAAAATGAGACGTCTGGATGGCATCACCAACTCAATGGATATGAGTTTGAGCAAGCTCCAGGAGACAGGGAATGACAGGGAAAACTGGCGAGCTGCAGTCCATGGGGTCACAAAGAGTCGGACACAACTGAGTGACTGAACAACAACAAAGACCATGGTTTGAGTCTTAACAGGAAATTACTAGTTGGCACCAAAGAACAAGTCCATGAATGTCCTGAAGGCTCACTTTCATCACGTTGTGAAATGGGCTTAAAACCCTAAAGGACTGTTATGTAAGGTTAGGGACTGCACACTTACAGAGGAGCCTGTGGGCTATAGTCCATGCAGTCACAAAGAGCTCGGCATGACTTAGCCAACTAAACCACGAGGACAACACGAATTTTTTAAAAACTACTATATTGAAACAATGCTGGAAACTAATATAATTGAGGTGCCACATCACCAAAGCTTTTCCAGGCATATGATTAGGTTTGAGTATTATCGGTACCCCAGCGAGTGGTTACAAGGTTGTAAATGAGAACAGGAGATGATGCCAGAGGTAGGGCGGGCTGTACTTACGGCGTTCTTCCTGGTGCCGCTGGGTCTGCTCGAAGTACTGGCGTAGCTCCTCAGTGATCTCCAGGTTTCTCATGTCACATTCTATGCCACCATCATCGGACTCGCTCTCCTCCTCGGAACAATCTGGCTCTTCCATGCCATGTGGATGTGGTCCAGCCCATCCAGGATGTGAACGACTGCTGTGGGCTTCCCCGGAAGCAAAGGGGTAAGCGCTCTGGGCAAGGCCCACAGAAGTGAAGTACCATGAGGAAGTGAAGACCGAATCCACCACTTTCCGATAGGCACTCTGGTGTCTGCGCATCCATGCCATGGCTTGATGGTAATGTTGCCAGTACCTTGCAGAACCCGGATAACAAGACCAAGAGCTCGGATCTAACACTGATGTCAGCTACAAAACAGAGAGAGTGGCGGCTAGATACTAGGCGGCTCAGCCTCAACAGAAGCCTTCAAACATTCACTCAGCTAATGAACGCGTTTTTACTGTGTGTCTACCGAGAAAGCCTCCTCCTCCTCAGGATGGATGGAGGCCAAAGAGGATATAAGACTGGTCCACACTCATAATGGGCACCAGGCGGCAGTGCATGCTTGCTCTGAAGCACTCGCACATGAGGTACGCAAAGAACAATTAGTTTGAGGTGACAGCCCATTTATAAGTTGGGGGCAGAGGGTAATAGTAATCACTTTCAGATGACACGCTGGGAGCAATGAGGTCCCCCAGTCTATGATCTTGGCCCTTTCAACCCACTATAGTGAAGTGACTGTAATGAAGGGACCAAGTTAGAAATGCCTGCCAAGAAGCACAGGGACTAGTCAACCCGATGTTCTCTGGCCCCTAAACAGCCACAGGCCCTCAGTGCCTGGGACAAAAGCTGCGTAGCTGTGCACCCCATGGTGCTTTACTTATAGCTTTCTGATGTAGACCTTTGGTCGATTCCATCATGCAATGAGACACAAAGACTTTTAGAGTGGAAACTTAACTTTTTTTTCTCTCATGAGTTAAAAAAAAAAAAAAAAATTCTTACCTTGGCTTCCATCTCTGACTGTGAAAGTCCAAATGAGCACCGAAACTAGGAAAGAATAAGGGTATGATGTTTGTGGCCACTTTCCCAATATCCACCTCTTGTGGTTTACTGATATGGCAGGACACACCTCAAGGTAAAGTTTAGTCTGCAGCTGCACCTCTTACAACCTATTTAAACCAGACTTAAAATTACCCCCTCATGCTCAAGGGTTCAAAGATGCTCAAAATGCCAGCCTAAACCAGAATGTACTTTAAAAAAAAAAGGTAAACAAAAGTAATAGCCTGAAAGACATGAGAATTGAAGCATCTATCAGATGAAACCCCTAACACAAAGTGATGCTGAGCAAACATGTACTTGAGGTTTGAAACTCTGGAAATCAGATGCTGAAGGAGCCCTATTTTTCCTACTTCAGTTAATTATAGGGTAGGATTTGAAAATCTCAAAGCCTTAAGAAATAAACTCAACTTATTTTGTAATCTCCATCAGAGGTTTTGCTATGGTTAATGTGGAAAACTGATACGTTAAACTGAGCACATCTTTTAAGATTTAGCCTAAAGAGAATGATTCACATTCTTTTTAAATATAATAAGCTTTCAAATAGGGTGTTTCCAAGAGGGCTGACATGGTCTTCTGTAAATTTATTTAAACCACAGCCCACGCTTCCTGTTCCCTGTTCTAAATGCATACACACACACACACAGTGAATATAAACTGTGGAAAAGTGAACAAGTACAGTGAAGATACAAGTGTAAGTTAACGTTCAGATCACTTTGAAACTACAAAGGCTTAAAGCAGGAGCCTCTATCTGAAAATGTGGCTAACTGCTATGTACTTTACAGGCTACTGAAGAAATATATATAAAAATAATCAATACAATTAAGGGGCTAAGCCCCTACAGAAGTAAAACCAACACAAGAAAAATTAGAGTAGCAATCAGTGTATATTAATACTTGAGTGCTAAAGGGCAAGGTGCAGCCTTTAAGTGGCTAATTCACGTCCGTCAGGTTTTTCTATCTCTACCGCTGATATCTGAACAGCTTTCTGAGTGCCTGAAGCACATAATGAAATTAAAGTGAACTCCATGTGTATCTTAATCAAATTTGTTTTAGAGATTAACAATTAACACAGGAATTAAATTAGAAAAGCCTAAGGGACATCTGTGCATCTTAGGGAAATTAATAAGAATTTTGAATCCAGACTTCTAAGCCTTAGAAAATACATACTTAGAAACCAGATCAATGTAAATATTAATTATCTCGAACTGGGAGATCTGGCAGCTTCAGATACGTAATAAAGATTAGTGTGATTGAACACTACTGCATGCAGACCCTGGACAACCCTGTTTTCATGTATAATTGGGAAAATCCAGTTTGGCCTTCAAAGCAGTAGTACCAATACTCTGAAAATGCACAAGATGGCTTATAAGAGGCTCCCCTCTGCAGAGCAGGAAGCCAGGCATGTGAGACAGAGTAAGAGGGTCTGTTTAAGAAATAAACTCAACTTATTTTGTAATCTCCATCAGAGGTTTTGCTATGGTTAATGTGGAAAACTGATACGTTAAACTCACATCTTTTAAGATTTAGCCTAAAGAGAATGATTCACATTCTTTTTAAATATAATAAGCTTTCAAATAGGGTGTTTCCAAGAGGGCTGACATGGTCTTCTGTAAATTTATTTAAACCACAGCCCACGCTTCCTGTTCCCTGTTCTAAATGCATACACACACACACACAGTGAATATAAACTGTGGAAAAGTGAACAAGTACAGTGAAGATACAAGTGTAAGTTAACGTTCAGATCACTTTGAAACTACAAAGGCTTAAAGCAGGAGCCTCTATCTGAAAATGTGGCTAACTGCTATGTACTTTACAGGCTACTGAAGAAATATATATAAAAATAATCAATACAATTAAGGGGCTAAGCCCCTACAGAAGTAAAACCAACACAAGAAAAATTAGAGTAGCAATCAGTGTATATTAATACTTGAGTGCTAAAGGGCAAGGTGCAGCCTTTAAGTGGCTAATTCACGTCCGTCAGGTTTTTCTATCTCTACCGCTGATATCTGAACAGCTTTCTGAGTGCCTGAAGCACATAATGAAATTAAAGTGAACTCCATGTGTATCTTAATCAAATTTGTTTTAGAGATTAACAATTAACACAGGAATTAAATTAGAAAAGCCTAAGGGACATCTGTGCATCTTAGGGAAATTAATAAGAATTTTGAATCCAGACTTCTAAGCCTTAGAAAATACATACTTAGAAACCAGATCAATGTAAATATTAATTATCTCGAACTGGGAGATCTGGCAGCTTCAGATACGTAATAAAGATTAGTGTGATTGAACACTACTGCATGCAGACCCTGGACAACCCTGTTTTCATGTATAATTGGGAAAATCCAGTTTGGCCTTCAAAGCAGTAGTACCAATACTCTGAAAATGCACAAGATGGCTTATAAGAGGCTCCCCTCTGCAGAGCAGGAAGCCAGGCATGTGAGACAGAGTAAGAGGTTCTGTTTAAGAAGTTTGCATATAATTCATCACGTTTGCCAGACTGTTCAAATGTCACTGGCTGTGATTAAAAAGAGATGGGAGTGCTAATTTGAGGAGTGGTTAGTTACTTATGCCTTTAATTCAACAAATAATCTGGACAGATGGACTGCCATGTTCCACTGCCTCAAAAATCATGAAAGGCACTCTGAGCACTTTTGCAAGACAGCAGCCAGGACAAGGAGCTGGGATAAAGAAAGCCAGTTCCCACATTCGGATTAGAAGTCACTCAGATTCAGTCTTGGGTGTCAACTATCTATAAAACGTATCAAGTCATCTGCTGAGAGGCTGGCCTCTTTTAAGACCCAGGTCATGAAGGAAAGATGTATTTACATCCACCATGGAATACAGGCAACTTTGCTGATTTTACTCTGATTATGCTTTCCTCATTGTTTGGGCCATTGGAACACCTAAAATCAAATCTGCTGCCATCTTCCAGCAAGTTTAAGCCCTCGGGTTCTACATTCAGGATGTTGCTCATTCTGTCCTTGGTTTTATTATTCTCCCTCCCCAGATTCCAAAACCTATGTGTCATATGCTTTTACATTTTAAGTTTCTTAAAGGTTCCTAAAATCCTTTAGATACTCAAAAAGAGAATTGATTAAATGTGGAATCTAAAAAAGAGAATGATATAAATGAACTTACATACAAAAAAGAAAGAGATCCACACACAGAAAACATGCTTATGGTTACCAAAGCGTAAAGGAGGGGAGGGATAAATGACAAGTTTGGGATTAACATACACACACAACTATACTTATAAAGATAATAAATAAAAAAGTTTTCTTTAGGTAGAAAAAAGTAGTTCCTGAGAATGAATGACAAAGTAATCAATTAGTCTCTCTCAAATCAAGCAAGGTAAAAGTATAAAAAAAATGTATCTAAACAAAGAGAAGCTTGTACTAATTATTGTTAGCTGGCTATTTCCAGTATTATTCTTGGTATTTTATACCAGTAAACTTTTTTCTATAAAGAATCAAATAGCAAATATTTTGGGCCTGTGGGCCACATATCCTGCTACATAGCCTTCCTCCTGTTTTTTCTTTTGAGTAGACCACCTTGTAACAATGTAAACAACAACATTCCTAGCCATAGGCCATCACTTATCCACCCCTGCTTAATATCAATCTGTTATGATGCTATACAGACCCTTCCCTTAGTATGCTGGACTTCCTAACTGTTCCTCGCTTTGCACTTGGAAATCAGTGGAAAAACTCAGATTCTCACACATCTCATAAGCTCTCAGGCTCAGAGTAAGACCAGTGAAAACAAGAAAACTGTGATTATGACCAACAGCACTCTTGGTGATAAGTTCCTAATACTGGGGACAAAAGAATCCTGTGACTAAATAAGCAAATTAGATCATTTCTTAAAGAGCTGCATAGACATTTAAGATTTAATTAATTAAGAACAAAACAAAAGCCTAACTCCTGAAAAAAAAGCGTCAATCAACAGAGCTTAGAATGCATACACAGTGCCCTGATTTTTGATGGTGATCCTACCAGCCACCAGGTCCTAAGCAGAGAAGTAACAAGGATAGGAAGCAGGAGAGAGTTCACAGTGTTCGTTTTCTGGGAGAAGGAACCTACATCCTTCCCAGTTGACCGCATCTGTCAACACTCGAAGGAAGGTGAGAACCTCCTCTAGAAATGCGCATTAATTTTGAAAACGAGGTACTCTATCCACACAGAGAGCTTAAGGGCCTAAACTGTTGGGGCTTCTGAAAAACCAACATAAAAAGAATTTGAGACTACTGCAGTACTTTCAAACATCACCACCATCTCAAAGAAAAGGAAGCTTATGGGAAGAGCAGATGGAGACGCCCTTTCAATGGTCTTTGATTTTATCTTTTCTTCCCCACCTTCCCAGGAGTGTCTTGTACTCTTTTACCAAGCCTGGCTTCACGGGTTGCACAGCAACTCTTCTAGTGGGAGGTGGAGCTGAAAGAAAAGAGAGGGTCGATGTCAGGGGAGGCTGGGACCCAAGGCGTTACCAACTGGGCAGTCCTCCCCAGGGAGGACAATGGCACAATAGTCACTGCCCAGCTGAGCCCAGGCAAGCACAGAGACTCAATTCATTGTCTGTCCCCAGCCACCAGAAGAGGAAGGAAACAAACAGCGTTGAGGTCATTGACGAAACACTGCTGGGGCCCACAAGCGAAAGACAGAGCCTCTGAGTCTTGAATAATACATTTTCCCCTATAGCTCTTCTTAAAAAAATGCACTCATTTTTCAATGACTCTGCTTATCCTGAGAGATATATTTTAAAATGCATAAATATACATGAACAACAACAGGGAGGAGCTTTGTGGCTCTAAGGCTCTCAAGAACTTGGTTCTCTAAGTCAACCAGAGGACTTGGGGATCTAATTAGGCCTTCAGTATATATTGTTTCAAAGTAGAAAATAACCTTGTCTGCTTGAGACTGCTCAAACTGAATGATTGCATAGTGAGAAATCTGACTGAGTCACATGCAGTTTTACAGAATCTCTGGATATGTGGTAATAACCCTATCAGAGATGTCTCCCAATGTATGAGGTAATAACCCTATCAGAGATGTCTCCCAATAACACACATGCTGGTAACAACTTCCTCAACTAAGGTACATGAGAAAATGAGGTTTTTTGGAGAGTACTGCTTCTTGCCGTCACCTCTAGATAAAATCTGAGGCTGGCAAGTTCATTTGGTCTGCTGCCTTCAGTGGCTTCCTCCTGCAGCTTGGCATGGTCCCTGCTTAGTGATTTGGACATCAGACATGGCTCAAGTCTGAACGGCCTTTTCCCACCCTCAGCAGGCCAATCTCCATTTCCGCCCAATGCAGGCCTCCTACAAGCCCACAAGCAACTGTGTTCAGAAGGTACATCCTTCTCCAGCTCTAACAGTCCAAACTGATAGGCAACAGAGCCCCAAACCTGAGTTTTATTTCCTTTTCATCCCCATCCCAACCCATTTTCCCTTCCCAGGAGTGTCTTGTACTCTTTACCAAGCCTGGCTTCACGGGTTGCACAGCAACTCTTCTAGTGGGAGGTGGAGCTGAAAGAAAGAGAGGGTCGATGTCAGGAGGCTGGGACCCAAGGCGTTACCAACTGGGCAGTCCTCCCCAGGGAGGACAATGGCACAATAGTCACTGCCCAGCTGAGCCCAGGCAAGCACAGAGACTCAATTCATTGTCTGTCCCCAGCCACCAGAAGAGGAAGGAAACAAACAGCGTTGAGGTCATTGACGAAACACTGCTGGGGCCCACAAGCGAAAGACAGAGCCTCTGAGTCTTGAATAATACATTTTCCCCTATAGCTCTTCTTAAAAAAATGCACTCATTTTTCAATGACTCTGCTTATCCTGAGAGATATATTTTAAAATGCATAAATATACATGAACAACAACAGGGAGGAGCTTTGTGGCTCTAAGGCTCTCAAGAACTTGGTTCTCTAAGTCAACCAGAGGACTTGGGGATCTAATTAGGCCTTCAGTATATATTGTTTCAAAGTAGAAAATAACCTTGTCTGCTTGAGACTGCTCAAACTGAATGATTGCATAGTGAGAAATCTGACTGAGTCACATGCAGTTTTACAGAATCTCTGGATATGTGGTAATAACCCTATCAGAGATGTCTCCCAATGTATGAGGTAATAACCCTATCAGAGATGTCTCCCAATAACACACATGCTGGTAACAACTTCCTCAACTAAGGTACATGAGAAAATGAGGTTTTTTGGAGAGTACTGCTTCTTGCCGTCACCTCTAGATAAAATCTGAGGCTGGCAAGTTCATTTGGTCTGCTGCCTTCAGTGGCTTCCTCCTGCAGCTTGGCATGGTCCCTGCTTAGTGATTTGGACATCAGACATGGCTCAAGTCTGAACGGCCTTTTCCCACCCTCAGCAGGCCAATCTCCATTTCCGCCCAATGCAGGCCTCCTACAAGCCCACAAGCAACTGTGTTCAGAAGGTACATCCTTCTCCAGCTCTAACAGTCCAAACTGATAGGCAACAGAGCCCCAAACCTGAGTTTTATTTCCTTTTCATCCCCTCTATCCCAAACCCCAATTTACTCTTCCAGCTGTTGCAATAAGAGGCTACGTCACCAAGAAGGCACAGCATGGGGAAGGAGAAAAGCTGAAAGGCTGTATAGTCAACAATTCTTCTTTATACAGATCCTATTCTACCCACTGAACATCACTGTTTGTCAGCAAGGGTGAGAGATCTGTTAATAGATTTATTCCAAAGTTCACCAAATCCCCATGTCACTAACTCACCAATTCCTTGTGTAAGATATGAGGACACCCCCAAACAAAATTACCTCCCGACTCATGAACACAACAGGCAATGGGAAAGCCAAATATGGAGATAACTGAGAAGGCTCAAACCAAGACTAGTTTAAAGTGATGAAAACTGCCAGTGGATGTCAGGAGCCTTATTTCAAGATTTCCTTCCATAAACACACACAGGGTAATTCCTTGTTAATCTCTCTTTTCTGAATTTAAATGGCACTCACTGTGTCCCTCTCATCTGGGCATTTAATAAATTACTTTGTAGGCCTGGGTTCTGCCATCTGTTCTTTTTAAATTTCTTATTTTCCTCCCAGCATTTAAAAAAAAAAAAAAAAAAAAGCTAGTATTTCCTGCCTTCAGTGTACATGGGGATCTGGTTCCAGGACTCCCACAAAGACCAAAATCTGCAGATGCTCAACTCCATCAGATAAAATGACACAGTCCTGCCGCGGATGTGAGGAACTAAATTCCCAGAGTTCCACATCTAGTTTGTGAACTCTCCAACTTCTACTCTATGCTTACTTGTTCAATTTTCCTTCTTATACCTCACCCTATCCTTAAACACTGCACCCTAAAAACTAAAATGATCCTTCATCATCTGTAAAACACTTTTAGAATGAAAATTTCTCTGGAGCTTTAGTTTCTATACTTCCCCAGCAAAGCAACGAAAAATCAGATGAGATCTGTACACCTGTAAAAAACAAAATTTTGTCTCCCCAAGTCTGAACGGCCTTTTCCCACCCTCAGCAGGCCAATCTCCATTTCCGCCCAATGCAGGCCTCCTACAAGCCCACAAGCAACTGTGTTCAGAAGGTACATCCTTCTCCAGCTCTAACAGTCCAAACTGATAGGCAACAGAGCCCCAAACCTGAGTTTTATTTCCTTTTCATCCCTCTATCCCAAACCCCAATTTACTCTTCCAGCTGTTGCAATAAGAGGCTACGTCACCAAGAAGGCACAGCATGGGGAAGGAGAAAAGCTGAAAGGCTGTATAGTCAACAATTCTTCTTTATACAGATCCTATTCTACCCACTGAACATCACTGTTTGTCAGCAAGGGTGAGAGATCTGTTAATAGATTTATTCCAAAGTTCACCAAATCCCCATGTCACTAACTCACCAATTCCTTGTGTAAGATATGAGGACACCCCCAAACAAAATTACCTCCCGACTCATGAACACAACAGGCAATGGGAAAGCCAAATATGGAGATAACTGAGAAGGCTCAAACCAAGACTAGTTTAAAGTGATGAAAACTGCCAGTGGATGTCAGGAGCCTTATTTCAAGATTTCCTTCCATAAACACACACAGGGTAATTCCTTGTTAATCTCTCTTTTCTGAATTTAAATGGCACTCACTGTGTCCCTCTCATCTGGGCATTTAATAAATTACTTTGTAGGCCTGGGTTCTGCCATCTGTTCTTTTTAAATTTCTTATTTTCCTCCCAGCATTTAAAAAAAAAAAAAAAAAAAGCTAGTATTTCCTGCCTTCAGTGTACATGGGGATCTGGTTCCAGGACTCCCACAAAGACCAAAATCTGCAGATGCTCAACTCCATCAGATAAAATGACACAGTCCTGCCGCGGATGTGAGGAACTAAATTCCCAGAGTTCCACATCTAGTTTGTGAACTCTCCAACTTCTACTCTATGCTTACTTGTTCAATTTTCCTTCTTATACCTCACCCTATCCTTAAACACTGCACCCTAAAAACTAAAATGATCCTTCATCATCTGTAAAACACTTTTAGAATGAAAATTTCTCTGGAGCTTTAGTTTCTATACTTCCCCAGCAAAGCAACGAAAAATCAGATGAGATCTGTACACCTAACCGTGAACTTGCCTTCAATTGTGCCGATCCAGAGTTACTGGCTAAAAGTCTGAGAATATACCATTTCTGTTCACACTGCCATCCCAAAGGGATGGTTACTCCTATAAACTAATTAGCACCAACAGCATTTGTAAAGGTTAGACCCACCCCACAATTTATGGGAACTCTGAGACAAAGTAACACTAGAAATGTTGTTACTAATCTTCAGTCTAGGCTTTCAAGTAATGTTGTTCTGACTTAAGGTGAAAACAGCTGAATACAGAACCTAACCAGTGCAACATCATCTGGTCTGTACTAAGGAACTCTCAAGATTTCAGAGCTAAAAGGTACTTCGTTGGTTACTGGTTTAGCTCCGTTCAATTACTGAGGAGGAGGGAAAAGACATTTCCCACCTCCACGGGTAAGGTGCAGAAAAGAACGCAGGTGCCAAATGTTCTGCAGATAGCTTCCATCAAGACCTCTGACCTCCCAAAGAGGTCAATATATGAGGGACAAGAGAGAAACCCCCAATTTTTGAGCAGAAGGGCCTATATTCCACACTGCCCTCTAAAGACGAGGCTGACCTGAGCCATCTTCTAATACTGGCCTGGCTGGGCAAAGTTCCAGTTGACCTTCCAGAGCTACATGGTGCTACCTGACACATCAGAATCACATAGTGGGGGTGGCTTTAATAATAAAATTAAAGAAAACACAATGCCTGAGTCCCCCTTCTACTAGAGGTTCGAATTTAACTGGTCTGGGATGCAGGCCACAGCATTTAAAAGCCATCCAGTGACTGTGAGGCGCAGCACAACTAAAAGGCTCTGGAACCCGTTCCCTCTCACAATTCACCACCAATGATTTAGGAATCTCGTGGGCCTCTGGCCCAACTTTTGTCGCGGGACGACAATAACCAGAACAACGTGATAGTCATGTCCTCGGCTCTTCTGGCCTCAGAACTCAGTCTCAGGGGCTTTCAGGCTCCTCTTTCACTCCCCCAAATGATACCCAGTCGTCCCCAGAGAGAATGTGTCACCTCGAGGGCCTGCAGCCTGAATCCTGGAGCGGTGGGCGACCAGGGATCTACTTCCGGTGGGAAACGGGAAGAGATGAAAGTTGTTGCTGGGGCGACTAGACGAGTTTCCGCTAGACGTTGCTGCTACGCGCCGGAACTCCCGCCCCTCCAGCGTTACGCCACTTCCGCGCGGCGGTTCGTACCGCGCGAGGGGCACGGGAAGGGGCTCCTCCTCTCGGGGTGGAGCGTGAGGGAACCGGTGTAGTGACGGGATCGCGGCACTCGGGTGGGATCGGGCGGTGTGCGGGGCGAGGACGGTCGTCACTGCAGGGCTCCGGTCTCCACAACTGTTCCTTGGCCTTTAACTCCGCTCTTCTTTCAGCGTCCTCACCTTCGTTCCCCACTGTTTTGTTAGCCTTTCCCTTTTTAAAAAAAACTAAAACGGCGCATGGTCGTGGCCCTGGGGGAAACGCCCCGACTTTGAAAATACTTAGCCGCAGATGAGTTTGAGTCCGATTCTAGCCTCCCTAAGCCTCGGATTCTCGCCCCAAAAAGGTTAATAATACCCAGTGCACAGTGCCTGGTGCGTGATAGCAGACACAAATTAATACCTATTAGCATTTTTTATCATCACAATCGTTAGCAAGACCTCTTCCGTTAGCATCGCAAAGAATCATTAATAACCAAGCATAAATCACTGAAAATCGAAGTGGCATACCTTTGTGGGGTAATTGGCAAAATAAAGCACGAGCAGAGAGGGGGCATGTGTTTGTACTAGAATGTTCATTTCTGAGAATTTATTCCAAAGAAAAATACGCATGAACCAGAAGCTCTTTGCAGAATTATTTCAAAAACTGGAAACAAATAGCTTGTAAGAGTATATGGTTAATTCAGTTAGGCTTTATCAACGGTGTGAACATTATTAACCATGGTATTCCTCTTCTCTAGGAGAAGAAAATACTATGGAAGAATAGTTAACAAATCTGTATGGATGCCCGCTATGATCAGGTGTTAGTCCATATCTGCACTGTCCACTGCAGCCACTTGCTGTATGCGGCTGTTGAGAGTTTAAGATGTAGTCTTTACTGAGGTGGGCTGTCAGGGTAAATTACACTGTGGCTATTGCAGAATTCGTTTGAGAAAAAGAATGAAAGATTATGAAATACTGACCACATGTTAGGGAAACGCCGTTTAGGTTAAATAAGATTAAAATTAGCTTCGCCTTTTCTTTTTACTGTATTAATGTGGCTACTAGATCACTCATTGGCTACTAGAACATTCATAATTCTATACGGGACATGTTGTATATAATTGTGTATATCTATTGGACAGCGATATTTCATTTACCAGATATACTGTGATGAAGAAGACAGTTTTTGACCTCAAAAAAAATGAACATTCTGTTAAGCAAAGCACAGACAATAAACAACATCATTGTACACCATGGTAAGTTCTATGCAGAAAATATAGCAGGGTAAGGGTCAGAAGGTGCATTTATATTGAGAATGGTTATTTTAGACAAGATTTGTTCTCCAGAAAATGGATGTGGGAGGAACTAAGATATCTATGGACAGAAGGGTAGGGGGTTAGTAGGGGTGTGGTGTCTTCTGGGAAAAGTCAGGTATGGATTGAGGCTGTTAAATCTATTGGGTCCTGGCAGAATCTCTACCAGAGGGGGGAAAAAAAAAACTACATCAGAGGAGAAAGGAAAGGCAGAAGAGGGGTAAGATACCAGGGAGAAAGAACCCAGGAGGGCCCTGGGAAAAGCAGAACAAAGCAGGCCTGAAATGGATGTGTTTCAGGTCAAGTAGTTACTGGAGTTCTATGATTTATATACCATAGTACTATGAGTGTGTGTGTATATTCTCTCTGTCTGTAAGGTGTTCAGAGCTGTAAGGGAGACTTATCAGACCAGGGACTCAAAATCACCTACCTGATAGGTTCAGACTCTCTTGTTTGCTGCTTTGGCACACATGGTCCTTCTAGCCAGTGGGAAGGCAGACAGGTGAAGCCATTTCCATCTAAGGCAGGGGTCCCAACCTCTGGGATCTAATGACTGATGGTCTAAGGTACAGCTGATGTCATAATAACAGAATGAATGTGCACAATAAATGTAATACGCTTGATTCATCCCCAGACCATCCCCACCCTGCCCGGGTCCACGGAAAAAATGTCTCCCACAAAACCAATCCCTGGTGCCAAAAAACGTGGGGACCCCCGGTAAAGTATGGTGTCTCTACCTCAGCGTAATTCACATTTGAGATCGGCAAATTCTGTGTTCTGGGAGTTGCTTTGTGTGTTTAGCGTGTTTAGCAGCATCCCTGGCTTCTTCCCACGAGATGCCAGTGCACCCTCCTAGTTCTGACAGCCAAAAAATGTTCTCAGACATTGCCAAATGTTGGGGCAAAGTGACTCCCACCCCCAGTTGAGAATCACTGCTTTAACTACTACTCTGTTTCCTCCTATAACACTTCTGCTCTACTCCCACTAATGGCCAGAATTTCATCACTCAGCCATCCTAAGGGTAAAGGAGTGTTGGCACTGTCTGCTGGCCAGGAAGCCAGCTAAAATTGAGCTCAAGAAGGTGAGAAGCTAGCACATTCTTCCACACCCTGGTTGTTACAGGAAGATGAAATTCCTTTTTTTTTTTTTTCCATCTTTCAGGCCGAATTCTCATC
This sequence comes from Tragulus kanchil, assembly GCA_022376925.1. Classification (NCBI taxonomy): domain Eukaryota; kingdom Metazoa; phylum Chordata; class Mammalia; order Artiodactyla; family Tragulidae; genus Tragulus; species Tragulus kanchil. The sequence goes on along the minus strand of JAIOJX010000001.1, from coordinate 121,150,135 downwards.
ATTATTCATTGCCATTCATTTGCATGAAAGTATTGATGGTGGTGAAAACTAAGCACTTAAAAAGTAACAATCCCCTTTGGAAAGGACTGACATTGTTACTCCAGAGATCTGACCAGAGAAACTGGATTCCAGAGAAACTGGATTCTGGAGGTTGGTTTTTATTTTTTTTAACTTATCCTTTAGCGCCATCTGGTGGAAGTGTGTAAATCCTACCATTCCTAAACCTCTTGCCTGGTATTTCATTAGTCTCAGGTCTAAACTTCAAATTATAAATAACCCTAACAGAATTGTAGAAAAACTTTAAAGCATCCTTGGATAGGAGGCACTCATCAAAGCAGGGTTGCTCACGCTTGGTGCGACTGACCTCCCAGGTTCCTGTGCACTGTACGATTTTTAGCAGCGTTCTTGGCCTCTATCCACTGAATGCTAGCAGCACCTTTGTGCCAAATCCCTCCGCCCAGGCCAGGGAGGTCAAATTCTCCCAGATGAGAACCATTCCTTGGGACAAATGACTGATGGTCTAAGGTACAGCTGATGTCATAATAACAGAATGAATGTGCACAATAAATGTCGCTTGATTCATCCCCAGACCATCCCCACCCTGCCCGGGTCCACGGAAAAAATGTCTCCCACAAAACCAATCCCTGGTGCCAAAAAACGTGGGGACCCCCGGTAAAGTATGGTGTCTCTACCTCAGCGTAATTCACATTTGAGATCGGCAAATTCTGTGTTCTGGGAGTTGCTTTGTGTGTTTAGCGTGTTTAGCAGCATCCCTGGCTTCTTCCCACGAGATGCCAGTGCACCCTCCTAGTTCTGACAGCCAAAAAATGTTCTCAGACATTGCCAAATGTTGGGGCAAAGTGACTCCCACCCCCAGTTGAGAATCACTGCTTTAACTACTACTCTGTTTCCTCCTATAACACTTCTGCTCTACTCCCACTAATGGCCAGAATTTCATCACTCAGCCATCCTAAGGGTAAAGGAGTGTTGGCACTGTCTGCTGGCCAGGAAGCCAGCTAAAATTGAGCTCAAGAAGGTGAGAAGCTAGCACATTCTTCCACACCCTGGTTGTTACAGGAAGATGAAATTCCTTTTTTTTTCCATCTTTCAGGCCGAATTCTCATCATTATTCATTGCCATTCATTTGCATGAAAGTATTGATGGTGGTGAAAACTAAGCACTTAAAAAGTAACAATCCCCTTTGGAAAGGACTGACATTGTTACTCCAGAGATCTGACCAGAGAAACTGGATTCCAGAGAAACTGGATTCTGGAGGTTGGTTTTTATTTTTTTTAACTTATCCTTTAGCGCCATCTGGTGGAAGTGTGTAAATCCTACCATTCCTAAACCTCTTGCCTGGTATTTCATTAGTCTCAGGTCTAAACTTCAAATTATAAATAACCCTAACAGAATTGTAGAAAAACTTTAAAGCATCCTTGGATAGGAGGCACTCATCAAAGCAGGGTTGCTCACGCTTGGTGCGACTGACCTCCCAGGTTCCTGTGCACTGTACGATTTTTAGCAGCGTTCTTGGCCTCTATCCACTGAATGCTAGCAGCACCTTTGTGACCACCAAATATTGCCAAATCCCCTCCGCCCAGGCCAGGGAGGGTCAAATTCTCCCCCAGATGAGAACCATTCCTTGAAAGACAGCATCTAAATTCCACGATCCATAAAGTCATATGTCACAGCAGTCTCAGGTGAATCCTGAGAGGGATGGGAAGACAATGTTGGGAGAAAACTCCAGCTCCAGCATGACATATTCTGCTGTGGGCACTCGGGACAGCTCTGCTCCTATCTGTCCCAAGAACCAGAAATAAACTTGTCTGAGGGATGCCAGGAGGCCTAGCCAGAGAATGTGGCATTTCTTTAAACCCCATGGAGAGGGAAAACTATTGCCTAAAGCCAGAAGTAGCTCAGAATAATCCCAGACTATGCTACCCAGCTTCAGTGTCCCCCTCAGGGATGCGTAGTATGGATGATCCCACCAGGTATGGTAAACCATAGCACCCCTCTGTCACCTAAGTGTTGTGGAGAAACTGGTTGACAGCCGGTTCCCTTGCCTGGAAACATTCTCCACTCAGTTCTTTGAAGCTGCACCCCACCTTTCTTCCTCCCAGTTGTGGTGATCAAAAAATGTTTGCACCTACTGCCAAATATCCCTGAGACGGGGCAAAATCACCTCCAGGAGAGAATTGCTGGGGTAGAGAAAGGAGCTGAACTTGGATGTGGCCTAATAACAGTTTTTGTGGACCCCACAGGCGTCTCAGGAATGAGAACGGCCCTTCTGAATTGTCAGAAGTGGGGCAAGATGGCCAGACCTGTATTTCCCCACACAGAGCAGTCACTGGACTTGAGCCCATGGAAAGGCGTGTGGCACTGGGTGAGGTGGCTCTTGGCCACGGTGACAAGGCCTTTATGGAAGGGAGATCTGCGAATTAATGCAACACTGCAAATCAACTACAGTAAAATTTTAAAGAAAGAAATGAAACGGGACAATAATTGTGGTTATTTGGGTATCTGCAAACTTCAATACTACAACAAAGGGCATCTTATGCAATTTCTTGAGATGCGGGAAATGCAAAAGATTACTCCCTGTTAATATTATTATACTAAGTCATCAGTATTTTTTTTTTTTTTTTGGCCACTTCTTTCGGTCTTTCTTTTTTTTTCATCTTTGCAGCGTTCTTGGCCTCTATCCACTGAATGCTAGCAATTGTCCTTGGAGAGGGAGGTCAAATTCTCCCCCAGATGAGAACCATTCCTTGAAAGACAGCATCTAAATTCCACGATCCATAAAGTCATATGTCACAGCAGTCTCAGGTGAATCCTGAGAGGGATGGGAAGACAATGTTGGGAGAAAACTCCAGCTCCAGCATGACATATTCTGCTGTGGGCACTCGGGACAGCTCTGCTCCTATCTGTCCCAAGAACCAGAAATAAACTTGTCTGAGGGATGCCAGGAGGCCTAGCCAGAGAATGTGGCATTTCTTTAAACCCCATGGAGAGGAAATCTATTGCCTAAAGCCAGAAGTAGCTCAGAATAATCCCAGACTATGCTACCCAGCTTCAGTGTCCCCCTCAGGGATGCGTAGTATGGATGATCCCACCAGGTATGGTAAACCATAGCACCCCTCTGTCACCTAAGTGTTGTGGAGAAACTGGTTGACAGCCGGTTCCCTTGCCTGGAAACATTCTCCACTCAGTTCTTTGAAGCTGCACCCCACCTTTCTTCCTCCCAGTTGTGGTGATCAAAAAATGTTTGCACCTACTGCCAAATATCCCTGAGACGGGGCAAAATCACCTCCAGGAGAGAATTGCTGGGGTAGAGAAAGGAGCTGAACTTGGATGTGGCCTAATAACAGTTTTTGTGGACCCCACAGGCGTCTCAGGAATGAGAACGGCCCTTCTGAATTGTCAGAAGTGGGGCAAGATGGCCAGACCTGTATTTCCCCACACAGAGCAGTCACTGGACTTGAGCCCATGGAAAGGCGTGTGGCACTGGGTGAGGTGGCTCTTGGCCACGGTGACAAGGCCTTTATGGAAGGGAGATCTGCGAATTAATGCAACACTGCAAATCAACTACAGTAAAATTTTAAAGAAAGAAATGAAACGGGACAATAATTGTGGTTATTTGGGTATCTGCAAACTTCAATACTACAACAAAGGGCATCTTATGCAATTTCTTGAGATGCGGGAAATGCAAAAGATTACTCCCTGTTAATATTATTATACTAAGTCATCAGTATTTTTTTTTTTTTTTTGGCCACTTCTTTCGGTCTTTCATTTATTTCCATCTTTGTTCTTTTGGCCTGTGTGGGCCTCCCATCGCAGTGGCCTCTCTCGCTACAGAGCACTAGCTCTGGGCGCTTGGCTCCAGAGCTCTGGCTCGGTAGCTGGACATATCAGTCCAGCCGCAACGCGGTACGTGGGATCTTCCCAGGGCAGAGATCCAACCGGCGCCCCTTGCCCTGCAAGGCGGTGTCCTTGCCCACTCGACCACCAGGGAAGCCCTAATCAGTACTTTTATGAGAAGCAACCAGGGTCCTGGTCAACTGATCATACTGAACATTCTGAGCTTATCTTTCTGGGGGAAAACACTTCCTTTAATTCTTTCTGAGCTTATCTTTAATGGTGTTTTGAATCTTTGGTAGAGGAGATTCTTTATCAAGTAATTTAAAAAGAGGATCAGGGGTTTACTCTGGAATAGAACCAACTAATTTCTGAAAGGTTATCCAGATTTCAAGCAATAAAAAATTAAGCTTAAATAGCTATGAATATAAAAGCACTGTACTGTATCTATGGATTAAACCCACAAAATTGTACCCATCTTCAGCCACCAGAGGGCACATGATACCTAGTTTTTGATAGAGAAACAGCATAAGAGGAAGTGCATTATTTTCACAGCCCTAACACCACAGTGGCCTATGGTCATCACATTCCATGAACGCACCAGTACATCAAAAGTTCCATAATGTAAATTTAATTTTCAATTCTCTTCTTTCACATTGTTTTTCTTAAGGTTCTTTCATCTTTAACAAGCTCAGGATTAGGTAAAAGTTAATCTCTAAATGATGCTTTTGAATGGTGGTACTGGAGAAGGCTCTGGAGAGTGCCTTGGACTGCAAGAAGATCAGACCAGTCAGTCCTAAAGGAAATCAACCCTGAATATCCAATGGAAGGACTGATGCTTGGACGGTGGAGACACAGCCACATCTATTCTGGTTGCTCAGAGGCATTTTGGCTTCCCTTCTCAGCTCTCAGCTGTTTCCTGAATACCCTGAGGTCTCAGGGAAATGACCTATGCACAAGGGAGACACTGCTCCAGGGCAAATGAAATACTGACTCTCAGAAACAAAGCACAGTCCTACTGCAGAGCAGAGGGAACTGTATCCAATCTCCTGGGATAAACTGTAGTGGAAAAGAATATAAGAAAAGGAAGGCTGTAGCTATGTGTATAACTGATTCACTTTGCTATACACCAGCAATCACACAACACTGCAAGTCAACTATACTTCAGTAAAATTTAAAGGAAGAAATGGGGTGAGACCGGGAGTCGGTGGGATGGGAGGGAGGCTCACGAGGGAGAGGTATATGTATACACAGTTGATCCACTTTGTTGTACAGCAGAAACACAACACTGTAAAGCAATTATACTCCTAATAAAAAATAATTCATTTGCCAAAAAAAAAAAAAATTAAAGGGAGAAATGAAATGGGACAATAACTGTGGTTATTTGGGTATGTGCAAACTTCAATACTATAACAAAGTGCTTATTAGCAATGTTTTTGAGATGAGGGAAACATACAAAAGACTAATCCCTTTTCATATTATTATATTAACTGATCAGTACTTTTTTGAGAAGTAACTAGGGTCCTGGTCAACTGATCATACTGAACATTCTGAGCTTATCTTTTGGGGGGAAAACACTTCCATTAATTCTTTCTGAGCTTTTCTTTAATGGTGTTTGGAATCTTGGTAGATGAGATTCTTTTTTTTTTTTGGCCACTTTTATTGGTCTTTTATTTATTTATCTTTGTTCTTTGGCCTGTGTGGGCTTCCCATCGCAGTCGCCTCTCTCATCGCAGAGCACTGGCTCGGGGCACATGTGCTCCAGAGCTCCAGCTCGGCAGTTGGACACATCGGTCCAGCCGCTCTGCAAAACGTGGGATCTTCCCAGGCCAGGGATCGAACCGGCGCCCCTTGCCCTGCAAGGCGGTGTCCTTGCCCACTCGACCACCAGGGAAGCCCTAGATGAGATTCTTTTTTATTTTATTTTATTTTTTAAATTCTTTATTTTAAATAGATGAGATTCTTTATCAAGTAATTTAAAAAGAGGATCAGGGGTTTACTCTGGGATAGAACCAACTAATTTCTGAAAGGTTATCCAGATTTCAAGCAATAAAAAATTATGCTTAAATAGCTATGAATATAAAGCACTGCACTGTATCTATGCATTAAACCCACAAAATTGTACCCATCTTCAGCCACCAGAGGGCACATGGTACCTAGTTTTTGATGGAGAAACACTTCGAGTAAAGGGAAGTGCATTATTTTCACAGCCCTAACACCACAGTGGCCTATGTCATCATATTTCATGAAGGTATCTGTACATCAAAAAGTTCCATGATGCATTTTTTGGAACTGAATTTTCAATTTTCTTCTTTCTCATTGCTTTTTTTTTTTTTTTTTAATTATTTATTTATTTATTTGGCTGCTCTGGGTCTTAGTCGTGGTATTGGTCTAGTTCCCGGGATCGACCAGGTTATACTCCTAATAAAAATAATTCATTTGCCAAAAAAAAAATTAAAGGGAGAAATGAAATGGGACAATAACTGTGGTTATTTGGGTATGTGCAAACTTCAATACTATAACAAAGTGCTTATTAGCAATGTTTTTGAGATGAGGGAAACATACAAAAGACTAATCCCTTTTCATATTATTATATTAACTGATCAGTACTTTTTTGAGAAGTAACTAGGGTCCTGGTCAACTGATCATACTGAACATTCTGAGCTTATCTTTTGGGGGGAAAACACTTCCATTAATTCTTTCTGAGCTTTTCTTTAATGGTGTTTGGAATCTTGGTAGATGAGATTCTTTTTTTTTTTTGGCCACTTTTATTGGTCTTTTATTTATTTATCTTTGTTCTTTGGCCTGTGTGGGCTTCCCATCGCAGTCGCCTCTCTCATCGCAGAGCACTGGCTCGGGGCACATGTGCTCCAGAGCTCCAGCTCGGCAGTTGGACACATCGGTCCAGCCGCTCTGCAAAACGTGGGATCTTCCCAGGCCAGGGATCGAACCGGCGCCCCTTGCCCTGCAAGGCGGTGTCCTTGCCCACTCGACCACCAGGGAAGCCCTAGATGAGATTCTTTTTTATTTTATTTTATTTTTTAAATTCTTTATTTTAAATAGATGAGATTCTTTATCAAGTAATTTAAAAAGAGGATCAGGGGTTTACTCTGGGATAGAACCAACTAATTTCTGAAAGGTTATCCAGATTTCAAGCAATAAAAAATTATGCTTAAATAGCTATGAATATAAAGCACTGCACTGTATCTATGCATTAAACCCACAAAATTGTACCCATCTTCAGCCACCAGAGGGCACATGGTACCTAGTTTTTGATGGAGAAACACTTCGAGTAAAGGGAAGTGCATTATTTTCACAGCCCTAACACCACAGTGGCCTATGTCATCATATTTCATGAAGGTATCTGTACATCAAAAAGTTCCATGATGCATTTTTTGGAACTGAATTTTCAATTTTCTTCTTTCTCATTGCTTTTTTTTTTTTTTTTTTTAATTATTTATTTATTTATTTGGCTGCTCTGGGTCTTAGTCGTGGTATGTGGGATCTAGTTCCCTGACCAGGGATCGAACCCAGGTCCCTTGCATTGGGAACACAGAGTTTTAACCACTGGACCATCAGGGAAGTCCCTCGCATTGCTTTTTAAAGTTCTTTCATCTTTAACAAGCTCAGGATTAGGTAAAAGTTAATCTCTAAGCGATGCTTTTGAATGGTGGTGTTGGAGAAGACTCTGGAGAGTCCTTTGGACTGCAAGGAGATCAAACCAGTCAATCCTAAAGGAAATCAACCCTGAATATTCAAAGGAAGAACTAATGCTGAAGCTCCAATACTTTGGCCAGCTGATGCAAAGAGCCGACTGACTAGGAAAGACCCTGATACTAGGAAAGAAGCGGGGGGCGGGGGGAGGGGGTAACAGAGGATGATGGTTGGATGGCATCACCGACTCAACAGAGCAAACTGCGGGAAATAGTGGACAGGGATACCTGGTGTGCTGTAGTCCATGGGGCTGCAAAGAGTCGGATATGACTTAGTGACTGAACACAGCATCTCTAAGTAATATTGTTAACTTCACATGGATAAAATCACTGGTGCCCAACATGTCAGGCTTTCTGAGAGCATCATTTTACACATATGGCATGTTTTCTGTTCTCACAAGATGTCTTACAGGTCATGACACAGACAACCTACAAATGCTGTGCACTATCCCTCTTATAGATTAAGAGAAAATCAGTTTTATAGTGTCTCTCCTAATGTTTTCAGATTTTGCTTGGCATGGATATTGTGTTAATACACAAGACCCCATGACGCCCCTTACTGGTTGTATGAACCTGAACTGATCACTACTTCTCTGAGCCTGTCTCCACCTGTTAATAGAGGGACAGTGAAGCCCCCGGGCCCTCTTCACAGCTGGGCGATGTGTGCTGAACATGTAAGAGCCACAGATATGTGCTCCTTAGATGCACGGATCTGTGGCAACAAGCCACTGTCATGAAATGTCCACCAGATGGCAGCCAGAGTCTTCAGTTTTGTCTATGAAGCCGCTGACTAAGCAAATCTCCAGGTTGTCTGGCCTTTGAGGGCAGTGGGAGGAAGCAGGCTCCAGGTGAGAGGCTAGACTTCTGCTAATCTGGGAAGAGGAGTGCCATGACTTTCCCTTTTACCATGACCTTGTAAAGTATGTCACTCTTCATATAGGTTTCTTTCTTTCTTTTAATTTATCTATTGGGCTGCACCAGGTCTTAGTTGCAGCACTAGGGATCTTTGATCTTTGTTTGGGCATGTGGGATCTTCAGTTGTGCCACGTGGAATCTAGTTCCCTGACCAGGGATCTAATCGGGGCCCCCTATACTGGGAGTGCAGAGATTGGACCATCAGGAAAGTTCCACAGGTATCTTTCTTACTTTAGATCTAATTCCATTTTGAGGAATTTCTCTTTTGACAGTCATTCAAAACCATAAGAGAACATAATAGCTATATATGTATCGATGTTTCTTACAGTACTCTTTATGGATAATTAGTGAGATTGGAAGCAATTTAGGAACATGGAATATTAGGTAGGCCTCAAAATGGACATTATGAATATTATATAAGTGCATGATCTGACGGATGATAATAATGCTTTTATGTAAAAGCAACATGAATTCTATGTCATGTTAGTAACTATGTTGAAATTGAGAGCATATGCAGCTGCAAAAAAATGGCAAGAGAGTCAGCAGTCTCATTCTTTCTGTATTTCTATGTGTGTGTCTCTCTCCTTCCTAAATCACATTATTGCTGTCGTAGTTATATTTGTAGAACCTGACACTTTAAAAAAGAGATTGTCTTGTTTTGTTTGAAATACAGTATTGCCTAATGAATCCAGTATGCTAGGGAAGAAGTGGCATATGTAAATGATTATGAATCTGATTAAGGATTATGAACCTGACTTTTTCCTGTTTACTGATTCTTACTCCTCATAATACAAAAATAGTAACAAAACCCTTTGGCTATAAGTCTTTCTAAAACATATTGCATACTCTCTTGCCTTCTCAGTTTCCTGAACACATCTTATTCTTTTCTTTCTGTCGCATGCTTATGGTGACAGTGTGGATTTCTTTCATGAAAGAAAACAATGATGTCTTCATGTGTTAAAGCCTTAGCAAATCTCCAGGTTGTCTGGCCTTTGAGGGCAGTGGGAGGAAGCAGGCTCCAGGTGAGAGGCTAGACTTCTGCTAATCTGGGAAGAGGAGTGCCATGACTTTCCCTTTTACCATGACCTTGTAAAGTATGTCACTCTTCATATAGGTTTCTTTCTTTCTTTTAATTTATCTATTGGGCTGCACCAGGTCTTAGTTGCAGCACTAGGGATCTTTGATCTTTGTTTGGGCATGTGGGATCTTCAGTTGTGCCACGTGGAATCTAGTTCCCTGACCAGGGATCTAATCGGGGCCCCCTATACTGGGAGTGCAGAGATTGGACCATCAGGAAAGTTCCACAGGTATCTTTCTTACTTTAGATCTAATTCCATTTTGAGGAATTTCTCTTTTGACAGTCATTCAAAACCATAAGAGAACATAATAGCTATATATGTATCGATGTTTCTTACAGTACTCTTTATGGATAATTAGTGAGATTGGAAGCAATTTAGGAACATGGAATATTAGGTAGGCCTCAAAATGGACATTATGAATATTATATAAGTGCATGATCTGACGGATGATAATAATGCTTTTATGTAAAAGCAACATGAATTCTATGTCATGTTAGTAACTATGTTGAAATTGAGAGCATATGCAGCTGCAAAAAAATGGCAAGAGAGTCAGCAGTCTCATTCTTTCTGTATTTCTATGTGTGTGTCTCTCTCCTTCCTAAATCACATTATTGCTGTCGTAGTTATATTTGTAGAACCTGACACTTTAAAAAAGAGATTGTCTTGTTTTGTTTGAAATACAGTATTGCCTAATGAATCCAGTATGCTAGGGAAGAAGTGGCATATGTAAATGATTATGAATCTGATTAAGGATTATGAACCTGACTTTTTCCTGTTTACTGATTCTTACTCCTCATAATACAAAAATAGTAACAAAACCCTTTGGCTATAAGTCTTTCTAAAACATATTGCATACTCTCTTGCCTTCTCAGTTTCCTGAACACATCTTATTCTTTTCTTTCTGTCGCATGCTTATGGTGACAGTGTGGATTTCTTTCCCATGAAAGAAAACAATGATGTCTTCATGTGTAGTTAAAGTATAGGGTTATTTGCCTGGACATGGAATGATCAGATCTCTGCTGGGTTTTGATTTCCTTGAACTCATGTTTGGATGGGTTTTCTTTTTTGTTGTTTTTCTCTTTTGCAGCCTATCAGGTGTCATTTTTGTGGCTGCCAGTGTCTCAGTCTGTGGCAGCCTTCCTATCCTAATCTCACAACCAATTTGCTAATATGTCCTGTTAGAAAATCGTACAATCAAGTTTACTGGAATTAGGTGCAGAGAGCTCCAAAGGGCTTTTGGCTTTCTGTAAGTGTTTGCATAGTGGAGACACAGCCATATCTATTCTGGTTGCTCAGAGGCACTTTAGCTTCCCTTCTCAGCTCTCAGCTGTTTCCTGAATACCCTGAGGTCTCAGGGAAATGACCTATGCACAAGGGAGACACTGCTCCAGGGCAAATGAAATACTGACTCTCAGAAACAAAGCACAGTCCTACTGCAGAGCAGAGGGAACTGTATCCAATCTCCTGGGATAAACCGTAGTGGAAAAGAATATATAAAAAGTAAAGAATATATGTATGTGTATATCTGATTCACTGCTGTAGAGCAGAAATTACCACAGCACTGTAAATTAACTACAGTTCAATAAATTTTAACAAAAGAGATAAAGTACAGGAGTAGTGATTCCAGTCAATGCCAACAAATCAATGGAAACTGAAAGCAGAATCATTCAGTCAATAGTCATGAAAAACCCACGCTTACATCTGCTCTGTTCTTTTCCGGTGCCACTTCATCATTTCCATTCATGGGCTTCATCCTGGTACAAATTTACCTGCAGTTTACCAACAACAACAACAACAACAAATAGCCCCGAAACAAGGCTAAGCAAAAAACTCCACAAAACAAATTAAAGAACAATAATTTATGTGATACCAGGATCTTTCCCTTTAGCCAACTAATAAATAGCATAGATTATTTAACATAAAAGGCATCTTTTTAACAAACAAAGCAGTCTGCTAGATGCCATGGAGATTCAAAAGAAGTATGTATTTATGCTTCCTCCCTTCATTCTTTTTTTTTTTGCAAAATACAGAGCTGTCAGAGTAGTGAACCATTTGTTCAATTAAAATTGAATTAAATGTAATTAACTAAATTAAATAGCACTTAACTTTCGGGGAATATATGTGTTATATAAATGCACTTATTTCTGCTACCCATGGCCCGTTGTATTTTCTTTTAGTTCTGGTGTCTAAAGTAAGTCTTCAACTCAATGGTGGCCATATTGTGTGTGTACGTACCCTTCTGAAGAGAATTTCTACAGTAATTTATTGAATTCCACCACACTCTTGATGGTATTTATGTACTTCCAGGGCTTGGAAAAACTGATCACACTTCTAAGCCTTCTCTTTATTCCAAAAAAATACACAACAAAATTGTCAATAGTCACACACATATACACACACACACAAAGGCAAATGATAGTGGAAATCGCTCAGTCATGTCTGGCTCTTTGTGACTCATGGATGAGCCATGGAACTCTCCAGGCAAGAAAACTGGAGTGGGTAGTCATGCCCTCCTCCAGGGCATCTTCCCAACCCAAGGATGGAACCCAGGTTTCCCTCATTGCAAGTTGATTATTTACCATCTGAGCCACCAGGGAGGCCCAAGAATTCTGGAGTGGGTAGCCTATCCCTTCTCCAGGGTATCTTCCTAACCCAGGAATTGAACTGGGGTTTTCAGCATTGCAGGTGGATTCTTTACCAGCTGAGCTACAAGGGAAGCCCCACAAAGGCAAACCCACCCCTTAATCTTCACAGTAGTGGTCGATAGATAAAGCTTTGTTCACCATGGTTAGAAATGACCATTAGTACTGGAGAAATGATGGGAAGGTCTGTAATTCTTTATTGTTTAGTATGAGCAGGTGTAGACTGTCCAGGGAATGAAAGGGCATGTGTCTGGAATGAGTAGCAGTGTTGTTTTTAGATTATAAAACACTGGCTGGTTATTGTGATAGAAAGTTAGTTGAACACATGGTTATCTTTTCCATAGTTTTAAAGCTATATTAATGAAAACTACAATTCCTCTTGTTATCTGAACAGATCTCATATTGGAAACTGATAACATCTATTGGATTCTGGATTACTCATGATGGTAGGTACAAAATTTTTAGAAAAATGAAAAATAATTTCATCAAACATACTGGAATAAGCCAAAAGAAAGTATTTACAGTCCTAAAAGAATTGCAAACTACATTCTTCTATCACATGTTTACAATGTTGTGACAAATTATGAAATAACTGATGTTCTTTCCATCCTTTTTTGCTCATTTTCTATTGGAATTGATGATAGGAGACAAGATGTGCAAAAGGTTAGGAACTAGAGAATACTTTCCTTTCTGGCTATAGAATGCTATGAATATCTACAAATTTGATGATCAGCAGCTCGATAATTGCTGATAGTAATGAATGTACTCAATTTCTTAGGTAATCATTTGGTTTTCTTTTAAACTAAACAAATGCAATCAGTTTAACATGCATAATTGGCAAGATGCATAGAAATAAAGTACTAGCTGAATCATTTATTACAGCTGTGGTTCCTAGCTTTGGATTCACACTTAAACAGTACTCAGAGAGCTTTTAAAAACTGCCAGCGCTGGCCACATTTCAAAACATTTAAAATAGACTCACTTGGGGGAGGTGATTCTAATACATAGCAGAGTTTGGGAAACACTGCTTACTCTTAGTTAAGCTTAAATAGGTTAGGGGCTCTTTTGAGAACAATTCTTAACAAGTCTGTTTCTTTAATAGTCTTTAGGGACCATTCTGTTTGTTTTGCTTTAAATAAAAGCAAATCATTCCCAAAGAATACACTTATTTTCGTTTATTCCTCCTTTCTTTTTTTCTGCTCTTGGTTCTTATGCCATAGTGATCAATGTACCAAAAATATGCATATCATCCTAAATTTGAATAGTGGTCGATAGATAAAGCTTTGTTCACCATGGTTAGAAATGACCATTAGTACTGGAGAAATGATGGGAAGGTCTGTAATTCTTTATTGTTTAGTATGAGCAGGTGTAGACTGTCCAGGGAATGAAAGGGCATGTGTCTGGAATGAGTAGCAGTGTTGTTTTTAGATTATAAAACACTGGCTGGTTATTGTGATAGAAAGTTAGTTGAACACATGGTTATCTTTTCCATAGTTTTAAAGCTATATTAATGAAAACTACAATTCCTCTTGTTATCTGAACAGATCTCATATTGGAAACTGATAACATCTATTGGATTCTGGATTACTCATGATGGTAGGTACAAAATTTTTAGAAAAATGAAAAATAATTTCATCAAACATACTGGAATAAGCCAAAAGAAAGTATTTACAGTCCTAAAAGAATTGCAAACTACATTCTTCTATCACATGTTTACAATGTTGTGACAAATTATGAAATAACTGATGTTCTTTCCATCCTTTTTGCTCATTTTCTATTGGAATTGATGATAGGAGACAAGATGTGCAAAAGGTTAGGAACTAGAGAATACTTTCCTTTCTGGCTATAGAATGCTATGAATATCTACAAATTTGATGATCAGCAGCTCGATAATTGCTGATAGTAATGAATGTACTCAATTTCTTAGGTAATCATTTGGTTTTCTTTTAAACTAAACAAATGCAATCAGTTTAACATGCATAATTGGCAAGATGCATAGAAATAAAGTACTAGCTGAATCATTTATTACAGCTGTGGTTCCTAGCTTTGGATTCACACTTAAACAGTACTCAGAGAGCTTTTAAAAACTGCCAGCGCTGGCCACATTTCAAAACATTTAAAATAGACTCACTTGGGGGAGGTGATTCTAATACATAGCAGAGTTTGGGAAACACTGCTTACTCTTAGTTAAGCTTAAATAGGTTAGGGGCTCTTTTGAGAACAATTCTTAACAAGTCTGTTTCTTTAATAGTCTTTAGGGACCATTCTGTTTGTTTTGCTTTAAATAAAAGCAAATCATTCCCAAAGAATACACTTATTTTCGTTTATTCCTCCTTTCTTTTTTTCTGCTCTTGGTTCTTATGCCATAGTGATCAATGTACCATAATAGCATATGGCATTAGGTCATCCTAAATTTGAATACAAGCTGGGCTGTTTACTAGTTATCACAGATTGGCACTTTACTTAATCTCTAAGCTAGGTGTGATTGCTTGTTTGTTTTTCTCCCCCGCTATAGCAGTGGCTCCCAACTGGAGGTATGCCCAGGAGTGGGATTGCAGGATAACTCTATTTTTCATTTTCCAAGGAACCTCCATACTGACTGCACAGTGTCTGCACCAATTTACATTCCCACCGTGTAGGAGGGTCCCTTCTATCTAAACCCTCTGCAGCATTTGTTGTTTGTGGACAATCTCAATGTCAGTATTTCATGACTTGGTGGCAGAAGTGAGGAAGGGGCTGCCGGGCAGGGTTGTCTTGGAACATGCACCTGTTTTGGATTCCAAATGGAAGACTGTTAAATTCCTTCCCCCATCTTTCACACTCTGCCCACACCTTACCACTAGCATAACTCTTGTGTTGAGGTGGAGTGTTCAAATACACAAGCTCACCTTGGGTCAAAGAAAAGTCAAAGATATTCTCACTAGTGCTGATTCTAAGAGAAGAGGGTTAATAGCAATAAGCATGGTTCATTAATAAGTTTTATCATTAACAAGAGGCAGATAGCTATAGGAGTCTGAAAGTCAGGAAAGAGCTCCATGCTGGAAACAGACTTGGGATCATGATTTCAGAAGGAGTCAAAGTTACAGGAGAGAATGAAACTGTCAGGGAGGGTGTAGGGAGCAAAGAGAAGGGGTTCAGGCACAACCTGAGAAATCTCTGCTTGTCCAATATGAACTAAGACCTACGATGTGCTTGCCAGTCACCTTCCTAATCTGTCTCCTACGTTTGACTTTTAAGGAGAGTTGTTTCCTACTTCTTCAGTCCTTGTCTCCAGATGTTCTAAAGTCTGGCTTGAAACTGATAAAATTGAATCTTTACTGAAGACCATATGGAATGCTCACAAAATTAACTTGGAAATTCCTATGCTAATTGCTCTCCATTAATTGGGTTCATTAAAAACTTGTGTCATAATTATATAATCACCTTACAAAATATTTTAAAATTTGATTTTCCACTATGCATGTACTTTTCTCTAGTCATAGTGAGCATATAGCTGGTGAGTTTTTTATAACACCTTTAATGAGCTATAACTCACATAGCATCTAATTCACCCATTCGAGGTGAAACAGTTCAATGATTTTCAGTATATTCACAGAGTTGTATAACTGTTGCTACAATCAATTTGAGAACATTTTCATCACTGCCCAAAGAAATCCTGTACCCATTAGTTGTCACTCATTTCCCTTCAACTCTCCTTGCTCTAGAGATGTTCTGTCTCTATAGATCTGCCTCTTCTGGACATTTTATATAAATAGATTAATTCAATATGTGGTCTTTCGTGTCTGCCTTCTTTCACTTAGCATGAAGTTTTCAAGGTTGTAGCATGTTATCAGGACTTCAGTCCTTTTTATGGCTATATAACATTCCATTGTAAGGAAAGACCACATTTTGCTTGTTTCTTGAGGGATATTTGTTTTTTTCCACCTTCTGGCTCTTGTGAATGGGGCTGTTATGAACATTTGTGTACAACTTTTTGAACACTTATTTTCAATTCTTTTGGGTAAATACCTAGGAGTGGAATTGCTGGGTCACATGGTACTTTCTGAGGAAGTGCCAGGATCCTTTCCAAAGTGGCTGTACCATTTTACATTCCTGTGAGCATTGTAGGAATATTCAGACTTCTCTACAATCTTACCAACACTTGTTATTACCTGTCTTTTTGATTTTAGTCATTCTAGTGGGTATGAAGTGATATATGAGTGTGGTGTGGATGATATATATATTTTTAAGAAATGTTCTTTGGTATGCATTTTCCAGGTTGCTGTCCTTCATAATCCATGTTCAAAATGGCTTCAAAATATTCTTCCAGTTGCTATAATTTGCTAGACCCCTCTTCTATCTGGGAACATTTGTTCCCAAATTTTTACCATTATAGATAGTTTTTCTGGCATACCAAATTTCAATGTTTGGATTATCTTCTTAAGCTACTTTCAAGATCCATTTTGAAGTCTTTCTTTATCCATAAAGAATGAATAAAGGAATATACAACTGGAAAATTTGGGGTGATGGAGAAAATACTTTATCATGGATTAATACTTATCATCAAAGATTTAAACTTGCAGAAAGCTCCCAATAAAGAGACAGATTCCAACCAAGTAGTAAGCACTAGTTTAAACACCTAATCCATCTTTCAACAGAGATGGAAGGGCTCTAATTGACACTTAAATATAAACAGAATGCCCAATATTCCCTATTAAGCTGGTGGCTATAAATTTATTACTACCTAATAGTAGATTTTTTTTTGTTTTATTCAACAGTTTTGTTTTGCTTTTTAGTTTTTATAAAAGGAACTTTATTCAAAAAGTCTTTTATCCCAGAGTCCTTTGGAAGTTCTTTCAGAATCCCTGAATTTTGCTCAAGTACTGTCAGCCAGAGCTGAGAGTCTTCTGCATCCATTGTGAATGTTTCTTTTTGCTGAGTGAGTAACCGTAAAACTTTGAAAAATTTTACCAAAAACATTAATTACTTCATAACTGGAAGTCTCCTGTATGCTTTCATATTCCAGTAAATAGCTTGGTAACTTTACAGAAGCAGGAAATGAATTAAAATCATAAAACATAATAAACATTGCAAATGAGTTCACATTTTCTGTGCTCAGCTTGTGGCCATGTGGAACCCTGGCAGCTCATGCCAGGAGAAGTGACAAGATTCTGCCAGCCTCCTGACTACCAGGCAGGAACTTTGCTGGAATGAAAGACCTTATGGAGTTGAAAACAAGAGCCTTTGCAGATGGATAAGTGGAGAATCAGAGAAGTATGCAAAGAATGCAGTCCTTTAGCTAAATTACCTAACTGGAAATTTCTCACTCAGGGCCTCTATCCTGCTGGGAATTCTTGGTCAATCTAAATGTAAAAGCTAAAACTATAAAGGTTTTAAAAGAAAATGTATTTGAAAATCTTCATGACTTCAGGGTGGACAAAAAGTCCTTGGATCACAAAAAAGTGATGCAGGAGATTTAAGGGATGTGGGTTCCATCTCTGGGTTGGGAAGATCCTCTTGAGTAGGAAGTGGCACCCCATTCCAGTACTCTTGCCTCTGAGTATTCTGAAGTCTCTGGAGGTGGCAGGGGTTGTTGGTGGCCTGCAGCAGGGTCAGGGACACTGCTGCAGTGCTTCTCATAGAGCACGTGGGAACAAATCCCCCGTGAGAGAGACTCCATTCCCCCAACTGTAGCCCAGCTGCAGGTCAAACTATAGGGAGGGAACCTAGCTCCACCCAGCAACAAAGGTAACTCTATTAATAGTTTTAATCCAATATATCACATAAAATAAAGCCATCATATCATGAATTCTTGGCTACACAAAGCTTTTAGTACTTTTATTCATTTTCCATGGTTTTACAGTATTAGTAAAAAATAATGGTCATTATAAATAAGTATAAAATGAAAGTTGATGGAAAAATAACCTCAAGTCTTCTTTGACTCCCACCCCCACCCCTGCCAAAAAAAAAGAATTAGCTAGTGTATGGCAAGTATCCTTTTTACGTTATCTTTAGGCATATATTCACTTTGTGGTGGTGGTGGCTTAGCTACTAAGTCTTGTCTGACTCTTTGTGACCCCCATGGAGAGGAGCCCACCAGGCTTCTCTGTCCGTGGGATTTCCCAGGCAAGGATACTAGAGTGGGTGGTGATTTTCTTCTCCACTAATAACAGATTTTTACTGTATGAGAATCAGGAAATATCTTGTGCCCTCAGCTTGTGGCCATGGAACCCTGGCAGCTCATGCCAGGAGAAGTGACAAGATTCTGCCAGCCTCCTGACTACCAGGCAGGAACTTTGCTGGAATGAAAGACCTTATGGAGTTGAAAACAAGAGCCTTTGCAGATGGATAAGTGGAGAATCAGAGAAGTATGCAAAGAATGCAGTCCTTTAGCTAAATTACCTAACTGGAAATTTCTCACTCAGGGCCTCTATCCTGCTGGGAATTCTTGGTCAATCTAAATGTAAAAGCTAAAACTATAAAGGTTTTAAAAGAAAATGTATTTGAAAATCTTCATGACTTCAGGGTGGACAAAAAGTCCTTGGATCACAAAAAAGTGATGCAGGAGATTTAAGGGATGTGGGTTCCATCTCTGGGTTGGGAAGATCCTCTTGAGTAGGAAGTGGCACCCCATTCCAGTACTCTTGCCTCTGAGTATTCTGAAGTCTCTGGAGGTGGCAGGGGTTGTTGGTGGCCTGCAGCAGGGTCAGGGACACTGCTGCAGTGCTTCTCATAGAGCACGTGGGAACAAATCCCCCGTGAGAGAGACTCCATTCCCCCAACTGTAGCCCAGCTGCAGGTCAAACTATAGGGAGGGAACCTAGCTCCACCCAGCAACAAAGGTAACTCTATTAATAGTTTTAATCCAATATATCACATAAAATAAAGCCATCATATCATGAATTCTTGGCTACACAAAGCTTTTAGTACTTTTATTCATTTTCCATGGTTTTACAGTATTAGTAAAAAATAATGGTCATTATAAATAAGTATAAAATGAAAGTTGATGGAAAAATAACCTCAAGTCTTCTTTGACTCCCACCCCCACCCCTGCCAAAAAAAAAGAATTAGCTAGTGTATGGCAAGTATCCTTTTTACGTTATCTTTAGGCATATATTCACTTTGTGGTGGTGGTGGCTTAGCTACTAAGTCTTGTCTGACTCTTTTGTGACCCCCATGGATGGTAGCCCACCAGGCTCCTCTGTCCCTGGGATTTCCCAGGCAAGGATACTAGAGTGGGTGGTGATTTTC
Source organism: Tragulus kanchil (assembly GCA_022376925.1). NCBI lineage: Eukaryota > Metazoa > Chordata > Mammalia > Artiodactyla > Tragulidae > Tragulus > Tragulus kanchil. The sequence goes on along the minus strand of JAIOJX010000001.1, from coordinate 121,130,704 downwards.
TTCTCCACTAATAACAGATTTTTACTGTATGAGAATCAGGAAATATAAACAAAAGAAAGGAAGGAAAGATCCCCCTCCTTGGGATTGCCTCTTTCTACAGGTCCTTAGATGGCCATCTTTGAATAAGTAGGAGTTCTGAGCTGCTGAACCTTTCATGGCTAAGACAGAAAAACCGCCTACAGGCAGTTATAGTAAACGCCAGGGACTGCCCCACCCCACCTCAACTCAAGCTCTGAAACTGCTAGGAGTTCTTCAAGGAAATGCCCCTGGATAAAAAGGAACATGTGTTTCTATTTTTTTGATCTTCTGGTTAATTTATATGCATCTGAGAGCAAAACTCAACCAAATAGGTGGAAGACAGTTTCAGTGGGCTCTTATACTTACTTCAAAAATTTATTTAAAATTGCAATGACATTAATTCCCAAAACATTAATTAGACAGCTTGCAGGGTCCATCTTCTGCTAATTTAAATATTTTCTCATTTCTACTTTACCACTTTTTTATGCAAAGGTGTGCCACTGAATTACTGTGATGGTTACAAAAGAGACTTTTTTTGACTATAAATGTAGACTTTTGAAAACATGTTTGCATGTTGAATTATGAATACAGAAATCCTTCTACACGGTAGCCGCTCCCATCCAAATGTTTACTGAGTACCTCCCATGGGTAAGGCAAGATGCTGGGACCATGGACTCAATCACAAAATGGGCTAGGCGTTAGGGAGGAAGAGTGATCTTGAGGCAGAGACGTATTCTGAACAGAACAGTGTCCACAGGGATACAGTGGGATTCTCTCTAACAGAGGATTCTCCAGATGCCAGCAGTAATTCAGTTTCCCATTTTAGAAAGCCAAGCTCCCAGGTGACTAACCTGAGGAACTGAGTGGAGAACCTCTGGCTTAAAGGCATGCAAACCAGATGAATCATCCCTTCTGCTATCAAAGTTTCCAATGAAGAAATAGGGAGGGACAAGTGAAGGGTAGAGGATTAAGAGATACCAACAACTATGTATAAAATACATATGTAACACAGATATATTGTACAGCACAGGAGACCTTAGCCATTGTTTTGTGATCATGTATAATGGGGTATATCTATCAAAATATGGAATCACTACGTTGGACACCTGTAGCTAATATAATATTGTAAATCAAGTATACTTCAATTTTAAAAAAGTGAAACAATGAAAAAGGTATATCTGATTATGTCACCCTCTTATTAAGACACATACAGACACACACACACATACAGAAATGGTGGAAGTTGAAGTAACAGAGAATTCAAGAGAACTGAGCGAAAGCAGAAAGAATCCAGTGTGAACTGTTACGGGGAGGAGTAGGCATGTTGCAATTAATGCGACACCATTAACAGCTCCTCCTCTCAGAGACTGCTCTGCCTGATCTTTTAAGGGGGTAGCAGGAGCAGGAAACGCACCCACTCTTTAAAGGGACTGTGTATGTGCTAAGTCACTTCAGTCGTGTCCGACTCTCGGCAACTTCCTGGGCAGTAGACTGCCACGCTCTTCTGTCCATGGGATTCTCCAGAAAAGAATACTGGAGTCAGCTGCCATTCCCCCCTTCAGGGGATCTTTCCAACCCAGGGATTGAACCCACGTCTCTTATGTCTCCTGCACTGGCAGGTGGGTTCTCTACCACTAGCACCACCTGGGATGCCCAAAAGACCTGTAAGGGTCAGGAAGTGGCCAGTGCCTTGATTATAAAGAGAAACTTCTATTTATGGGGTACAAGCAGCCTCAACAGTTGTCCAGAGCCAGTGGAAACATTGGAGAACATGTGGGTTCAAGCGCCCTGCACGTTAGGGAGGAAGAGTGATCTTGAGGCAGAGACGTATTCTCAACAGGTGGATACAGTGGGATTCTCTCTAACAGAGGATTCTCCAGATGCCAGCAGTAATTCAGTTTCCCATTTTAGAAAGCCAAGCTCCCAGGTGACTAACCTGAGGAACTGAGTGGAGAACCTCTGGCTTAAAGGCATGCAAACCAGATGAATCATCCCTTCTGCTATCAAAGTTTCCAATGAAGAAATAGGGAGGGACAAGTGAAGGGTAGAGGATTAAGAGATACCAACAACTATGTATAAAATACATATGTAACACAGATATATTGTACAGCACAGGAGACCTTAGCCATTGTTTTGTGATCATGTATAATGGGGTATATCTATCAAAATATGGAATCACTACGTTGGACACCTGTAGCTAATATAATATTGTAAATCAAGTATACTTCAATTTTAAAAAAGTGAAACAATGAAAAAGGTATATCTGATTATGTCACCCTCTTATTAAGACACATACAGACACACACACACATACAGAAATGGTGGAAGTTGAAGTAACAGAGAATTCAAGAGAACTGAGCGAAAGCAGAAAGAATCCAGTGTGAACTGTTACGGGGGAGGGAGTAGGCATGTTGCAATTAATGCGACACCATTAACAGCTCCTCCTCTCAGAGACTGCTCTGCCTGATCTTTTAAGGGGGTAGCAGGAGCAGGAAACGCACCCACTCTTTAAAGGGACTGTGTATGTGCTAAGTCACTTCAGTCGTGTCCGACTCTCGGCAACTTCCTGGGCAGTAGACTGCCACGCTCTTCTGTCCATGGGATTCTCCAGAAAAGAATACTGGAGTCAGCTGCCATTCCCCCCTTCAGGGGATCTTTCCAACCCAGGGATTGAACCCACGTCTCTTATGTCTCCTGCACTGGCAGGTGGGTTCTCTACCACTAGCACCACCTGGGATGCCCAAAAGACCTGTAAGGGTCAGGAAGTGGCCAGTGCCTTGATTATAAAGAGAAACTTCTATTTATGGGGTACAAGCAGCCTCAACAGTTGTCCAGAGCCAGTGGAAACATTGGAGAACATGGGTTGGCGACTTCCTCATGCAAAGACGCCCTGCACACCCTTGACAGAGAAAACGAGGCTGATTTTTCCCAAAGACTCTATACTTGTAACTTTGCACTGTGTGTCTTCTCATTTCTAAAGGCACAGCAGATGGCAGTCCAACATAAAAGATGGATCTGAGACCATCTCCAGTGGTGGCATCTGGGCAAGAGATGGCAGAATCTAGGAAGTGTACAGCATCTGAAGAAGCAGTGTCCTGGAGAATTCCCTGGGACGATGGAGATGTTCTGTATCTGGGCTGTCCTGTACAGAACCACCAGCCACATGAGCTCTTGAGCCCTTGAAATGTGGCTAGTGAGTGAGGAATTGAAATTTTAATTTTATTTCATTTAAAATAAGTACAGTTTAAATTTAAGTAGCAACATAAGGCTAGTGGTTTCTGTACTAGATGGTACAACTCTAGAGAATGAATCTTTTAACATATTTTTAAAATTTACTTATTTGTTTTTGGTTTTGCTGGGTCTCGGTTGCTGTACAGGCTTTTCTCAAGTTGAGGCGAGTGGGGGGCTTCTTTCTAACTGTAGTGTGCGGGCTTCTCAGGGTGGTGGATTCTGTTGTTGCAGAGCATGGGCTCTAGGGTACATGGGCTTCAGTAGTTGGAGCTCACAGGCTTTAGAGTACAGGCTCAGTAGCTGTGTCACTCAGGCTTAGTTGCTCCACAGCTCTGGGATCTTCCCAGACCAGAGATTGAACCCATGTCTCCTGCATTGGCAGGTGGATTCTTTACCATTAAACTACCAGGGAAGCCCCTAGAGAATGAATCTTGATTCTGTCACTTTACTACCTGCTTAACTTTGAGCAGCCCTGAATATTCATTGGAAGGAATGAGGCTGAAGCTGAAACTTCAATCCTTTGGCCAACTGATACGAAAAGATGACTCATTGGAAAAGACCCAGATGCTAGGAAAAATAGAAGGCAAAAGCAGAATGGGATAGCAGACGATGAGGTGGTTGGAGAGCATCACTGACTCAATGGACATGAGTTTGAGCAAGCTCCAGGAGATGGTGAAGGACAGGGAAGCCTGGTGTGCTTGGGGGAAACAGACACAACTACGACTGAAGTGAACTAAACTTGGAGCAAATTTCTAAGACGCCCTGCACACCCTTGAGAAAACGAGGCTGATTTTTCCCAAAGACTCTATACTTGTAACTTTGCACTGTGTGTCTTCTCATTTCTAAAGGCACAGCAGATGGCAGTCCAACATAAAAGATGGATCTGAGACCATCTCCAGTGGTGGCATCTGGGCAAGAGATGGCAGAATCTAGGAAGTGTACAGCATCTGAAGAAGCAGTGTCCTGGAGAATTCCCTGGGACGATGGAGATGTTCTGTATCTGGGCTGTCCTGTACAGAACCACCAGCCACATGAGCTCTTGAGCCCTTGAAATGTGGCTAGTGAGTGAGGAATTGAAATTTTAATTTTATTTCATTTAAAATAAGTACAGTTTAAATTTAAGTAGCAACATAAGGCTAGTGGTTTCTGTACTAGATGGTACAACTCTAGAGAATGAATCTTTTAACATATTTTTAAAATTTACTTATTTGTTTTTGGTTTTGCTGGGTCTCGGTTGCTGTACAGGCTTTTCTCAAGTTGAGGCGAGTGGGGGGCTTCTTTCTAACTGTAGTGTGCGGGCTTCTCAGGGTGGTGGATTCTGTTGTTGCAGAGCATGGGCTCTAGGGTACATGGGCTTCAGTAGTTGGAGCTCACAGGCTTTAGAGTACAGGCTCAGTAGCTGTGTCACTCAGGCTTAGTTGCTCCACAGCTCTGGGATCTTCCCAGACCAGAGATTGAACCCATGTCTCCTGCATTGGCAGGTGGATTCTTTACCATTAAACTACCAGGGAAGCCCCTAGAGAATGAATCTTGATTCTGTCACTTTACTACCTGCTTAACTTTGAGCAGCCCTGAATATTCATTGGAAGGAATGAGGCTGAAGCTGAAACTTCAATCCTTTGGCCAACTGATACGAAAAGATGACTCATTGGAAAAGACCCAGATGCTAGGAAAAATAGAAGGCAAAAGCAGAATGGGATAGCAGACGATGAGGTGGTTGGAGAGCATCACTGACTCAATGGACATGAGTTTGAGCAAGCTCCAGGAGATGGTGAAGGACAGGGAAGCCTGGTGTGCTGCAGTCCGTGGGGTCACAAAGAGTCAGACACAACTGAGCGACTGAAGTGAACTAAACTTGGAGCAAATTTCTAAACTTCAAAGCCTTGGTTCCCTTGTCTGTATTTCATGTCAGCTGACACCAGAACTCCTCCTGGGGTCAGAACTCTTCTTATTAGGGAAAATACCCTGAGAAAAATTTGGCTATGAAAATATAGACCTCAGAGAATGGTCTTGGAAGGAAATGCAGATGAAAAGTTCATAGAGTACAGGCCACTCTAGTGGTCACCAGAGAAATGATTTTCCTCATGGACAAAGTGGTAACTTAAAAGTTTTAAGATTCAGATTAAAGTGCTTCATTCTTCTATAGACAAAACCAAACCAAACGATCTCACCTTCAATTCAGCTACCTCACCTCTAAGTGGTCGTGTGTTTGGTCCAAGCCACTCATCAATGTCCCAGGTGGCGCTAGTGGTAAAGAACCTGCCAATGCAGAAGACATAAGAGAAGTGGTTTGGATGCCTGGGTCGGGAAGATTCCCCGGAGGACATGGCAACCCACTCCAATATTCGTGCCTGGAAAGTCCCATGGACAGAGGGCGAGCCTGGCGGGCTATCATCCATAGGATCGCAAAGAGCTGGACATAGCTGAGCAACTGAGCACATATGCACTCATCAGCATATATATCTATCTGAAAGTGTGTTGATCAAAATAAAGACAAACATGCCTTTTGCTTCTTTTATGAACCATATATAGTCTAAGCAGGATGGCATAATTCATCAAATTTATTACTTGCAATTTTAGTCTGCATTTCTATCCAAGAGACAGAGAACCATGGCAGGGTGCTTATAGATTCTGACACTGACTATTGAATGACCTGAGGTCTGGGGAATCTTATCTTTTCCAGTATGCTTGGATTTTAAATGCAAGGGTTCAGGTGTCCTGAGTAAAGACCACTATGGCTCCACTTCTGAAACCCCAGTAGCAGAATAATAATCCAGGGAAAGCTGTGTTCTACATTTTGATGACTAAAGAGAAACCTGATTTTGTAGTCATTTCATTTTACATGTTTACTCTCCATAGTGAATAATAACACAGGCATAAACTGTACAGAGACACTTTCTTTTCCAGGAGATGGAATTGCCTAGAAAACTCTGGAATTAAAAAAAAAAACCTGAAAATAAATCTTGTCAGAGCTGATAACTGATACTTGAAATTTTTATCTACTCTAAGCGGTGAGAGCTGCCAAAGACTGTATTAAGAGATGCACCCCAGTTTGTCTCTGAACAGATAGGATTTTATAAGTAAGTATTAGATTTGAAGAGTTCTCTGCAGACAGTACATCCTGTCAAGCTCTCTTGTTTTACTGTGTTTGTAAAATCATGGAGTGTGTCTGAAATATAAAGTAATGGTGGGCTCTGATGTGTGGTAAAGGGTTGCCATTAGTGTCAATTTTTTCTTCCTTACACCATTTCCTAGAGCTCCCATGAGGAAAATACTAGTAGGGGAAGAGAACACATGGAGAAATGGAAAATATCTGAGATGTGCAATGAAGATTTACTTTTTTTGGAGGAGGTGTCCATTTAGAACCTGAGTCATAGTTTTTTTAATATCCCTGACGTTGGTCCATCAGTTAAGGCACAGCCAGAACAGAGAAATCACAAAGGAGTTATTTGACCTCTCAGTGGAATAGTTTGTGAAATTCTGAAATTCCATGGAAAATTGCCTAATATATTCTCACCATCTCCATGGTGCCTCATAAACCAGAGTGGCCTCATAATCTTATGGGGAAACTAAAATTATATATTTTAGCAGCTTCCATGGTTCAGACACAAACATAGTGAGGTTTATTTGAAAAAAATAAGTTTAAATTTGAAAATTACATTGTAGAAGAAAACTTTAACTCTAAACGCAAATGTTCAAGCTAAATTGTTAGGTGAACAAAGCAAGTTATCAAACAGTATGTATAGAGGCTTTCTAGTTTTATTGATGGCAGAATAGCTTGGATTGGAATAACCTTCCTACATATATAAATTGCAAACATTTGAGAAGATATTAACAAAGCCATTATTTGGAGACACTAGAAAGTGACAAAAAGGCAGTAGAAATTGAGTTTGACTCTTGACAGAAGGGCCGTGCACTGGGTAAGATCCAAGTTTATACAGATTTTCCTTGAAAAGCATTCTCTAGTCTGTGCTAAAACTCAAAGACAGAAAGCCAACATCATATTGCCTAGAGATGTTAGAAGAACAAATCAGGAAACGCAAGGTTGGCTGGAATCTGAGCGGCAAAATTCGAGAAAGGAAAGAGTCACAGAGGGGGCTGCATGTAATCTCCCCTTAAATCCTATAAATGCATCTCTCATATTCATACAAATGTATGTACAATCTCTTCTGACATCTGAGGCTGATCCCTGAATCAGGAGGGAGCACCCAAGGATACTAGTGGAAGGCAACAACTGGAAAGCTGAAAAAATGTAGTGAGAGAATTAAAGTTCCTGCTTATAAAAAGGGAGACAGTCTGGAGCATGGGTCCTGCCATGTTATATAGGTTTGGCAAGTCTATTGAATTATCTACTGAAACTCCAGAAAGACTATGTGCAGGGTGCTAAAACTTTGTCACAGGACTAAGAAATTAATCTTAAGACTAAGGACAAATCAAAACAGAGCCACTCTGATGAAAGTGTAAAACCAAGCCTTGGGCTTCCCTGGTGGTCCAGTGGGTAAGGACACCGCCTTGCAGTGAAAGGGGCACCGGTTCAATCCCTGGCCTGGGAGGATCCCACGTGCCGCGGAGCGGCTGGACTGATGTGTCCAGTTGCCGAGCCGGAGCTCTGGAGCGCATGCGCCCAGAGCCGGTGCTCTGCGACAACAGACGCCACTGTGATGGGAGGCCCACACGGGCCAAAGAACAAGGATGGATGAAAATGGACAAATGAATGACCAATAGAAGTGGCCCGCCTGCTCCCTTCCCTCCCCACCTCGCCTCCCCAAAATAAATAAATAAATAAATCTTTAAAAAACACACACAAACAAACAAAAAACCAAGCCTCCACGAAAATATGAGACAAAGACAGCCTCTTCAGCAAATGGTGCTGGGAAAATTAGACAGCTACATGCAAAAAAATGAAGTTGGAACATTCCCTGACACCATACACAAAGATAAACTCAAAATGGATTAAAGACCTAAGTGTAAGACCAGAAACCCTAAAACTCTTAGAGGAGAATATAGGCAAAACACTCAAGGACATAAACCAAAGCAAGATTTTCTGTGACCCACCTACTAGAATAGTGGAACTAAAACCAAAAATTAACATGTGAGACCTAATGAAACTTAAAAGCTTTTGTACAGCAAAAGAAACTACAAAAAAGCTGAACAGACAGCCCACAGAATGGGAGAAAATCATAGCAAATGAAACAACAGACAAAGAATTAATCTCCAGGGCTTCTATGGTGGTCCAGTGGGTAAGGACACCACCTTGCAGTGCAAGGGGTGCTGGTTCAATCCCTGGCCTGGGAAGATCCCACATGCCATGGAGTGGCTGGACCGATGTGTCCAATTACCGAGCCGCAGCTCTGGAGCACATGCGCCCAGAGCTGGTGCTCTGTGACAACAGATGCCACCGCGATGGGAGGCCCACATGGGCCAAAGAACAAAGATGGATGAAACCAGACAAATGAAAGACCAGTGGAAGTGGCCTGCTCACTCTCCTCCCTCCCCACCCGCACCAAAATAAATAAATAAATAAATGTTAAAAAAAAAGAATTAATCTCCAAAATCTACAAGCAACTCAGACAACTCAACATTGGAAAAATGAACAACCCAATCAAAAAATGGGAAAAGGTCCTAAAGAGACACCTCTCCAAAGAGGACATCCAGATGGCCCCAAAACACATGAAATGATGCTCAATCTCGCTTATAATTAGAGAAATGCAAATCAAAACTACAATGACATATCACCTCACACCCGTCAGAATGGCCATCAGCAACAAATCTTCAGACAATAAATGCTGGAGACGGTGCGGAGAAAAGGGAACCCTCTTGCATTGCTGGTGGGAATGTAAATCGATACAGATGCTATGGAAGACAGTATGGAGATTCCTTAGAAAACTAAAAATAGAAGCACCATACAACCCAGCAATCTCACTCTTAGGCTTATACCCTGATGAAATCAAAACTGAAAGAGGCACCTGTACTCCACTGTTCATTGAAGCTCTCTATACAATAGCTAGAACATGGAAGCAACCTAGATGCCCATTGATGAATGAATGGATACAGAAGCTCTGGTACATATATACAATGGAATACTACACAGCTGTAAAAAGAAATGCAGAAGAATCAGTCCTAATGAGGTGACTGGCTGTAGAACCTATCATAAAAAGTGAAGTCAGTCAAAAAGAGAAGGACGAGTACAGTATACTAACACATATACATGGAATCTAGTAGGCTGGTAATGATAACGCACGCAGTGAAGCGATGGAAAAACAGACATGGACAGTGGACATATGGACATTGTGGGGAATGAACAGTGGGTGGGAGGCGTAAAGTAAGTAGCATGAAAACCTATACTATCATATGTGAAGAAAATAGCTCTTGTCATTGCGCTGTGAGAAAAGGGGATCCTGCAGGGGTGCTGTGCGACAGCCTGGAGAGGTAGGGTGCGGGGTATATACATATGACTAATTTGGGATCATACATATTTGTAAACAACAAAACTCTGTAAAAGTTAAAAGTTAAATAAAAATTCAAAAAGGAAAATAAACATAGAAACTTTAAAAAAACATAACAACCCCCCCACCGAAGCCTCCAGGTGTTTAAGGTTATCAGTCAGTAATTTAACTACCTGGTAAGACAAAAATCAACACTATTTCATAGGAGATAACAGAGTCTAGATACTCTAAAACATGTCATCTACACTGTCCAATATGTAATAAAAATTACAAGATATGCAAAAGGGCAGATGCATGAAACCTAAGGTCAGAAAAAGCAGCAGTGAATAAAACAGATGAACATTTGCAGACAGGGACTTTAAAGGAGCTATTATAATCACATCTAAGAACTTCAATAAAAAATTATTATAATGAGTGAGCAGCTGGTAAACTAAAGAGAGAAATAAAACCTAAAAAAGAGCCCAATGAAATTCTAAAACTGTAAAATACAATAATAGAAATGAAAAATTCACGGATGGGCTTAACAGCAGTTTGGAATTGGCAGAAGAATGGATAAATGTATTTGAAAGAGAAATCAATAAAGTCTCTAAACTGAAGAATAAGGTGAAAAGAAGATTGAAAAAAAATGAGCATCCTTCAATGACAGCCTTCAATGACAGGCTTGCACATGACAGTATCAAATGATCTTATATCTGTGTGACTGGTATCTGACAAGGCTTGAAGAGAAAGGAGCAGGAAAAAAAATGTCTGAAGAAACAATGGCTGAAGAGTTCCCAATGGTTAGAACCATCACTTTATAGGGCTAAGAGGCTCAGTGGACATTAAGAAGGAAAACTACACAGAAAACTACATCTAGGCACATTACAGTCAAAATGCAAAGAACCAGAGGTAAAGAGAAAATCCTAATAGCAGCAGCGGGGAGGGAGACACATGAGAAAACAATGGTATGAATTATATCTGACTTCTCATCAGATAATAAGAGCTACCCAGAGACAATGGAATGACAGTTTTAAAGAGTCTAAAGAAAAAAAAAAAATCAACCAGAATCCTACATTTAGTAAAAAAGTAAAACCCAACACAAACCTATATCCAGAGAAAGCGCTTTTTTAAAAAATAAAAGGGAAAAATTTTAAATATATTTTGAGAAGAACAAAAGAGGAAGAAATTTTTTCAAGCTGAAATGAATTGCAGGAAATGAAAAAGGAATTTCTTTAGGCCAAAAGGAAATGGTGAAACTGAGCAAGACCCTATGAGGCTCCTAGGCACAGAAGCCTCTCTGTGTGCCCTGTTCCTTTTTAGCGGGGAACAGACTCCAGTCTCCAGGACCTTCCCCGAGTTCCAAGAGCAGATTCAAACACGTGCTAGTCAGGGAACTGTCACAACCTATGTAATAAAAATTACAAGATATGCAAAAGGGCAGATGCATGAAACCTAAGGTCAGAAAAAGCAGCAGTGAATAAAACAGATGAACATTTGCAGACAGGGACTTTAAAGGAGCTATTATAATCACATCTAAGAACTTCAATAAAAAATTATTATAATGAGTGAGCAGCTGGTAAACTAAAGAGAGAAATAAAACCTAAAAAAGAGCCCAATGAAATTCTAAAACTGTAAAATACAATAATAGAAATGAAAAATTCACGGATGGGCTTAACAGCAGTTTGGAATTGGCAGAAGAATGGATAAATGTATTTGAAAGAGAAATCAATAAAGTCTCTAAACTGAAGAATAAGGTGAAAAGAAGATTGAAAAAAAATGAGCATCCTTCAATGACAGCCTTCAATGACAGGCTTGCACATGACAGTATCAAATGATCTTATATCTGTGTGACTGGTATCTGACAAGGCTTGAAGAGAAAGGAGCAGGAAAAAAAATGTCTGAAGAAACAATGGCTGAAGAGTTCCCAATGGTTAGAACCATCACTTTATAGGGCTAAGAGGCTCAGTGGACATTAAGAAGGAAAACTACACAGAAAACTACATCTAGGCACATTACAGTCAAAATGCAAAGAACCAGAGGTAAAGAGAAAATCCTAATAGCAGCAGCGGGGAGGGAGACACATGAGAAAACAATGGTATGAATTATATCTGACTTCTCATCAGATAATAAGAGCTACCCAGAGACAATGGAATGACAGTTTTAAAGAGTCTAAAGAAAAAAAAAAAATCAACCAGAATCCTACATTTAGTAAAAAAGTAAAACCCAACACAAACCTATATCCAGAGAAAGCGCTTTTTTAAAAAATAAAAGGGAAAAATTTTAAATATATTTTGAGAAGAACAAAAGAGGAAGAAATTTTTTCAAGCTGAAATGAATTGCAGGAAATGAAAAAGGAATTTCTTTAGGCCAAAAGGAAATGGTGAAACTGAGCAAGACCCTATGAGGCTCCTAGGCACAGAAGCCTCTCTGTGTGCCCTGTTCCTTTTTAGCGGGGAACAGACTCCAGTCTCCAGGACCTTCCCCGAGTTCCAAGAGCAGATTCAAACACGTGCTAGTCAGGGAAGGGAAGGGATGCAGAGACAAGGGAGGAACAGCCAAGAAACAATAGTGAAGCCTTGAGGCAGGGTGCTGGTATACACATAACAGTATCTTTAAGCTCTTCTCAGAGCTAATGTGCTGCGTGCTCAGTCGCTTCAGTTGTATCTGACTCTGTGCAATCCTGTACTATACTCTGTACTATAGCCTGCCAGGCTCCTCTGTTCATGGGATTCCCCAGGTAGGAATACTGGAGTGGGTTGCCACTTGCTTCTCCAGGTGATCTTCCTGACCCAAGGATTGAACCTGTGTCTCCTACGTCTCCTGCATTGACAGGCGGGTCTTTACCACTAGTGACACTTGGGAAACCCTCCCACAGCTAAAACCCCCAGCAAATGCAAGATGCAGCATTCTTCAGAGAAGGCCACCTGAGGCTAGATAAAAGGAACTGAAGAAGCTTATCCAGAGCCCACTAGAAACCAGATCAAGGAAGTGCAGGCCCTGCACATACCCTAATCTTAGCAACCCCATCCCTGAACCATTCCATCATTATAAAAGCTCCTCTTCAAATCCTCCTGGGTTGGGATATACAGTTTTCAAGGGCAGGAGCCCACTGCGTCCCCCTTTGCCTGGTAAAGCAATAAGGCTATTCTTCCCTATTTCATGCAAGACTCTGTCTGCAAGATTAGAAGTCAGTAGAGGAATTAAAAGTCAATAGAAGAATTAAGATGGAATAATAAAACAATATTTGACCAACAAAGACAGCAAGAAAGAAGAAACAGGAATAACAAAAATTGCACAAATAGTTTCATAAAATTGATTTAAAGAATAAACAAGCAGAGAATAATCAATGAAATAATAATAAAAAGACCCCTTGCTTTATCTGATATAAAAATGACCAATAGGGCTTCCCCTGGTGGTCCAGTGGATAAGGACACCGCCTTGCAGTGCAAGGGGCGCCGGTTCAATCCCTGGCCTGGGAAGATCCCACATGCCGCGGAGCGGCTGGACTGATGTGTCCAATCACCGAGCCGGAGCTCTGGAGCGCATGCGCCCAGAGCTGGAGCTCTGTGACAACAGACGCCACCACGATGGGAGGCCCGCAGGAGCCAAAGAACACAGACGGATGAAAACAAAGAAATGAAAGACCAATAGAAGTGGCCCACCTGCTCCCCTCCCTCCCCAACCCGACCCCCGCCCAAAATAAATAAATAAATAAATCTTTAAAAAAAAAAAAATGACCAATAAAACTAGAGTGATGAAAACATGGTGATGCTAGTGTAGAAAAAGACAGATCATTGGTAATAGGCCCATGAATATAGGGGAATTTGGTATTTAATGAAGATGGTATTTCAACGTGGTGTTCATGGTGGAGAACCTACAGCTAACATATTCTCTGATGAAAGAGCAAATGCTTCTTCCAAAGACTGGAAAGAAGGCAAGTATATCTGCTGTCACAACTTATATTCCATAGAGTATTTTTTTAAAAAAATTATTTCACTGAATTATAGTTGATTCATAATGCTGTTACCTTCTGCTGTACAGCAAAGTGACTCTTTTATACATATATGTATGTATATACACATACATTCCTTTACATATTTTTTTCCATTACAGTTTATCACAGGGCATTGGATGTAGTCACCTGTGCTACACAGTAGGTCCTTATTGTGTATCCATTCTCTACATAATAGTTTGCGTGTAACTCTGTATTGTTTTTATTTGCAGATGACACGGTCATATCAAGGTAATTCAATGAAGGAAAGAAAGGATAATCTTTCCAACAAACATTCCTGGAACAGCTGGATATCCATAGGGGAAAACATTAGCCTCAACCCCAAAATGATCCGCAGATTTCACACCACTCCAGTCCAAATGCCAAAAGGTTTTTTGATAGAAAGAGCTAACCTCATTCTAAAATTCACATGTCAATGCAACAGACCTAGAATTATCAAAGTGACCTAGGAAAAGAAGAACAAAATTGCAGGACTTTACCTTACTTCAAAGCTTGCTTGTTGTGATCCAGATTCCACAAGGAAGTGGCTCTGAGACTTGTGACATGTGTGTGCAGAAGCCTGATGAGCTTGAAGGAACACTACCTGTTGAGAGGGAAGTGCAATTACATAGAGGAAAAAGTTGAAGAGCTCCAGTGACTGTTTTGGTCGACCTGTCAGGGAATCTTGCATTGGAGAGAGAGTCCTTTAGAACTACCCTGCCTTGAGGTAAAAGAGGCCTGGCTTTTATACCTCATTCTGACCACTCATTGGCTGCTGGTTTCTCCCAGCGAGTGAGGGAACAATGTCTAAAGAGAGGAAGATTCCAGTTAAGGCAGGTTTTCTCGTTGTGAATTCAGGTAGACAAGAAAAGTAGTCTGTTTCTGCTAGAGTCCACAGCTGTCATGCATATTGTTACAAATACAGATTCTTTCATTACTGTTTCCTGATCCACGATGCTCTTCTGAATGCTGATGGGGATGTGGTTTGGTGGAAAGCTTTTTTATTCTGGGGGTGGTCTGTCTTCTCCTTACTGTTTTTTTTTTTTTTTTTGTATACAATCACATGTCTGTTTGAAAGACCATCTGTTTGCCTATTCATGAGAAAACTTCCCTTTGGTTCTGTTTCTGGCCTTCTCAGCACTTTGTAGCATTTCACATTACTCTTTTGCTTTACACTAATCAAAATTGATAGCTATTGACTGACTCTGACACCATTCTGACATCACTCTGATATGACAAGTATTCTTGCATACAAACTGCTCCTTGCTATGTCCATAATTGCTACAGTGGCTATAGAATTGTTTTTTGATTTAGTTGGTTGTACCTGACTGACCTTTAAGTAGTTTTTTGGGTGGAAAACAGCTCCTAAATATAGCCTGATGAGAAAATCATTCATCAGTTCAAAAGCATACTCTCATTCCTGGGTCTCCACATAAAAGGAAAAATGTGTGGACTCTAAAGTGGACTCTCAATATTTGGTCATGTCTCAGAACAAATAAGGGCAAGGCAAGGATGATGGCTTTCACTTAATTCAATCACTTGTTACTTTGCTTCTATTTAATTTGGTCAAAATCCCATGAAACCAAACCATTCGTAATGAGGGCAATACAACTTCTCCTCTTTTATTTTTATAGATGTTAATTACTGCAGGCAGGAGCTAGGGGGTAATTAAATTACTGGCTATAATAATGTTGTCACTTAATTAATAATGCATGCCTCATATGTGAGTGAGAGAGAAGACTGTGAAGGCTTTGGAGAATGATTACAACAACAAAAAATGTAATTGAGATACAGGCGATTCAATTTCTAAGAATTTTGCTAAGGGTAAAGGCCTGCTGTAGTCTACAGGAATGAAAATGATGGAGCATGTCCAGTCACTTGGTGAATAAAACTCTTCCTTAGTGAAACAAAGTAGGAGGCATCTTAGGACAATTATTAACGGTGAGGTTTCCAACAATTAAAAATGCAGATAGTAGTAACAATGATACCCAACACATATACTGCCAATCATGATCTGGCAAATTTTCTGACTTACAGATATTCACTAAAGATGTCTTAGATGTCCCTTTGAAGACTCTTGAGGTAAGAATTCAGATGCAAGTAGTTTATATGGGGGGCGGGGGTGAAGGAAACTCTAGTAAAGAACGGGGAAGTGAGCTAGGAATGGAAAGACAGGCAATAAAGGGTTAACGAGCTATGTACCACAAATGGGAACTGATGAGATTTTGGGGAGCCAATATAAAACTGTATCTCAGAGTTACCTCAGCCCAGGGGCGAGGGAACTTGGGTATTTTTTTCCTTAGCAACTCACTTCAGTCATTTGTCAAATGCTGCTCCCAGGAGGCACTCATCACCTGGCACTTCCACCCTGCCAGCTGGGTGGTCAGAGCAACTGCAATGCCACAGAGAGCCTTCTGGGAAAGGAGATAAAGGATATCATGCAGGAAGCTGGGTTATAGGGCAGCGAGGTGGTAAGGGCTAGAGGCCCTAAGAGCATTTACTACAGTCCTTTGTAATGCATACAGTTAAAACAGTAGGATACAAAACAGTATGTACAGAATGATTCCATTTTTTTGCAAACCCACTCCACATGCCCAAACACATTCAAATGCATAGGCCCTACCACTGAGTTGCTGTGGTTCTCTTCCCTCCAACCCCTGCACTTGAGCTCTGGATGCCATCCTCTTGTAACTTTTTGGAGCACTTCACTCCTTTAGTCACCCTCCCCTTACCCTCCTTCTCTCTCACATGTAATAGTAACCTTGTTCTATGGAAATATTTTCATCTGATGTGCATAGATGCTACTAGCTCTCATCTTTTCCCTGAGGGAGATGTTTATCCTAACCAGAGACTGAAAATACACCACGAAGCCTCTGTTTCAACAGTTACACTAAGACAAGCCTGCATGTATGTGTTTGTGTTTTGTTATTCATTCTGTTTGGGGTTCACTGAGCCTCTTGATTCTGTGAGTTGGTATATTTCACTGGTTTCAGCAGTATAGGAAAAATTCTTAGCTGTTATCACTTTGTTTAGAACATTGGTTCTATCCCATTCTCTTTATCTCTTTTCTTTCTAGGAGTCCAGTTATACTTGCACTAGGCCTATTTTCCATGTTCCACATGGCTCTTAAGCTCCTATCTGTATTTTCTTTTTATATTTTGTGCATCCATTTGTATGTATCTCTTGAGGTAAGAATTCAGATGCAAGTAGTTTATATGGGGGGCGGGGGTGAAGGAAACTCTAGTAAAGAACGGGGAAGTGAGCTAGGAATGGAAAGACAGGCAATAAAGGGTTAACGAGCTATGTACCACAAATGGGAACTGATGAGATTTTGGGGAGCCAATATAAAACTGTATCTCAGAGTTACCTCAGCCCAGGGGCGAGGGAACTTGGGTATTTTTTTCCTTAGCAACTCACTTCAGTCATTTGTCAAATGCTGCTCCCAGGAGGCACTCATCACCTGGCACTTCCACCCTGCCAGCTGGGTGGTCAGAGCAACTGCAATGCCACAGAGAGCCTTCTGGGAAAGGAGATAAAGGATATCATGCAGGAAGCTGGGTTATAGGGCAGCGAGGTGGTAAGGGCTAGAGGCCCTAAGAGCATTTACTACAGTCCTTTGTAATGCATACAGTTAAAACAGTAGGATACAAAACAGTATGTACAGAATGATTCCATTTTTTTGCAAACCCACTCCACATGCCCAAACACATTCAAATGCATAGGCCCTACCACTGAGTTGCTGTGGTTCTCTTCCCTCCAACCCCTGCACTTGAGCTCTGGATGCCATCCTCTTGTAACTTTTTGGAGCACTTCACTCCTTTAGTCACCCTCCCCTTACCCTCCTTCTCTCTCACATGTAATAGTAACCTTGTTCTATGGAAATATTTTCATCTGATGTGCATAGATGCTACTAGCTCTCATCTTTTCCCTGAGGGAGATGTTTATCCTAACCAGAGACTGAAAATACACCACGAAGCCTCTGTTTCAACAGTTACACTAAGACAAGCCTGCATGTATGTGTTTGTGTTTTGTTATTCATTCTGTTTGGGGTTCACTGAGCCTCTTGATTCTGTGAGTTGGTATATTTCACTGGTTTCAGCAGTATAGGAAAAATTCTTAGCTGTTATCACTTTGTTTAGAACATTGGTTCTATCCCATTCTCTTTATCTCTTTTCTTTCTAGGAGTCCAGTTATACTTGCACTAGGCCTATTTTCCATGTTCCACATGGCTCTTAAGCTCCTATCTGTATTTTCTTTTTATATTTTGTGCATCCATTTGTATGTATCTAGCCATTTGTCAACCTCTCTTTAATTGTATCTAACCTAATATTAAACCTATCAACTTAATCTTCTTCATATTAAGATTCTATTAATCTCATCTTTGTACTGTGTACCTTGAAAATTTAATATACAGTCAAAAAACAAAGTAAAAAATATCTATGGAATACCTATGCAGATGTAAATGATGAATAAACATTTTTTGCTTGGACTATCTGTCTTCTGCACCCCTTATAGCCCTTTTGTTTCATGATGCTATTGTTAATAAGCCTGATTTGGGGCATATCATGTGAATATTCTGGATGAATTATCCATAGAAATACATGAAAATTAGTTACAGAGTATTATCACATTATATTCTATTTAGCTACCCAGTAGATTAAATAGGCTTTTCAATTGTCTTGATCTTGTATCCTACTGTTTGCTTGGGATTGTATGTTCCAAATTTTCTAAAATACAGACTTATTAAATGAACATAACAGAGCTTTTGTAAGTTGTCAGGATTTAGATAAAATATACCTGTTCAATTTTAAAAATCATTTTGTTCAGCATTTTCACCATCCTGTGGATACAGCTGCTCACTTTTCGTGTTGAAAAGGGAAAAATTGTGCTTTCATTTTAAAGGGGAAAAATTACTTTCTGCGTGATGACAGGAGTAAAGAGCGTTAAGACATAATTCTCTAATTCAAGTAGACTCTTGTGGATCAAAGAAATTCTTTGATGATCCAATTGCCTACTTAAAAGAGAGGTTTTTTCCTCTTATATTCTCTCTAGGATAACTGATATTATTCATCTGAATAAAATGTGGCTTTTAAGAGAAAGAAAGAGTACACTCTGCCTTCACATGTAGTATAGTTTTTTACAGTGGAGTTTCTTTCATTTACTCCATTAGAGCAAAACAAATGATTCTGCTCCTTAGTGTCACACATGGTCATGCCTAAGTGAGTCTGTATGTTTATCTTAAGAGTATTTTTGCTTAAAGGCAGCAAATAAAGTCTTCAGCTTCTTCACATCCTAAGGAGCTCCATCCGACTGCCTGGATAACAGTGAAAACAGTACACTGAGGACGGAGCAATTCTGTCTCAGGAACCTTGCTAATTGAAGAAGTGTCACATTACTCCCTTAATTTAAGCACCCTGCTCTGCAAATGATGACTGCTCTTTCACAGTTGTACTTTTCTTTCTAAGCAAGTGATCATTGCTTGCTCTGTTCCACACCAAGGCAGATACAGGATAAAATTCCCAGGACCATGCATGGTACATGGCAGTCCTCAAAAATGATATAATTATCTAAAAGCAGTAGAAGGAAGGTGTGTCTCGGAAGTCATGTTCCCTAGAAGCAGGCTCTGACATGAGAATCTGAGAGCAAGTGACTTCCTGGGGAAGTGTTCCCAGGAGAGGTCGGAAGCGAGGGTGCAGGATGAGGAAGCCCCAGCTTTGGCTCCACCCCTGCGAGCCCTGGAGGATGGAGAAACCCTTGGAGCCTGTCATACCAAATGACATCTCCATCTTGTGGTGGTAGCTGGTGGCTGTCGTCACTGCCCAGGACAGGGAAGGAGGGGAATATGGGAGGAAGGGCACCCAGCCTTTCACTCCTGGGGGGTGTTGCCCAGCTACTGTGGATGTGGCGGCAGTTCCCTGGGAAGGGGAGATAGACTGACTGCCCACCTCCTGGCCTAGTCTGTCGCATTGGCCCATGGAGGGCTGGAGCAAGAATGTGGCAGCCCAGGGGTGGTGCACACATGTGTGTGACCACACCAACTTACAAGGTCAGGGTCCCTGTAGTTTGGGAGGGTCCACACTAAGATCACGAGTGCTCCATGGATACTGGAGGAATCCCCTGTGGAGCCCACCATGGCCACAGGCTGAGAGAGAAGAGATGAAAGAAGGAAAACTTTTTATATGTTAATAACTTTAAGAGCACTTTTCCTTTTTCCCCACATATTTTCTTTTTGTACTGAGTCCAGCAAATTAGCTAGACAGGCAGGGTCAAGGTAAGATAATTTGTAATAGGGAGGCTACTGTTGCAGGTCAGAACACGTGGAAACATTATAATGCTCACATCAGGAGAGGTGATAATTATAATACAATTCAAAATGAATTACCACTATTGAGCCTTTCCATGCCATTCATTGTACAAATTGCCTTATTTATCTCTTTTAAGTGTAACAAAGACCGAATAAGCCATAGATGACAAAACCCACTCTCAGAAAAAGTGTCATTTGCCCCAGTTCACAAACCTCGTTAAGTGAAGAGTCAAATCAGGCTCTGTTTGACTGCAGAACTGCTAACTTAAGTCAGCACTCACCAACAGAATTACAGTGTAAGCCACCTCTGTCATGTTAAGTATCCCAGTAGTCCCACTAAAACATAAAGAGGTAAAATTAATTTTAACAATATATTTCATTTAACCCTATATTTTCAATAACTGGGCTTCCCCGTGGCTCAGACAGTACAGAATCTGCCTATGATCTGGGAAATCTAGGTCTAATCCCTGGGTTGGAAAGATCTGGAGAAGGGAATGGCTACTCACCCTAGTAATCTTGCCTGTATAATCCCATGGACAGAGGAGCCCAGTGGGCTACAATCAATGGGGTCTCAAAGAGTCGGACAGGACAGAGCAACTAACACGTTCACTTTTCACTCAAGATATTATCATTTCCAAATGCAATCAATATAAAATTATCAATGAGAACACTTATATTCTTTTTACATCTAAAATTCTCAAAATTCAGTGTGTATTTTACACTCAAAGCACATCTCAATTTGGATGCTAAATTTTTATCTGACATCCTCACTTAGCATTTGCTTTTCATGAAAATGACAGTTAAAAACGTGGATTCACATACCCCAGATGTTCTAAGCATACTGAAACATTTTCCAGTAACTGACTCAAGCATTTATTTTTATATTTAAATTTCGATTAACTAGAGTGGTAGACAGTAAAAATTCAGTTCCTCCAGTGCTCAAGGCATATTTCAACTGCTCAGCAAGCCAAATGTACCACCTGAACTGGACAGCACAGCTTGAAGCTACATGAAAGTAGTTAGAGGCCACGAGGGAAAGCTTCTTAGTAGGGTCTTGAGACAGACTCGCCAAGAGTCAAGGGACAGGAAGAGAGGAAGAGGAAGGGGGTGCAGGCACAGGAGATGGCAAAGAATGCTACAGTCATTCTTTCTCAGAAATATTTATTGAGAGTCAACCACGTGTTAGGCATTATTCTAAGCACTGGAGACACAAGACCTGTCCTAGCCTTCGTTTTCATGTTTGTGGTGAATATGGTCAGGGTGTGGGTAGAAGGTAGATTGTAAACATGTAGATTCAATTCCTGTGACTGCTATAGCAAAATACCATGAACCTGGTGGCTTAAAACAAGAGAAATTCAATCTCTCACAGTTCTAGAGGCTAAAAATTCTAAATCACTGTCAGCAGGGCCATGGGCCTCGGGAACGCTCTACAGAATAACCCTTTTTTGGTTCTTCCAAACTTCTTAGCCTCCAGCATCCCTTGGCCTTTGGTGGCATAACCCCAGTTTCTGCCTGGCTTTATTCTCTCTGTGTGTCTGTGTCCAAATTTCCCTCTTTCTATAAGGACACCAGTCATGTTAGATTTAGGACCTACTGCATTCCAGTTCGACCCAAAGGTACCTGGAGTTAAGATTTCTTTGTTTCTTTTGAGGGGATACAATGCAACCAATGAAAACATGGAAATCTGTTTTAAAAAGTTCAAAGTTTTCAAACAGGGCTTCAAAGAAGAGAAAGTAAGACTGTGGGATAAAGATATATATAATAAGCAGCCCAACTGAAAAATGGGCAAGAGACCTAAATGACATGTCTCCAAAGAAGACATACAGATAGTCAACAGGCACATAAAAAGATGCTCAACATCACTAATTATTACAGAAATGCAAATCAAAATTACAATGAGGTATCATTTCATTTTCACAGGTCAGAATGGATATGATTAAAAACTCTACAAATAACAAATGTTGGAGAGAAGGGAACCCTCCTACACTGTTGTAAATATGTAGGTTGGTACAGACACTATGGAAAACAGTACAGAGGTTCCTCACAAAAGTGAAAATAGAATTACCATATGCCAGTGAAGCAAGGCGAGTGAAGCTACTGTAGTTAGAGGCCACGAGGGAAAGCTTCTTAGTAGGGTCTTGAGACAGACTCGCCAAGAGTCAAGGGACAGGAAGAGAGGAAGAGGAAGGGGGTGCAGGCACAGGAGATGGCAAAGAATGCTACAGTCATTCTTTCTCAGAAATATTTATTGAGAGTCAACCACGTGTTAGGCATTATTCTAAGCACTGGAGACACAAGACCTGTCCTAGCCTTCGTTTTCATGTTTGTGGTGAATATGGTCAGGGTGTGGGTAGAAGGTAGATTGTAAACATGTAGATTCAATTCCTGTGACTGCTATAGCAAAATACCATGAACCTGGTGGCTTAAAACAAGAGAAATTCAATCTCTCACAGTTCTAGAGGCTAAAAATTCTAAATCACTGTCAGCAGGGCCATGGGCCTCGGGAACGCTCTACAGAATAACCCTTTTTTGGTTCTTCCAAACTTCTTAGCCTCCAGCATCCCTTGGCCTTTGGTGGCATAACCCCAGTTTCTGCCTGGCTTTATTCTCTCTGTGTGTCTGTGTCCAAATTTCCCTCTTTCTATAAGGACACCAGTCATGTTAGATTTAGGACCTACTGCATTCCAGTTCGACCCAAAGGTACCTGGAGTTAAGATTTCTTTGTTTCTTTTGAGGGGATACAATGCAACCAATGAAAACATGGAAATCTGTTTTAAAAAGTTCAAAGTTTTCAAACAGGGCTTCAAAGAAGAGAAAGTAAGACTGTGGGATAAAGATATATATAATAAGCAGCCCAACTGAAAAATGGGCAAGAGACCTAAATGACATGTCTCCAAAGAAGACATACAGATAGTCAACAGGCACATAAAAAGATGCTCAACATCACTAATTATTACAGAAATGCAAATCAAAATTACAATGAGGTATCATTTCATTTTCACAGGTCAGAATGGATATGATTAAAAACTCTACAAATAACAAATGTTGGAGAGAAGGGAACCCTCCTACACTGTTGTAAATATGTAGGTTGGTACAGACACTATGGAAAACAGTACAGAGGTTCCTCACAAAAGTGAAAATAGAATTACCATATGATCCAACAATCCCACTCCTGGGCATATACCTGAACAAGACTATAATTCAAAAAAAAATACATGCACCCATATGTTCATAGCAGCACTACTCATAATAGCCAAGACATGGAAACAACCCAAATGTTCGTCAATGGATAAATGGATAAAGAAGATGTGGTATATAAATATACATATATATATATATATATATATATATATATTCATATATATACACACACACACACAATAGAATACTACTCAGCCATAAAAAATAACAAAACAATGCCATTTGCAGTAACGTGGATGAGACTAGAGGTTATCATTCTAAGTGAAGTAAGTCAGAAAGAGAAAAAGAAACACCATACAATCCTACTTATATAAGCAATTTAAAATATGACACAAATGAATATATCTATGAAACAGAAACAGACTCACAGACATAGAGAACAGACTTGTGGCTCCCAAGGGGGAGGGAGGTGGAGAAGGGAAGAATTGGGAGTTTGGGGTTAGCAGATGTAAACTATTAAACAGAGAATAGATAAACAACAAGGTCCTACTATATAGCACAGGGAACTATACTTAACATCCTGTGATAAACCATAATGGAAAAAGAATATATAAAAAAGAATGTATATATATATCACTTTTTTGGGGGGCCACTTCTATCTATTGATCTTTCATTTATTTATCTTTATTCTTTGGCCTGTGTGGGCTTCCCATCGCAGTGGCCTTTCTGGCTGCAGAGCACTGGCTCTGGGAGCATGCCCTCCACAGCTCCGGCTTGGTAGTTGGACACATTGGTCCAGCTGCTCCGTGGCACATGGGATCTTCCCAGGCCAGGGATCGAACTGGCGCCCCTTGCACTGCAAGGTGGTGTCCTTACCCACTGGACCACCAGGGAAGCCTATATATCACTTTTATATATAACTATCACTTTGCTGTATAGCAGAAATCAACACAACATTGTAAATCAACTATATTTCAATAAAATAAATTTAAAAAGAGATGGGCGTGAAGTGGGCTGGAGCTAAATCTCCCAGGTGGAGGTATACACTGAAGAGACAAAGGAGACACACATAGACATTGTCAGCCAGCTGGGTCAGATGTGTGCAAGGACTGCCAGCGGTTTCACTATCTCCTTCCTGACCTTCCTAGTCTACATGGAGATTCCAGTCAGTAATCCAGGGGAGCTGAAACCTCTAAGAACTTCAGTGCTTCCTGAGGTCTCTGAGCACCCATATTCTTATTCCATTGCTCCTTGTTAAAAGCTGTGAATTAAGACTCACCATGGACAAGGATGAACTTGTTAGCCAACATTTTATCCCCACTACATGCACCAAAACCTGAGAACAATTTCCATAGTGGCCCCAAAAGCTTGGTCCCAGATCCTAATTCTATGAGACTTGGTCAAGTGGGCATTTACATTATGGTGTCACCACTCAGGCATATTCCTTTCTTATTCTTTGACATGAGCTTCACTTTATTCACATCTATAGCTGTACAGTCTTTTTCAAGTCCCCACTGGACCAAAGTGGATATCATGGAGGCATCCTGGCCATAATATTGGGCTCTGAACATTACTCTTGAATCAGTTCTGTTAGGAATCTGCAGTTACAACCATTCTCCACAGCAACATATGTGCAAAGATAATTAAAAATAAAAATAGAATCAAAACAAAGAACTCTCAAGAGAGAGGGGGCATATGTACACCTATGGCTAACTGATGTCAATTTATGACAGAAGTCAAATCAGTATTGTAAAACAATCAGCCTTCAATTAAAAATAAATGAAAAAAAAATCCCAAAACAAAGTACTCACTCCTCTGAATTTCAAAACTCAAACCAACCAGCTAACCAAACAAAATGCAAAATTCAGAGATATTCTTATCTGCTGTCCCCATTTCTAAAGGTAAGAGCCTTAATTTTCACCATAAATAAACATCAATTCCAGGTGGACTGAAAAATAAGAAAAACAAAATCTTCCTAGAAAAACGGGGAAACAAATTGAAATGCAGTTTCAATGTGCGTGGAGTGGAGGAGGTTCCCCACACCACCAAACGATTCTGGGACACCAGCTGGGTGTCCTACAATTCAACTCAATTCTGATACCGTTGACCCAAAGACAGCATTAGATCTCACAAGTTAAGGCTCAGTCTCACAAGAATGCCCCCTCACTTCTTTCTCAGATACCAGTCCTAAGTCTAGGCTGTCACCCAGGCTTCTGACCAACTGGCTGCACGTCAGAGGTTCCAATGGCTCCCTCCTTGGTTTCCAATAATTTACTAGAGCAGCTCTGAGAACTCAGAGACACATTTCACTCACCATGTCACTGGTTGATTACAAAAGCTTGTAAGTCAAGAAGAGCTGGATGGATCAGAGGCAGAAGGCAAGGGAAGGGGAAAAAGCATGAAGCTTCTGTGCTCTCTCTGGGCACCTCACTCTTTCAGCACCTCCACCTGTTCACCAACCAATCCAGGAGCTCTCTGAACCCTGACCTTTTGGGTTTTCTTGGAAGCTTTATTACCCATATAGGACTGATTAAATTATTGGCTATTGGTGATTCAGCTCAATTTCCGGCCCTTCTCCCATCTATGGAAGTCAGAGGGTGAACTTGAAAGCTTGGACGACCCTCTAGTCACATGGCTGTTTCTCCTGGCAAATAGCCCCCATTCCTAGGTGTATTATGAAAGTCAGCTCACTAACATAACAATTCGTATCTCCCTGATGACTAATACTGTTGAGAGTCTATTCAGGTGCTTGTGGCTGCTTGGATATATTCTTTGGAGAAACATCTTTTTAAGACATTTTTAGTTATTGTTGTTTGTCTTTCTGATGTTAAGCTGTAAGAGTTCTTTATATATTCTGGATACATAATTACTTTTGAAAACAAAGACTGTCACTCATCCTTTGAGGGGTCAACTCAGATCGCTCAAAAAGCCCAATGTCCCAAACTAGAACTGTTATTTCTTGACAGTAAGGGAACGTGCAACCAAAACTGTATGTGGCCCACAAAGCCTAAAATATTCACTATTTAGCCCTTCAGAGAAAATGCTTGCTGACACCTGGACCATAAACTCCTCCAAGAGTGGTTTTTGACAGTCATAAATACTCCCATGACGGCCCTTGGTCAAGAAATCTAGCGTTTTGCGTTAGCAAAGTTAGTGTTTAACATCTGCTCGGTTTGCCCCACACCACCAACGATTCTGGGACACCAGCTGGGTGTCCTACAATTCAACTCAATTCTGATACGTTGACCCAAAGACAGCATTAGATCTCACAAGTTAAGGCTCAGTCTCACAAGAATGCCCCCTCACTTCTTTCTCAGATACCAGTCCTAAGTCTAGGCTGTCACCCAGGCTTCTGACCAACTGGCTGCACGTCAGAGGTTCCAATGGCTCCCTCCTTGGTTTCCAATAATTTACTAGAGCAGCTCTGAGAACTCAGAGACACATTTCACTCACCATGTCACTGGTTGATTACAAAAGCTTGTAAGTCAAGAAGAGCTGGATGGATCAGAGGCAGAAGGCAAGGGAAGGGGAAAAAGCATGAAGCTTCTGTGCTCTCTCTGGGCACCTCACTCTTTCAGCACCTCCACCTGTTCACCAACCAATCCAGGAGCTCTCTGAACCCTGACCTTTTGGGTTTTCTTGGAAGCTTTATTACCCATATAGGACTGATTAAATTATTGGCTATTGGTGATTCAGCTCAATTTCCGGCCCTTCTCCCATCTATGGAAGTCAGAGGGTGAACTTGAAAGCTTGGACGACCCTCTAGTCACATGGCTGTTTCTCCTGGCAAATAGCCCCCATTCCTAGGTGTATTATGAAAGTCAGCTCACTAACATAACAATTCGTATCTCCCTGATGACTAATACTGTTGAGAGTCTATTCAGGTGCTTGTGGCTGCTTGGATATATTCTTTGGAGAAACATCTTTTTAAGACATTTTTAGTTATTGTTGTTTGTCTTTCTGATGTTAAGCTGTAAGAGTTCTTTATATATTCTGGATACATAATTACTTTTGAAAACAAAGACTGTCACTCATCCTTTGAGGGGTCAACTCAGATCGCTCAAAAAGCCCAATGTCCCAAACTAGAACTGTTATTTCTTGACAGTAAGGGAACGTGCAACCAAAACTGTATGTGGCCCACAAAGCCTAAAATATTCACTATTTAGCCCTTCAGAGAAAATGCTTGCTGACACCTGGACCATAAACTCCTCCAAGAGTGGTTTTTGACAGTCATAAATACTCCCATGACGGCCCTTGGTCAAACAAGAAATCTAGCGTTTTGCGTTAGCAAAGTTAGTGTTTAACATCTGCTCGGTTTGCTATTCTCATTCACTGCTATGGAAACACAAGATTATTGGTACAAAGTGTTACTCAATTTATAGCTCAGGATGAACTTCCTGGACTAGCGCCAGCAATTACCTTGCAGATGGCAAAGGGCTATAAATGTCTTGGCTTTTACCTGAAGAGGTTTCAGACTGACAGAAGCAATGCACTTAAAAATAATGCAGCTATTTTAGACATCCTGAAACCTGGATATTTTCACACTGCTATTTTCACCTTCGACTAGGCTTATCTTATACATCAGAAATAGCACAACGGAAGAGGCTCCTTGCCCTTTTCTCAGTTTCCATACCTTGGTTTTTTGGTTTTTTTTTTTTTTTCCCCATCTTACTCTTAGCTTGAACACGTCTCAGATCTTGACAATCAGATTGAATTTCAATATTGACTGCAGCCTAGTGGAGGGAAATTAAAAGTTGTGACTGCATTCCCCTCTGGTCTTCTGTGTGAATGGCTGGGGTCTGGATTTGAATCTAATTAAAACCAGACAGGAATTACTGAGGTGAAAGTAAAAGAGAAATAAGAGTCTGTCTCGACAGCAGAAGTAGATGTTCCATCAGCAAACTTTTTCTCTAAAGGGGCAAAGAGAGAATATTTTCAGCTTTCAGCTCACATGGTCTCTGTTGCCACTGTTAACTCTGCCATTGCACAGACAGTTAAGAGAAAGAACTAACAGGGATTGGTTCTTAAAACTCTGTATGGACCTAAAGAGGCTGTGAGCAGATTTGGCCTGCAGACAGCAGTGTGGCCATCCACGTCCATACAACCAAGCCGAGCTTTAGCTGCTGTGTTTCCTGCCCTGTGACACACTGAGGACCTTGCTGCTTACAACTGATAGATGACCGCAGACAGGTTAACATAAACGGTGTCTGATTCTTGATCTCCAGAAGCTAGTTTAGACAAAACGTTTTATAGTTTTCAGTTGATTATTAATAATAGATCAAAAGAATATTTTAAGGTTGTACAGGCCTTGCTAGGCCCAAGAGTGGTTTTTGACAGTCATAAATACTCCCATGACGGCCCTTGGTCAAACAAGAAATCTAGCGTTTTGCGTTAGCAAAGTTAGTGTTTAACATCTGCTCGGTTTGCTATTCTCATTCACTGCTATGGAAACACAAGATTATTGGTACAAAGTGTTACTCAATTTATAGCTCAGGATGAACTTCCTGGACTAGCGCCAGCAATTACCTTGCAGATGGCAAAGGGCTATAAATGTCTTGGCTTTTACCTGAAGAGGTTTCAGACTGACAGAAGCAATGCACTTAAAAATAATGCAGCTATTTTAGACATCCTGAAACCTGGATATTTTCACACTGCTATTTTCACCTTCGACTAGGCTTATCTTATACATCAGAAATAGCACAACGGAAGAGGCTCCTTGCCCTTTTCTCAGTTTCCATACCTTGGTTTTTTGGTTTTTTTTTTTTTTTCCCCATCTTACTCTTAGCTTGAACACGTCTCAGATCTTGACAATCAGATTGAATTTCAATATTGACTGCAGCCTAGTGGAGGGAAATTAAAAGTTGTGACTGCATTCCCCTCTGGTCTTCTGTGTGAATGGCTGGGGTCTGGATTTGAATCTAATTAAAACCAGACAGGAATTACTGAGGTGAAAGTAAAAGAGAAATAAGAGTCTGTCTCGACAGCAGAAGTAGATGTTCCATCAGCAAACTTTTTCTCTAAAGGGGCAAAGAGAGAATATTTTCAGCTTTCAGCTCACATGGTCTCTGTTGCCACTGTTAACTCTGCCATTGCACAGACAGTTAAGAGAAAGAACTAACAGGGATTGGTTCTTAAAACTCTGTATGGACCTAAAGAGGCTGTGAGCAGATTTGGCCTGCAGACAGCAGTGTGGCCATCCACGTCCATACAACCAAGCCGAGCTTTAGCTGCTGTGTTTCCTGCCCTGTGACACACTGAGGACCTTGCTGCTTACAACTGATAGATGACCGCAGACAGGTTAACATAAACGGTGTCTGATTCTTGATCTCCAGAAGCTAGTTTAGACAAAACGTTTTATAGTTTTCAGTTGATTATTAATAATAGATCAAAAGAATATTTTAAGGTTGTACAGGCCTTGCTAGGCCCACACCCATAACATTTATGCAAGATTAGCCAGAGGATGGTCTCTGGGCTTCAGGGCTAGATGAGACATTCCAAAGCAAAATAGTTTGTATCCATAAGACAATAAACTTAGCTTCAGGGCTGATCTTTATCATGGTAAACATTTTAGGCTAGAAAATGTTTGCTTCTTCTCTTCCTCCTCTTCCTTGGAAACCAGTGGCCTCCTTACTAAGTCTGCCTATTGACCCCTTTTCACAACCCACCCAAGAAAGATGGCTAGAGAAGGAAGCGAGAGATGCTGTTTACATGAAGCACACTTCCTGTTAAGATTCTACTAGTTCTACTAGTGCACTGGGTTGTAAACAAGGCTAAAGTCATGGCTAATAGACAACTGATGATCCATGGAGTTCTAGCCTCATTTTGGTAGCAGATTTAACCAGAAGAAGTAAGAATTGACAGAGCTTATCTATAAGCCCAAATGAAATGGAAAGATAATTTGCTCCAAGACAGCATGTTTCTGTCACTCTCACTCTCAGATAATTTTTTTTTTTTTTTTCGGTTTGCATCTGGTTCTTTTCTAAACTTAATGTTAACTATCTGTGTGTGATTTCTGCTGAGATTATTCAGTCATATGTTGGCTTTTTCTTTCCTCACATAAATACCTTCAAGATGCCCTTTAATGTCTTCTGAGAATAAAGACCTTGGAATGGTGTTTTATCATACCTTTTAATACTAACAGATGTTCAAATGTCTTCTAAAATCATGATAGTGCTGAGCTGCTGTAAGAAAGGACAGACAGACAAAGGGGGTGGCTTAGAAATGCATTTCCTATATATACGTTCATATTACATTCCACTTCTACCCTTATTTAGACTACAATATTTACATGTAAGAGGGCTTCCTTAGTGGCTCAGATGGTAGAGAATCCACCTGCAATCCGGGAGAGCTGGGTTCAGTCCTTGGGTTGGCAAGATCCCTTGGAGAAGGGAATGGCAACCCACTTCAGTATTCTTGCCTGGAGAATCTCATGAACAGAGGATCCTGGCGGGCTGCAGTCCATGAGCTTGAAATGAGTTGGATACAACTGAGACTGGCAAAAGAATATTTTAAGGTTGTACAGGCCTTGCTAGGCCCACACCCATAACATTTATGCAAGATTAGCCAGAGGATGGTCTCTGGGCTTCAGGGCTAGATGAGACATTCCAAAGCAAAATAGTTTGTATCCATAAGACAATAAACTTAGCTTCAGGGCTGATCTTTATCATGGTAAACATTTTAGGCTAGAAAATGTTTGCTTCTTCTCTTCCTCCTCTTCCTTGGAAACCAGTGGCCTCCTTACTAAGTCTGCCTATTGACCCCTTTTCACAACCCACCCAAGAAAGATGGCTAGAGAAGGAAGCGAGAGATGCTGTTTACATGAAGCACACTTCCTGTTAAGATTCTACTAGTTCTACTAGTGCACTGGGTTGTAAACAAGGCTAAAGTCATGGCTAATAGACAACTGATGATCCATGGAGTTCTAGCCTCATTTTGGTAGCAGATTTAACCAGAAGAAGTAAGAATTGACAGAGCTTATCTATAAGCCCAAATGAAATGGAAAGATAATTTGCTCCAAGACAGCATGTTTCTGTCACTCTCACTCTCAGATAATTTTTTTTTTTTTTTTCGGTTTGCATCTGGTTCTTTTCTAAACTTAATGTTAACTATCTGTGTGTGATTTCTGCTGAGATTATTCAGTCATATGTTGGCTTTTTCTTTCCTCACATAAATACCTTCAAGATGCCCTTTAATGTCTTCTGAGAATAAAGACCTTGGAATGGTGTTTTATCATACCTTTTAATACTAACAGATGTTCAAATGTCTTCTAAAATCATGATAGTGCTGAGCTGCTGTAAGAAAGGACAGACAGACAAAGGGGGTGGCTTAGAAATGCATTTCCTATATATACGTTCATATTACATTCCACTTCTACCCTTATTTAGACTACAATATTTACATGTAAGAGGGCTTCCTTAGTGGCTCAGATGGTAGAGAATCCACCTGCAATCCGGGAGAGCTGGGTTCAGTCCTTGGGTTGGCAAGATCCCTTGGAGAAGGGAATGGCAACCCACTTCAGTATTCTTGCCTGGAGAATCTCATGAACAGAGGATCCTGGCGGGCTGCAGTCCATGAGCTTGAAATGAGTTGGATACAACTGAACGACTAAGCAGTACTATGTATATAAGAGAAAAGAATATTCACAAATCTGTGATAGAAGGGGTGAGTTATGTAATAAATGATAGTAGAAAAGTCAAAATCAGAAAAAGCATTTGGAAAGAAAATAGTTTAGGACCTTACCTCACACTATGCACTAAATGAGTATCAGATTGCATGGAGTTATGAATGAAATGATATGAAGATATGATAAGACATGAAAGTATAATAAAATTCAGAAAAAAATTCGGTTTTCAAGTGACCTCTAAGTAGGAAAAGTTCAATAAGTTAGGAAAATATTTGCCAAGAATAAGCAGAGTTAATATGCCCTGCATTTAAGGAACTCCTATGACTTTAACAAACAACCTCAACAAAGAATATTTCAGTAACAGATGAAATAAGGGTGCAAAGCAGATATGTCACAAATGAGGAAACACACATGGTCAGTGAACATGAAGAACTGTCGAGCCTCACTAGTGATAACAGAAATGCATTGTAAAATATGATACTAATTTTTACTTATCAAATTGTCAAAAGTTAAAAAAAATGATAATAGTCAAAATTGGCATGGTAATGATGAGACACTTTTGAACCCTGTTGACCGCTGTACTTCTTTTCTGTGGAACAATTTCCAATGCTTTTAGAATCTGATATTTATATTCCCTAACTTAGTTGTTTAGGTCTAGGAATTTATTAGGAATCTATCCAAAAGAATTGATCAGAAGTTCAGACAAAAATTTATTTCTTAATAAATACCTAATACAGTATTGTTTTTTAATTGGGTGAAAAACACTGGTGGGTACACTATGGTCTGTGGGCCAAACATGCCCTACAACCTGTTTTTGTGCAATCTGTGAGCTAAGAATGTTTTTTGACTTTTTAATTATTTTTTTAAACCTTTTCTTTTTACTTTTTATTTTTACAGTTTTGTTGTTTACAGATATGTATAATCCCAGATTAGTCATATGTATATCTATATCCCTAGCGCCCTCCTTCCTCCTTCCCCCTCCCAGTCCCCTCCATCCCACCCCTCTAAACTTATTTTTAAATTGAGGCATAGTTGGTTAACAATGCTATGTTAGTTTCTGTGTATAGAAAAGTGACTCAGTTATACACACACACACACACACACACACACACACACGTATTCTTTTTCATATTTTTTTCCATTATGGTTTATTACATGATACTGAATATAGTTCCTTATGCTATACAATAGGACCACGTTCTTTGTCTATTTTATATATACTCATTTGTACCTGCTAATCCCAAACTCCCAATCTATCCCTTTTCCACCACTCTGCCCTTTGGCAACTACAAGTCTTCAGCATTTTTAAATGGTTGACAAAAATTCAAAGAGGAACAGTATTTCATGTGATGTGAAAATTACGTGAAAGTTCTGTTAGAACACAGCCCAACTGTTTTGTTTACAAGGGGTCTATGACAGTTTTGTGCTTTAGCAACAGACTTGAGTCATTGGATAGATGTCTGCAAAGTCTCAAATATTTTTTATCTGGCTCTTTTTTGGAAATTTTTTGTCGACTGCTGGTATATTAAATAATTATATGCTCATATGATGTTAATATTTGTTGCCATTAGAATGGTATTTGCTGTATGCAACTAGAGATTATAATACTAAGTCAGAAAGTGAAAGACAAATACCATATGACATCACTTACACATGGAATCTAAAATATGACACAAACTTTTATGAAACTGAAACAGACTGGCAGACATAAGGAACAGACTTCTGGCTGCCAAGGGGTCAGGGGGTGGTGGAAGGAGGGACTTGGAATTTGGGGTTGATAGACATGAACTATTACATTTACTAATAGAAGGGATAAACAACAAAGTCCTACTGTATAGCATAGGGAACTATATTTGATATTGTAGGATAAAAATAGTGGAAAAGAATATAAAAAAGAATGTATATATGTGTTTAATTGAGTCACTTGGCTCTATAACAGATATTAACACAACACTGTAAATCAACTATACTTTAATAAAAAATAAATTTAAAAACTTAAATATTTGCAATTAACTTTTAGTAACATGAAAAAATACTCCTAACATCTTGTTAAGTGAAAAAAAGTCTGAAACTGATGAGCTATTTATACCAGGGCTTCCCAAGGAGTATTCTGTAGGCTAATAATAGAATTCATACATTGAGAAATCCGAGTTTATAAAGTTATCCAGAACTTCTTACAGCCTTCTTAAGCTACTGTGCAGAGTGAGTTCCTCAGAGGGAGAAAGTCTCCTGTGTTCCCCAGCTTTTTGTTCATAAATCCCACTGTTCCATGGAACTTAATCTTGGAAATGCTGGTTTATATACAATGGTTTCCATTATTCTAAATATGGTTTATGTTCACATGTACACACAAGAGAGTGGTAAAAATGAGGCAAAATGCTGACCATGTTTACTTCTCACTGACAGGATTATAGATACTTTTGGGGGGGCATATTTTAATATATTTTCTAGAATAAGCATGAACTAATTTTGCAAGGAGAAAAAAAATGTTAAGATGACAAGAACATGGAGTGATGACTGCCCAAGGAAGAAGATTCTGGTGTGAAGGAAACTGTGAGCAAATTAGAGATGAGTAAACTACTGTGTACATACCACAAAATTTCAAGTTATTCTCATTTATCCAGTCTTTTTTCTCCCCTTCCCCCTTTCCTATCTATCTATGTATGGTGGTGTTTTGGTGATTTAGTTACAAAGTTGATCCCATGGACTGTAACCTGCCAGGAGCCTCTGTTCATGGGGATTCTCCAGGCAAGAAGACTAGAGGGGTTGCCATTCCCTCCTCCAGGGGATCTTCCTGATCCAGGAATTGAACCTGGGTTTCCTGCATTGCAGGCAGGTTCTTTACCAACTGAGCTATTAAGGAAGCTCCTCTATCTATGTATACATGTATGTATATATTTAGGTATATGCAACTTAAAATGACTGTCTAGGGAACTTAGGACTGGTTTTCACATTTTAATATTGAAGCTAATTTTGCTACTCTGCCTTCAGCAAGTAAGAATCATTTAATCCCAGTCATTCAAACTGGACTAGTTTCATTTTTTTTACATAAACTTATTTTGGAATAATTTTAGATTACAGAAGAGCTGCAAAGCTAGTACAGAGTTCCTCCTGCACAACCTTCAGCCAGCTTCCCCTAATGTCAACATCTTACATAACCGTGGGACATTTCTCAAAACTGAGAAACTGACAGTGGCATGTTACTATTACTAAACTCTAGAGCTTTTATGGGTTTCCACTAGTTTCCCCACTGCTCTCCTTTTCCTATTCCAGAATCCAATCCAAGAAATCACACTGCATTTAGTCAATTGGTCTCTTTGGATTCAGTGGAAAATCTTAAGAATTACCTCCAACTCAACTGTGTGATTTACAAAGCTCTAAATATAGGTGAGGTATTTGGCTATCCCTTATTAAATTCCTGGAACAGGGCAGGAGATATCCAGGGAACCCCCTGCTTGTGTTTCTAGACTCTCCAATGTCTCTTTCAAATTTGAAAAGCATTTTTTTTAAAACAGATACCACAATTCATCATCCCAAACACCCCATGAAGGAAGCAAGGCAAATGAAGTTTGCTTTTTCCCATTTCACTCATTAAAAAAATAGAAACCTAGAGATAGTAAAACCCATGTGGTCACACAGGGTCTTGTGCTTAGAAGGGCCTTGTATTTGATTTCATATGCTGTTGCAGCCTTTATGAAAGTCTTAGTTTATGAATCAGGGGCCCTGCATTTTCACTTTGTACTGGGCCTTGTAAATGATGAAGGTAGTCCAGCTGGGAGTGCTTGCCTTACTCACACAAGGGCACATAGAAATGGTGCCATTGAGATGTGAGTGCTTTGTCATGTGGAATTTACTCTTCCTTCTCCTACATTTCCATCAAATTTGGGACCTACAACTTGAACCTAACCTCACGGTCCGTTCCTTTCCTTTCCCCAAACTTTACTTTACTGGCTCTGTATCAACATCTCAGCAATTTTGCATGTAATTTTTGCCTTCATGACTTTGATTTCTGTTTTAAAAACAAATCAGTCAGAAAATTTGCTTACCTCTGGGTTAGACAAACTATGCCGTTAACTTATATTCATAATAATTTCCTGGCAGTGGCTACTGCCTGAGTACCTACGCATATCATTTTTATTAAACAGGTTTAAAATAAAATAAAAATGGTTCTATTTTGTTTCCAAGGTTGGTTAATTAGCTCATGCTGTTGTCAGGGCTGAACTGTGAATTATAACTCCTCTCTTGAAGTGGAGATATTAATTTTTCTACAGACATGGAAACATTTGGCTGAGCCGCATGATTTTAAAATCAGGGAACACTCCTTGGTGGCCAAATAGTCAAAGTAATGCTCAGTGGCCTGGAAGGCTGATTCACATTATATGTATCGGACCAGAAAGCACCTGATACAATTGTTAATAGTTTTTGGGAGAGACGGGGGATTCACCAAGTGAGGACTTCATCCTGGCTTTACAGAAATAGTGATTTTGTCTGCGAGCACAGGTCTGAATTGATCTATTTTGCTTTCATTTTAGCCTCATAAAGGTCTGGTTATATGGGCACTGGTTGTCCAATACAGTGGTGTCACAGTCATTCTTGCATTCAGTTTACAGAATCAACCACAAGAATGTAGTGGATAGAGAGAGGGAGAGAGAGAATAGAAATTTCAGAGATGTTAAGATAGGCTGAATGTGTTTTGCATGTGGGAAGGATATGAATTCTGGGGAGTCAGAGGGTAGACTCAAGTCCTAATCCCCCGCCTAAATCTGTGCATGTGACCTTATTTGGAAATACAGTCTTTTCTAAGATCACAGAGTGGGTCCTAATCCTAAAGACAGTGCATCTTAAATAAGGTCTGTCTTTTTCCATCTGATTATGTATACTGTAGAAAAATCTGGAAAATAAAAAGGAAGTATAACCCTTTCCCACATATAAAGACTACTACGATCCTTTTACAAATACCATATTTGTATATATGCAGTCCTCACCTATTCTGTCTCACACATTTTCTCTAAAAATAATGTCAAATTAAATAGGCAGTTTTGAAAGATTTCTACTGAATTTAATATGCTAGCATGAGTATTTGCAATGTCATGAAATGTTCTTATTCTTGTTTAGTTGCTAAGCTATGTCCAACTCTTTGAGAACCCATGGACTGTAGCCTACCAGGCTCCTCTGTTCACAGGATTTCCCAGGCAAGAATACTGGAGTGGGTTGCCATTTCCTTATCCATGGGATCTTCCTGACTCAGGGATTGAACCTACATTTCCTGCACTGGCAGGCAGATAGACTCTTCACCACTGCACCACCAGGGAAGTCCCATGAAATGTTCTTAAAGTACATTTTATATAGACTGAATAAAATTCTTTTGTATAGACATATCAGACACCTCTTATATGTATACACTCACTATAGTATTTTTAACATAAAAATGCTAAAAAACATTTATATGTTTTTAGACATTTAGGTTAAATATTCTTTAGTCTGTTTTTTAAAATTAAGTTTTGACTATGTTGCTCATTTTTCTCCTTATGGTAGATTTAAAAAAAGGTTTTATATTAGAAATGCGCACACACATGCATACATGCTCACATTCACTCTTAATAGCTTCAAAAACCAACAGAGAAAAGATTCTTCAAATGATGATGTGAACATTTGCCATAGTCAGTTTAAGGCTTCTTAGCAAAATTCCAGGGGCTTCTGGGAAATTTCCCCATTCTTGTAGCATGGAACTCTGCCCAAAATAACACTCAGACTCAGCTGATCTGGCAGTCTGGGGACACAGGGTCTAAATCATGGGGTCTAAGTTCATCCTTTGGCACTCTATACCATTCCTCACCCAGTAATCAAACTGTACAGTATACAATTTGGAGATGGAAGAGGTACTCCCTAGTATATCAATGGCCTGGTGCAACTGCTGATCTGCTCTTCCTTATGCATGGAGGAACAAATATATATGAACAGGGCACAAGGTAGGTATAAAGCATCAGAAGGGCAATACCAAAAAATGTTCAAACTACCACACAATTGTACATTTTTCATGTTAGCAAAGTAATGCTCAAAATCCTCCAATCTAGGCTTCAACAGTACGTGAACTGAGAACTTCCAGATGGACAAGCTGGATTTATAAAAGGCAGAGGAACCAGAGATTAAATTGCCAACATCTGTCAGAACCTAGAAAGAGCAAGGGAATACCAGAAAAACATCTACTGCTGCTTCACTGACTATACTAAAGCCTTTGACTATGTGGATCACAACAAACTATGAAAAATTCTGAAAGAGATGGGAATACCAGACTCCCTTACCTGCCTTCTGAGAAACCTGTATGCAGGACAAGAAGCAACAGTTAGAGTTGGACATGGAACAACAGACTGGTTCTAAACTAGGAAAGGAGTATGTCACCTTGCCTATTTAATTTATATGAGTCATGCAAAATGCCAGTCTGGATGAAGCACAAGCTGGAATCAAAATTGCCAGAAGAAATATCGATAACCTTAGGTATGCAGATGATACCACCCTTATGGAAGAAAGCAAAGAGGAACTAAAAAGCCTCTTGAGGAAGGTCAAAGAAGAGAGTTAAAAAGTTGGCCTAAAACTCAACATTCACAAAGTGAAGATCATGCGCATCCAGTCTCATCACTTCATGGCAAGCAGATGGGCAAACAATGCAAACAGTGACGTAGTTTATTTTCTTGGGCTCCAAAATCACTGCAGATGGTGACTGCAGCCATGAAATTAAAAGTCGCTTGCTCCTTGGAAGAAAAACCATGACAAACCTAGACAGTGTATTAAAAAGCAGAAACGTCACTTTGCTGACAAAAGTCTCTATAGCGAAAGCTATGGTTTTCCCAGTAGTCATGTATGGATGTGAGAGTTAGACCATAAAGAAGGCTGAGCGCTGAAGAATTGATGCCTTTGAACTGTAGTGTTGGAGAAGACTCTTCAGAGTCCCTTGGACTGCAAGGAGATCAAACCAGTCAATCCTAAAGGAAATCAATCCAAAATATTCATTGGAAGGAATGATGCCAAAGCTGAAGCTCCAATACTTTGGCTATCTGACGTGAAGAGATGACTCATTGGAAAAGACCCTGATGCTGGGAAAAATAGAAGGCAGAAGCAGAAAGGGATGACAGAGGATGAGATGTTTGGATGGCATCACTGAGTCAGTGTCCATGAGTCTGAGCAAGCTCCAGGAGATGGTGGGGAGGGGACATGGGAAAGTCGGACACCACTGAGTGAACTGAACTGAAGAAATAGATTAAAAAACATCTACTGCTGCTTCACTGACTATACTAAAGCCTTTGACTATGTGATCACAACAAACTATGAAAAATTCTGAAAGAGATGGGAATACCAGACTCCCTTACCTGCCTTCTGAGAAACCTGTATGCAGGACAAGAAGCAACAGTTAGAGTTGGACATGGAACAACAGACTGGTTCTAAACTAGGAAAGGAGTATGTCACCTTGCCTATTTAATTTATATGAGTCATGCAAAATGCCAGTCTGGATGAAGCACAAGCTGGAATCAAAATTGCCAGAAGAAATATCGATAACCTTAGGTATGCAGATGATACCACCCTTATGGAAGAAAACAAAGAGGAACTAAAAGCCTCTTGAGGAAGGTCAAAGAAGAGAGTTAAAAAGTTGGCCTAAAACTCAACATTCACAAAGTGAAGATCATGCGCATCCAGTCTCATCACTTCATGGCAAGCAGATGGGCAAACAATGCAAACAGTGACGTAGTTTATTTTCTTGGGCTCCAAAATCACTGCAGATGGTGACTGCAGCCATGAAATTAAAAGTCGCTTGCTCCTTGGAAGAAAAACCATGACAAACCTAGACAGTGTATTAAAAAGCAGAAACGTCACTTTGCTGACAAAAGTCTCTATAGCGAAAGCTATGGTTTTCCCAGTAGTCATGTATGGATGTGAGAGTTAGACCATAAAGAAGGCTGAGCGCTGAAGAATTGATGCCTTTGAACTGTAGTGTTGGAGAAGACTCTTCAGAGTCCCTTGGACTGCAAGGAGATCAAACCAGTCAATCCTAAAGGAAATCAATCCAAAATATTCATTGGAAGGAATGATGCCAAAGCTGAAGCTCCAATACTTTGGCTATCTGACGTGAAGAGATGACTCATTGGAAAAGACCCTGATGCTGGGAAAAATAGAAGGCAGAAGCAGAAAGGGATGACAGAGGATGAGATGTTTGGATGGCATCACTGAGTCAGTGTCCATGAGTCTGAGCAAGCTCCAGGAGATGGTGAAGGACAGGGAAGCCTGGGGTGAAGCAGTCCATGGGGTTGCAAAGAGTCGGACACCACTGAGTGAACTGAACTGAAGAAATAGATTAAAAAAAAATCATTTAAAACGTACTTCAAGCTATAAAATATCTAGGACCATATAAGTAAGGATAATGAACTTAACATCTTATTGAATGACATGAAATAACACCCGAATAAATGGAGAAACATGCCATGTACTGTTCGAGAAGGCTTAGTGTTATACAAATGTCATTATTCACCCACACTTAGATGCAAAATAATTCTTATCAGAACCCAGAAGAAAGATATTTCTAATTTCAATTAGAACAATTGTTTTAAAAGCTTAGATGGAAGAAAAAATGCATGAGATTTGCTAACAGAATTTATGTTTCAGAAGGTGGATAATCAGGGGGGGAGGAATACTATGTTACTGTATAAAACTTATAATAAAATATATAGTAATCAAACCAGAATGTCACTGGCATGATAAATAGTAACCAGGAAAATGCAAGATAGTAAGGACTCTCAACACATAACCAAGAATATAGGAGAAGTTAATACTGGAAAAGCTGATATTATAATTCAGCAGAAAAAGGAAGAATATTCAATGGTGGTATTATTTTGCTATCCATTTGGTAGTAAACCATTATAAACTTTAACCTTAAACCACTTACATAATTACATGTCAAGTGGATCAATAAATCTCTATGTAAAATTAAATCTTTATGAATATTAGAAGAAAATTTAGGAAAATATTTCTATAACCTCGTGGGTGAAAAGAGATCTGGAATCAAACAGAAATCTTAGATGCAATCAAGAAAATGATCAAAAGTCATACACATTTAAAAACTATTTTGGAATGAATAAGATATATACTAAAAAATCAAAGGACAAGGCTTAGATTGAGTCAGATATATATAATATCTATGACAGGCAAAAACTCAATACTTCCAATTTTCAAAGAACTCCCAGAAACTGATTAGGAAAACAACACACTAGAAAAGAATGCTCATACTTACAGAAACTAAAATGCAAATGATTAAGAAACTAACAAAAGGATGCTTAACCTTGTTAGGGTTCAAGGGAATGCAGAGTTGAAGTACATAATTTTTTCCTTGTCCAAATGCAAAGAAAGGAAAGGCTGGTAACATTCAGTACTGGTGACAATTTGGGAAAACAGATATTTGTGTATTGCTGTGTGAAGGTGAATGTAGAATCCTTATGGAAAGCTATCATTTAATATTTGTAGAAATGAAAAAGTGAATATGTCTTTGGTTCAGCAAATCCAGCTATGGGAATCTATCCTATAGGATTAAAAACACCATGACATAAAGTAGAGCTATAAGAGCATGGAAGTTAAAGTGAAAGTGTAAAAGAAAAAAGTGAAAGTGTAGTCACTCAGTCATATCTGACTCTTTGTGACCCCATAGACCCCATAGCTCGCCAGGCTCCTGGAATTCTCCAGGCAAGAATACTCAAGTAGATTGCCATTCTCTTTTTCAGAGGATCTTTCTGACTCAGGATTCAGAGCTAGGTCTTCTGCATTGCAGGCAGATTCTTAAGCATCTGAACCACCAGGGAACCCCATACAGGGACATGCAGGCAGCTTTTTCTTGTAGTGGTACAACTGGAGAAAACCTTGATATTCCTCAGTAGAAAAACAGCTGAATTAATTATGCAAATTCTTACCATGAATCAGTACTGGAAAAATGAATTACACCTATATATATATATTGACTTAGAGACATGCAGTGATATGTTACTAAAGAAGGGGGGTGTGGAAAATCCTCAGAGTAAAATACAGAATATGATGTAAGTTTGATAGAGAAAAATAGACACTAGTGTTCACATGTATGTGTTTGCTTACCAACATAGTGAGAGATCGAGCGAGACATGCCTGGAATTATTATTACTGGCTATGTTGAGGGGTTTGATTGGTTTGGAGGATAGATAAACATATGTGAGGGATTTAGCACCATATCTATTAGAATCAACATTCTAAATAAATGGAATAATCATTATTGTGCTTCAATTCCAAACTTACAAATGCTTTTTAATTATAAAACAATGCAAAATAGTATTTCTACTTTTTTAAAAAAGAAAAAATTAATTATGTCCATCTCTAATTGTCTTCCTGTGTCTTTGCATCTATCTATCTATATCTACTGTATTGGTATCATAGATACATATAGTTTACAGTCTTGCTTTAGCCACTTAACTGTGTATTTCACATGTATATATATAAATATATAAATATACATATTTAGAACTTGGTTTTTTAGTTTGATTTATAGTTTTTATTTATTTTGAATTAATTATTTAAAATGGAAGTATGGTTGGTTTACAGTGCTTTATAATTTCAGGTATACAGCAAACTGATATATATATATATATATATTTATCTATTCTTTTTAAGATTCTTTTCCCTTATAGGTTATACTATTTAGTTTTTAATGGTTGAATGGCATTTAATTGAAGTATTATGATTTTCTTAACTATTCCCATAATGGTAGGTGTATGTTATATTATTGCTGCATGAACACCTATATACTTATTATTTTTATTCTGCTGATTAATTTAAAAATATGTTCTTTAATACATGAAAACTGTGCAAATTCTATAGGTATACTTGTCAATCCTGTTCCACACTGTCTTAGCTATGACATTTTATATCAGATATTTGAATTGAAATTCACTGTAATCTTTGTCTGTCTGTAGGCAAACTTTCTGAAGGCAGATCAGAGAATAATTTGCAAAAGTGCTGCTTTTCCTGCATTTTACTGCTATCCCACCAAAAGGGCACACATTACCACTTGTTCATTACAACTAGAAAATTTAAACATGTATATCAAAATGTCTGTAAGAGCTGGAAGAATGTCTTAAGAAGAATTTGACAGCATCATTGAAAATAATAGCAGTGATGTGCATTTATCTGATACTCTTACTCCACTGAATGAATCCACTTTCTTTTTTAGTATAACAGATTGATGCATAATTTTTAGGCTGCTTCACTTTTATCTCTATACACATCATTTAAGGACTGGTTTTCACTTCCCTGAGTTACAACAGCTTATTAGTGAAAATCTGAGACAAGAACTATGGTCTCTATTGATGCAAATGACTACTCATAAGTATAAAACAATGCAAAATATTTCTACTTTTTAAAAGAAAAAATTAATTATGTCCATCTCTAATTGTCTTCCTGTGTCTTTGCATCTATCTATCTATATCTACTGTATTGGTATCATAGATACATATAGTTTACAGTCTTGCTTTAGCCACTTAACTGTGTATTTCACATGTATATATATAAATATATAAATATACATATTTAGAACTTGGTTTTTTAGTTTGATTTATAGTTTTTATTTATTTTGAATTAATTATTTAAAATGGAAGTATGGTTGGTTTACAGTGCTTTATAATTTCAGG
Organism: Tragulus kanchil; assembly: GCA_022376925.1. Taxonomy (NCBI): domain Eukaryota; kingdom Metazoa; phylum Chordata; class Mammalia; order Artiodactyla; family Tragulidae; genus Tragulus; species Tragulus kanchil. The sequence goes on along the minus strand of JAIOJX010000001.1, from coordinate 121,087,281 downwards.
TATACAGCAAACTGATATATATATATATATATATTTATCTATTCTTTTTAAGATTCTTTTCCCTTATAGGTTATACTATTTAGTTTTTAATGGTTGAATGGCATTTAATTGAAGTATTATGATTTTCTTAACTATTCCCATAATGGTAGGTGTATGTTATATTATTGCTGCATGAACACCTATATACTTATTATTTTTATTCTGCTGATTAATTTAAAAATATGTTCTTTAATACATGAAAACTGTGCAAATTCTATAGGTATACTTGTCAATCCTGTTCCACACTGTCTTAGCTATGACATTTTATATCAGATATTTGAATTGAAATTCACTGTAATCTTTGTCTGTCTGTAGGCAAACTTTCTGAAGGCAGATCAGAGAATAATTTGCAAAAGTGCTGCTTTTCCTGCATTTTACTGCTATCCCACCAAAAGGGCACACATTACCACTTGTTCATTACAACTAGAAAATTTAAACATGTATATCAAAATGTCTGTAAGAGCTGGAAGAATGTCTTAAGAAGAATTTGACAGCATCATTGAAAATAATAGCAGTGATGTGCATTTATCTGATACTCTTACTCCACTGAATGAATCCACTTTCTTTTTTAGTATAACAGATTGATGCATAATTTTTAGGCTGCTTCACTTTTATCTCTATACACATCATTTAAGGACTGGTTTTCACTTCCCTGAGTTACAACAGCTTATTAGTGAAAATCTGAGACAAGAACTATGGTCTCTATTGATGTTTTCATGAATCACATTTCCCATGTTTCTTATGTGACCCTGTATAATAGATTCTCTTGGGTCTTTAGAGGGAGACTGCACATACACCAGTAGGCTTTGAGACACCCCCTCCACCTACCACCTCTCTTCTCTACTGACATCCATGGGAATGAGGATTGAGGCATCTTACTCTTCTCTTTCAGTCTCTTATAAATGATTCAGCTATACCCATGAATCATGGGTGTGCGTTGCTTGACTATTTTAATAAACCTTTGGGGTTTATTACATAGGTTCTGACTTTGCTGTTCTCCCTCTCAAGACAGAATTCCTACCATGGCTATCTAATAATACTACAGATGTTTTTATCTCCTCTTATTCAAGCAATCTCAGCCAGCCCAGATAAGACACTCTGTATTCTTAAGCTTCCTTGGCCATGATTTAGAAGCTCTGATGGGTCACTTCCATTTAATGAAGCTTTGCCTTTAGGGTAAAGAGGTCATAGGACCTCGTGTTTGATTACTTCTGCAGCATCATCAAAATATCACTAGTCTATTAGCTGCCATGCTCCCTTCCTCTGTTCTGAGAGAGAACATAAGACACTGGTGGTGGGGAAGACATCTGTTTTAAACTCATGTAACAGATGGTACCGTTTGAACTCAACAGAAGTAGAGAAGAAACGGAATGCAATCTCCTCGTACAGTTAGAAGCAATTTAACTGATGTCCGGCACACTCAGATGACATGCATTGCTTCCTAAGTGGTGCACCTGAAATTGAAATGTTCTAAGATATTTCCTATTTCACTGTCTACTAATGTCTTTTCCTGCACGAAAAGCAAGTTTTTGTTACTTAAGCATTACTTATCCTCTGCCCTTCCCTTCCCTGCACTCCGTCATCCAACAACCTCACTAGTAATTGGCAACGGGACTGGTATTGTGTTAAGCAAGTTACACAGATGTAGCTTCCACCTCTATGACTTACATTCTAAAAATAGCATTTCACAGTGCTACCACAGTTGAAGGAAAATCAAAACACGTGGAATAATGTCATTAAAAATTGTTATGACAGCTGTTTCACTTACCCCCCTCTTTTCTTCTTCAGTGCATGTGAAGTGTAATTACATACACTACAATGCTCTGATCTTTAGGGTACAATTTGATGACTGTTGACAGAATGTACACTTATGTAACCAACACCTCAGTCAAGATACAGACTCTTCCATCATTGAGAGATGTCCTACCTTTTTTTTTTTGACCCAATCTAATGATCCTGATATTCATCCATGTTGTTATATGCATGAGTATTAATTTTTCTTTAATGCTGATTTGTATTTCACAGATGGATAACACCACAGTTGGGTTTTCATTCTCCTACTGATGCGTGTTTATAGTTTTGGGTTATTATAAATAAAGTTGCAATGAATATACTTGGAAAAGTGTTTTTGAGGATGTTTTCCTTTCTCTCTGTACAGTCCCTGGTAGCAGAACTGCTGAATCATGAGGTAGTTTCATGTTTAACTTTATTAATAAATTGCCAAATGGACGTACCATTTTACATTCCTGCCAACAACATATAAGAGTTGCCTTTGCTCTGAATCCTTGCCAACAATTGTTTAGTATTGCTAGTTTTTAACTTTTAAATCACAGTTTCATATTTAAAAATTTAGCCCTTCTCATCACTTTCATTTGCATTTATGTGGTAATTAACGGTGCTAAGCCTCTCTTCATGCTGTCTATTGGCCATTCATATATGTACTGTTCTCACATATCTGTTCAAATCTATTGCTCATTTGTAATTTAACTGCTTGTCTTCTTGTAATGGATTTCCGGGAGTTATTTACACATTCTGGACCCAAGTTGGATATATATTTAATATATATTCAATAATAATATTAATTAAATATGTATTTAATTTCCCTCAACTCTGTGGCTCGAATTTTATGTTTTTTTTAAAGATTTATTTATTTATTTATTTTGGGCAGGGGTCGGGTTGGGGAAGGAGGGACGCGGGCCACTTCTATTGGTCTTTCATTTCTCTATTTTCATCCGTCTTTGTTCTTTGGCTCCTGTGGGCCACCATGGATGGCGTCGTGGAAGGCGCTGGCTCTGGGCGCATGCCCGACTCCGGCTGTATTGGCTCCGTGGCTCCAGCGGCATGTGGGTTTTATGACAGCTGTTTCACTTACCCCCCTCTTTTCTTCTTCAGTGCATGTGAAGTGTAATTACATACACTACAATGCTCTGATCTTTAGGGTACAATTTGATGACTGTTGACAGAATGTACACTTATGTAACCAACACCTCAGTCAAGATACAGACTCTTCCATCATTGAGAGATGTCCTACCTTTTTTTTTTTGACCCAATCTAATGATCCTGATATTCATCCATGTTGTTATATGCATGAGTATTAATTTTTCTTTAATGCTGATTTGTATTTCACAGATGGATAACACCACAGTTGGGTTTTCATTCTCCTACTGATGCGTGTTTATAGTTTTGGGTTATTATAAATAAAGTTGCAATGAATATACTTGGAAAAGTGTTTTTGAGGATGTTTTCCTTTCTCTCTGTACAGTCCCTGGTAGCAGAACTGCTGAATCATGAGGTAGTTTCATGTTTAACTTTATTAATAAATTGCCAAATGGACGTACCATTTTACATTCCTGCCAACAACATATAAGAGTTGCCTTTGCTCTGAATCCTTGCCAACAATTGTTTAGTATTGCTAGTTTTTAACTTTTAAATCACAGTTTCATATTTAAAAATTTAGCCCTTCTCATCACTTTCATTTGCATTTATGTGGTAATTAACGGTGCTAAGCCTCTCTTCATGCTGTCTATTGGCCATTCATATATGTACTGTTCTCACATATCTGTTCAAATCTATTGCTCATTTGTAATTTAACTGCTTGTCTTCTTGTAATGGATTTCCGGGAGTTATTTACACATTCTGGACCCAAGTTGGATATATATTTAATATATATTCAATAATAATATTAATTAAATATGTATTTAATTTCCCTCAACTCTGTGGCTCGAATTTTTATGTTTTTTTTTTTTTTAAAAGATTTATTTATTTATTTATTTTGGGCAGGGGTCGGGTTGGGGAAGGAGGGGAGCGGGCGGGCCACTTCTATTGGTCTTTCATTTCTCTATTTTCATCCGTCTTTGTTCTTTGGCTCCTGTGGGCCACCCATCGCGGTGGCGTCTCGTGGAAGAGCGCTGGCTCTGGGCGCATGCGCCCCAGAGCTCCGGCTCGGTGATTGGACACATCCGTCCAGCTGCTCCGCGGCATGTGGGATCTTCCCAGGCCAGAGATCAAACCGGCGCCCCTTGCACTGCAAGGCGGTGTCCTTACCCACTGGACCACCAGGGGAAGCCTGAATTTTTATGTTCTTAATGGTCTCTTCTGATAAGTAAAAGTTTTAAATTTGCATGAAGTTCATTTATCAATTTTCTTCTTTTACAGGTGGAGACTTTTGCCTTCTAAGATCTTGGTCTAATTCTTTGTGTCTACTAACTTTATTGTTAAGCTTTTGTGTTCAGGTCTGCAATCCATCTTGAGAAAGGTTTGTGTAGGGTGTGAGGTTTGGGTCAAAGTTCATCATTTTATATAGTCATTTGTTCCAGTGTCCTCTACTGAAAATACTTTCTTTCCCACTTGACTTTTGTGGAATCTTTGTCAAAAAACATTTGGCTATATGTCTGTGAATCTGTCTTGTCTCTATGGTGTTTTGCTGATATAGATGGGGATCCTATGTCAATACCACACTGTATTGAATGCTCTAACTTTTATAGTAAGTCTTGAAGGTAGGATTGTTAAGTCCTCTAGTTTTGTTTTTCTTTCTCAGGAGTTTCAGCCCATTGCACTTCTTTCTATTTTTTGTAGAAGGTTTTTTTTTTTTTTTTAATTAATTAATTTGTCTGCACTGAGTCTTTGCTGCTTTGCATGGGCTTTCTCTAGTTGTGGCAAGCAGTGGTTACTATTTGTTTCGGTGCACAGGCTACTCATTGCGGCAGCTTCTCTTGTTGTGGGGCATAGGCTCTAGGCAACTTGGGCTCAGTAGTTGTGGCTCACAGGCAGTCCCTTGCATTTCTATATAAAGTTTTCTAGAACAAGCTTTTAATTTCTATAAAAAACAAGCTGGGCCTTTTTTTTTTTTCCTGTTTTCACATTAACCTTGATAATTAACCTAATATTCCATTCCATTACACCATGAAGTTTTCATTATGTTCAATAAAGTCTTGGTTTCTGAAAAAATACTTTAGAAACTAAAGTCTTATTCTATGGTGGTGTCTCTCCAACACAAATTGTTATTGAAAAAAATCAAGCTTTGCCTTTATATCTAGTACAAGAATTCAGTCTGACTTCAAAGGCGGATGTGGGCTGATTGCTGTCATTTGAACATTAAGAAATGCCAACCCACAGGAAGCCAGACATGCTTATCAACACATTGTGAGTTAAACACTGTCACTCCAGGAAATCACTTGGAGGCCAAAGCGATTGTAAGAAAAAAAAAGAAAAAGTAAGAGACATCGGAAAGTAAAAGACAGTTTCTGATTTAAAGAGGACACGCTGATGATCCACAATGTGGCATATTAAAATTTTAGGTTATTATTTAAATGAACACACAAAAGTAAGAAGTAAAATTCTAGACTTTGAAGATCCTTAATAATATGTCAGTGGGGGTCCTAGGATGCCACTTTGACAGCCTCAGACACAATGCTTTTAACTATCTAGTTTTCTCCTTGGTACCTAATAGGTATGTATCAGTTATTTCTATTGTAGTTTGAATATAGCTGTTTTCCTCATCAGTTTTTGAATGATTGTCTGTGCATATTAATGAGGCAGGATACAGGACATTCAGGAAGACATACTGCTGCCTGAATAATCTGCATCCCTCCCAAAAAAAAACCCACAAAGGGAGCAACTTTTAGGATAATGGTTTCATTTATTCATTTCCTCAGAGACCTACTATATATTAGTAACTGTACTAGGTGTTGATACAGAATGATGAACACAACATGCTTCTCTTTCATGAAGCTTGCAATGAATTTAGGACAAATGTATACTAATCAAGTAAACAAAAAAAAAAAACAACTATCAATTGTGAATCATGCAATGAAGCAAAAGATAAGAATGCAACAACAGAGTTACTCATTAGACTGATTGGTGTTAGGGGAGGCCTCTGTGAGAAGAGAATACTTTACCCAGTGTAGACTCATATAAATTAAAGGACGTTTTCAGAGGACCTTGAAGTAAGAGATTGATCACGACAATTGGGGTTAAAGTGGGAAGCTTTGGGAGAACTAATGCCCAAAACAGACCTTTGAGTATTGAAGGTGGCTTTGTGGAAGACAGTGGGAAGGAAGGAAGGAAGGAAGAGGTAAGCAAACCAACAAAGTTAGGACAAAGAAGCTACAAGGCAAGGAGAGATGATGAGCATGTGAGTGTTAGGGAACAGGCAAAAGAGAAAGCTGACAAGGCCACAGTTTATGACCAAGTTATTAGATAGTGCCTGGTGTTCAGTTCAGTTCAGTTCAGTCTAGTCACTCAGTCATAATCAGAGGCTTATTCAAAAGGAAGAAAAAATTTCCAAACCAATGAAAGTATCATGTTAGATCCTCTTATTTTTCCTTAGTCTTACCCCCTCGGAAAGTTTTATTGCTTACCAGTGCTTTAAAAAAATCCACTTAAGTTCCACCCTCATATATTGATGCTATGTGTTCTGAGGGACCTAATTATAGATGCGTTGTTCTTTTACAAGATCATTTTGAAGAATATGAGTGTGGGGATAAACTCCTTTGGGTAGAGACCAAGATATGTCCCATGGGATGCCCACTTTATCTCAATATACCAAATATTATAGTGGTGCTCACATTTTCAAGCAAAAAAATTCTTTTCTCTGCACACTATTTTCAGTTGGAGCTACTACTTTGTTGGTCACGTGTTTCATCTGGCTTCTCTGGGTAATGTCTTGGGCAGACTCTGGAAATTCTTAAGAATGTACTGGGTCTTAGGGTATAGAGCAATCCTCAAACCCCAGATAAGCTCTTGAGACCTAGAATCCGTCCTCTAGAAAGTGATGTTAGCTCAGATAGGGCCAAAGAGTGGGTGAATATGATGATACCTAAAGGGGACGTATATACTAAAGGAAAAAAGTTTGTCTCTAAGAGAAATTACAGCCAGGAGAGCCAAAGCTCATCCTCCAGCAATTAGGAATTTGTAACTCACCGCCAGCCGCTTCAGCAGACTTCTACCCGCAAGTGAAGCTTGAAAGCTGCTAGTAAATAAGAAAAGCCCTAATGGCAACATTCCAACCTTATCTGCTTACTTTCCTAAGAACAAGTTAGCTTAATTCTTGATCTGAGTTACCTGCTCCGGTCTAGCTCAAGCTGTAAACTCGCATAGAAGCCAGGAGCAGCGTTTTCCCTTTAATTTCTTAGGATTGTAAGCAGAAGCAGAAGTAAAGCATATGCAGCTGTGTCTGAGGTTTTTCCTTTAAAAATGGGAGAGTAAATTGGGCGGGAGCTCACTCACAGAACTCAATTTCATCTGAGGTGAGGTTGAAGCTTCCCAGCTCTGGGGTAAGATCTTTCTCTTTGCATTTTGACTGAGTTTTGATTAATTCTGATTATTTATGCTTGCCTAATAAACCCACTCTTGGTTTAATAATACTTGAGACAAAGATACTTTATTGTTGAGGTCCGAGGCTCACACCCTGAGGCGACCACGCCATGTTCGTGAAAACGTCTCTGAGCTATTCAATATAGTTTCTCTTAGTGAGAGCTAGTGAGAATAGTAATCAGAGTACGCTCCAACGTGGTGCCCACAACAGTAGCTCAATGGTAAAGAAGCCACCTGCCAATGCAGGAGACCCAGTTGGGAAGATCCCCTGGAGAAGGAAATGGCAACCCAATATTGACAACCTTCCAGTAATCTTGCTTGGGAAATCCCACAGACAGAGGACATGGCAGACCCCAGTACACGGGGTTGCAAATGAGTCAGACATGACTTATGGACCAAACAAAAACAACATGTTTCATCTGTGAATATGAGAATAATCCTATGTAGCAATTTGGAGACCATCTGAAAACATCACCTCAAGTATTTATAATCTTTCTCAAACCATAAATATCATTCATTATTAATTCAGTCATGAAACAAAAATGTAATTGAAATAGTGAAATAGCCCATGGATCTTGTAAAATCGGTGTTATGAGCTGATTATCTAGGGACAAATGTAAAAATGACCCAATAAATTCGAGGTGTAGGATTTTTTGGAAATGCATATATCACTTGCATCATTTTATATTCTGGGTTCTTCCACAGATGATCTGTTCAACTGTTACTGAATAATTGGAGTATCTCCCAGACTCCAGGAGTACAAGTTTTCATTCATGAGTATTAAAAATGAAAATACTAGCTCAACCCTTAGCTTTCCTAAGAACAAGTTAGCTTAATTCTTGATCTGAGTTACCTGCTCCGGTCTAGCTCAAGCTGTAAACTCGCATAGAAGCCAGGAGCAGCGTTTTCCCTTTAATTTCTTAGGATTGTAAGCAGAAGCAGAAGTAAAGCATATGCAGCTGTGTCTGAGGTTTTTCCTTTAAAAATGGGAGAGTAAATTGGGCGGGAGCTCACTCACAGAACTCAATTTCATCTGAGGTGAGGTTGAAGCTTCCCAGCTCTGGGGTAAGATCTTTCTCTTTGCATTTTGACTGAGTTTTGATTAATTCTGATTATTTATGCTTGCCTAATAAACCCACTCTTGGTTTAATAATACTTGAGACAAAGATACTTTATTGTTGAGGTCCGAGGCTCACACCCTGAGGCGACCACGCCATGTTCGTGAAAACGTCTCTGAGCTATTCAATATAGTTTCTCTTAGTGAGAGCTAGTGAGAATAGTAATCAGAGTACGCTCCAACGTGGTGCCCACAACAGTAGCTCAATGGTAAAGAAGCCACCTGCCAATGCAGGAGACCCAGTTGGGAAGATCCCCTGGAGAAGGAAATGGCAACCCAATATTGACAACCTTCCAGTAATCTTGCTTGGGAAATCCCACAGACAGAGGACATGGCAGACCCCAGTACACGGGTTGCAAATGAGTCAGACATGACTTATGGACCAAACAAAAACAACATGTTTCATCTGTGAATATGAGAATAATCCTATGTAGCAATTTGGAGACCATCTGAAAACATCACCTCAAGTATTTATAATCTTTCTCAAACCATAAATATCATTCATTATTAATTCAGTCATGAAACAAAAATGTAATTGAAATAGTGAAATAGCCCATGGATCTTGTAAAATCGGTGTTATGAGCTGATTATCTAGGGACAAATGTAAAAATGACCCAATAAATTCGAGGTGTAGGATTTTTTGGAAATGCATATATCACTTGCATCATTTTATATTCTGGGTTCTTCCACAGATGATCTGTTCAACTGTTACTGAATAATTGGAGTATCTCCCAGACTCCAGGAGTACAAGTTTTCATTCATGAGTATTTTGCTCCCTCCATGGGTCTGATATATTTTCCCTTCAGATGTAGTTAATACTCTTACCAACTATAACTCTGTCCTGTAGAATATGAATTACTGATATTCTTTTAGTGTGCTCAGGTAATCTAAATGGTGGGAATACAAATCTTAATAGTTAATGAATCACAATGTATATGAAGGGTTTTTTTTTTTAGCAGTGAACAACCACAAAATGGATAGATCAAATGTCAACAAGATATTTGGTGGACTTGGAGCTTTCCAGGGTGTCAGAGAATTTTCTGGTTATAGGAATGCACGAAGCCAAAGCTAGTATGTGTTAGAAGATGGGGTGGTGCTGGTGGGTAGGCATGCTGGCTGAATGAGACTCCTTGGTTCCTTTACAGACTACAAGATTGCTTCAGGCAAACTTTGCAAAGCCATGTCTTCAACTCAGTTACTCTTACTAGAAAAGGAGATAAGTATCATGGCTAATTTTTAGCGAAATGCAAATCAAAATTACAATGAGGTACCATTTCACCAGTCAGAATGGCCATCAAATGGCCATCATTGGAAGGACTACAAACAATAAATGCAGGCAAGAGTGTGGAGAAAAGGGAACCCTCCTACATTGTATCTAGACTAAACTATAATTCAAAAAGATATATGCATCTTTATGTTCATAAAAGCACTACTGACAATAGCCAAGACATGGAAACAACCTAAGTGTCCACTGACAGATGAATGGATAAAGATGTGGTACAAATATACAAGGGAATACTACTCAGCTATTAAAAAGGATGAAAGAATGGCACCTGCAGCAACATGGATGGACCTAGAAATGATCAAACTAAATGAAGTCAGAAAGACAAATACCATATGATATCACTTATATGTGAATCTAAAATATGACACAAATGAACTGATCTTGAAACAGAAACAGACTCACAGACACAGAGAACAGACTTGTGGTTGCCAAGTGGGAGGGGTTGAGGGAGGGAAGGACTGGGAGTTTGGGATTATATTATACATGAGATGGATAAACAACAGGTCCTAGTGTAGAGCACAGGGAACTATAATTAATTTCCTGTGAAAAACCATAATGGAAAAGAATATGAAACAGTATATATATTGATATATATATGTATAACCAAATCACTTTGCTGTACAGCAGAAATTACCACAACACTGTAAATCAACTATGCTTCAATAAAATTAGAAAAAAAAAAAAAGGAAAGGAGACAAGTAAAGGCAGAAAATATAATGTGACCTAAAAATTGGATGTGGTTTAGTGACTGTGGTAGTCATTGCTATAGTCTATTGACTAAAAAGCTATTTGTAGTAGCTCCCATTTTTCAAAATTGTGTAATTGCCACATTCAGTTTCTCGCCCATCTGAGTGAAGTGTTAGAATCTATTTTTCTCAAGAGGTAAGAGGGCCTTGGGAGTCAAGGCAGTGTATCCCATACTTGGGCTAATTTACTATAAAAATCTTTCTTTTTTTTCTTATTTTTATTTTTTTTTTAAACCTTTATTTTACTTTTAACTTTTACAGAGTTTTGTTGTTCACAGACATGCATGTTCTCAGATTAGTCACATGTATATCCCCCCCTTCCCTCCCCTCCCGACCATCACACAGCACCCCTGAAGGATCCCCTTTTCTCACAGAGCAATGACTAGAGCTATTTTCTTCACTTATGATAGTACAGGCCTTCATGCTACTTCCTTTACGCCTCTCACCCACTGTTCCTTCCCCACAATGTCCATATGTCCACTGTCCATGTCTGTCTTTCTGTCGCTTCACTGCATGTGCCATCATCACCATCCTACTAGATTCCATATATATGTGTTAATATACTGTATTTGTCCTTCTCTTTCTGACTGACTTCACTTTTGATGATACGTTCTAGATCCAGCCACCTCATTAGGGTTGATTCTTCTGCATTTCTCTTTACAGCTGTGTAGTATTCCATTGTATATATGTACCAGAGCTTTTGGATCCATTCGTTCGTCGATGGGCATCTAGGTTCCTTCCATGTTCTAGCTATTGTATAGAGAGCTGCAATGAACATTGGGGTACAGGTGCTTCTTTCAGTTTTGATTTCGTCAGGGTATAAGCCTAAGAGTGGGATTTCTGGGTCATACGGTACTTCTATTTTTAGTTTTTTAAGAAATCTCCAGACTGTCTTCCATAGAGGCTGTATCAATTTACACTCCCACCAGCAATGCAGAAGTGTTCCCTTTTCTCCACAGCTTCTCCAGCATTTATTGTCTGTCGATTTGTGGATGATGGCCATTCTGACGGGTGTGAGGTGATATCTCATTGTAGTTTTGATTTGCATTTCTCTAATTATTAGTGAAGTTGAGCATCGTTTCATGTGTTTTTGGGCCATCTGTATGTCATCGTTGGAGAGGTGTCTGTTTAGGTCCTTTTCCCATTTTTTGATTGGGTTGTTCGTTTTTCCAGTGCTGAGTTGTCTCAGTTGCTTGTAGATTTTGGAGATTAATTCTTTGTCTGTTGTTTCATTTGCTATGATTTTCTCCCACTCTGTGGGCTGTCTGTTCAGCTTTTTTGTAATTTCTTTAGCTGTGCAAAAGCTTTTAAGTTTCATTAGGTCCCACATGTTCATTTGTCTTTTTAGTTCCACTATTCTAGTAGGTGGGTCAGAGAAGATCTTGCTTTGATTGATGTCCTTGAGGGTTTTGCCTATATTCTCCTCTAAGAGTTTGAGGGTTTCTGGCCTTACATTTAAGTCTTTAATCCATTTTGAGTTGATCTTTGTGTATGGTGTCAGGGTATGTTCCAACTTCATTTTCTTGCATGTAGCTGTCCAATTTTCCCAGCACCATTTGTTGAAGAGGCTGTCTTTGTCCCATTTTATATGTTCGCCTCCTTTGTCAAAAATAAGGTACTCATAGGTGCGTTGCTTTATCTCTGGGTTCTCGATCTTGTTCCATTGGTCGATATTTCTGTTTTTGTGCCAGTACCATACTGTCTTGAGGACTGTTGCTTTGTAATAGAGTCTGAAGTTGGGGAGGCTGATCCCCCCAGCTCCATTCTTCTTCCTGAGGATTGCTTTGGCTATTCGAGGTCTTTTGTGTTTCCATATGAACTGTGTTATTCGTTGGTCTAGTTCTGTGAAGAATGTTATTGGAAGTTTGATAGGGATCGCATTGAATCTATAGATGACATTTGGTAGTATGGTCATTTTCACAATATTGATTCTCCCGACCCAGGAACACGGAATATTTCTCCATCTGTTTAACTCTTCTTTAATGTCTCTCATGAGTGTCTTATAATTTTCTGTGTACAGTTCTTTTGTTTCTTTGGGTAGGTTTATTCCTAGATATTTGATTCTTTTGGTTGCGATGGTGAAGGGAATTGCCTCTTTGATTTCATTTTCTGATTTTTCATTGTTTGTGTATAGGAATGTCTGTTGATTTGTGGATGATGGCCATTCTGACGGGTGTGAGGTAATATCTCATTGTAGTTTTGATTTGCATTTCTCTAATTATTAGTGAAGTTGAGCATCGTTTCATGTGTTTTTGGGCCATCTGTATGTCATCGTTGGAGAGGTGTCTGTTTAGGTCCTTTTCCCATTTTTTGATTGGGTTGTTCGTTTTTCCAGTGCTGAGTTGTCTCAGTTGCTTGTAGATTTTGGAGATTAATTCTTTGTCTGTTGTTTCATTTGCTATGATTTTCTCCCACTCTGTGGGCTGTCTGTTCAGCTTTTTTGTAATTTCTTTAGCTGTGCAAAAGCTTTTAAGTTTCATTAGGTCCCACATGTTCATTTGTCTTTTTAGTTCCACTATTCTAGTAGGTGGGTCAGAGAAGATCTTGCTTTGATTGATGTCCTTGAGGGTTTTGCCTATATTCTCCTCTAAGAGTTTGAGGGTTTCTGGCCTTACATTTAAGTCTTTAATCCATTTTGAGTTGATCTTTGTGTATGGTGTCAGGGTATGTTCCAACTTCATTTTCTTGCATGTAGCTGTCCAATTTTCCCAGCACCATTTGTTGAAGAGGCTGTCTTTGTCCCATTTTATATGTTCGCCTCCTTTGTCAAAAATAAGGTACTCATAGGTGCGTTGCTTTATCTCTGGGTTCTCGATCTTGTTCCATTGGTCGATATTTCTGTTTTTGTGCCAGTACCATACTGTCTTGAGGACTGTTGCTTTGTAATAGAGTCTGAAGTTGGGGAGGCTGATCCCCCCAGCTCCATTCTTCTTCCTGAGGATTGCTTTGGCTATTCGAGGTCTTTTGTGTTTCCATATGAACTGTGTTATTCGTTGGTCTAGTTCTGTGAAGAATGTTATTGGAAGTTTGATAGGGATCGCATTGAATCTATAGATGACATTTGGTAGTATGGTCATTTTCACAATATTGATTCTCCCGACCCAGGAACACGGAATATTTCTCCATCTGTTTAACTCTTCTTTAATGTCTCTCATGAGTGTCTTATAATTTTCTGTGTACAGTTCTTTTGTTTCTTTGGGTAGGTTTATTCCTAGATATTTGATTCTTTTGGTTGCGATGGTGAAGGGAATTGCCTCTTTGATTTCATTTTCTGATTTTTCATTGTTTGTGTATAGGAATGTCAGTGATTTCTGTATATTGATTTTGTATCCTGCGACTTTGCTGAATTCGCTGATTAACTCTAGTAGTTTTGTAACCGTGTCTTTGGGATTTTCTATGTATAATATCATGTCATCTGCAAATAGAGAGAGTTTGACTTCTTCTTTTCCAATCTGGATTCCTTTGATTTCTTTCTCTTCTCTTATTGCTATTGCTAGAACTTCCAGGACTATGTTGAATAGTAGTGGTGAAAGTGGACACCCTTGTCTCGTTCCTGATCTTAGAGGAAATGCTTTGAGTTTTTCACCATTGAGGATAATGTTCGCTGTGGGCTTCTCATATATGGCTTTCACTATGTTGAGATAGGTTCCTTCTATGCCCATTTTTTGAAGAGTTTTTATCATAAATGGATGCTGTACTTTGTCAAAGGCTTTTTCTGCATCTATTGAGATGATCATGTGATTTTTGTCTTTCAATTTGTTGATATGGTGTATCACATTGATTTATTTGCAGATGTTGAAGAATCCTTGCATGCCTGGGATGAACCCATCTTGATCGTGATGAATGAGCTTTTTGATGTGTTGCTGAATTCTGTTTGCTAGGATTTTGTTGAGGATTTTGGCATCTAGATTCATCAGTGAAATTGGCCTATAATTTTCTTTTTTTGTGATGTCTTTGCCTGGCTTTGGTATCAGGGTGATGGTGGCCTCGTAGAATGTGTTTGGAAGTGTTCCTTCCTGGGCAATTTTTTGGAAGAGTTTTAGAAGGACAGGCATTAGCTCTTCTTTAAATGTTTGGTAGAATTCACTTGTGAAACCATCTGGCCCTGGGCTTTTATTTTTGGGTAGATTTTTGATCACAAGGTCGATTTCTGAGCTTGTGATTGGCTTGTTCATAGTTTCTATTTCTTCCTGGTTGAGTCTTGGGAGATTAATCCTCTCCAAGAAACTGTCCATTTCTTCCAGGTTGTCCAGTTTGTTGCCATAGAGTTGTTCATAATAGTCTCTTATAATCCTTTGGATTTCTGCATTATCTGTTGTAATCTCTCCTTTTTCATTTTTGATTTTGGTGATCTGGTTCTTCTCTCTCTTTTTCTTGATGAGTCTGGCCAGTGGTGTGTCGATTTTATTGACTCTTTCGAAGAACCAGCTTTTTGTTTTATTTATCTTTACTATTGTTTCTTTTGTTTCTTTTTCATTTATTTCTGCTCTGATCTTTATGATTTCCCTTCTTCTGCTGGCTTTGGGGTGTTTTTGTTCTTCTTTCTCCAGTTGTTTTAAGTGTAAGGTAAGGTCGTCTGTTTGAGATTTTCCTAGTTTCTTGAGGTGGGATTGTATTGCTATAAACTTCCCTCTTAGAACTGCTTTTGCAGTATCCCATAGGTTTTGCACTGTCGTGTGTTCATTGTCATTTTCCTCTAGGAATTTTTTTGTTTCTCCTTTGATTTCCTCAATGATCAGTTGGTTTTTTAGGTATGTGTTGTTTAATCTCCATGTGTTTGTGTTTTTAGCGGTTTTTTTCCTGTAGTTGATCTCTAGTCTCACTGCATTGTGGTCCGAGAAGATGGTTGATAGAATTTCAGTTTTCTTGAATTGACTGAGGATTGATTTGTGGCCCAAGATGTCGTCTATCCTGGAGAATGTTCCATGAGCACTTGAGAAGAAAGTGTATTCTTCTGCTTTTGGATGGAAAGTCCTAAAGATATCAATGAGGTCCATTTCTTCTAGTGTGGCATTTAAGGCTTGTATTTCTTTATTAATTTTCTGTTTGGATGATCTGTCCATTGGTGTGAGAGGAGTGTTAAAGTCTCCTACTATGATTGTGTTGCTGTCAATGTCTTCTTTTATGTCTGAAAGTGTTTGTCTTATGTATTGGGGTGCTCCTGCGTTGGGAGCGTAGATATTTATGATTGTTATGTCTTCTTCTTGGATGGATCCCTTAATCATGATGTAGTGACCTGCCTTGTCTCTTAGAATCTTCTTTACTTTAAAATCTATTTTATCTGATATGAGGATTGCTACTCCAGCTTTCTTTTGATTTCCATTTGCATGGAATATCTTTTCCAGCCTCTCACTTTCAGTCTATGAGTGTCTCTAGGTCTGAAATGAGTTTCCTGGAGGCAGCATATGTATGGGTCATGTTTTTGGATCCATTCAGCCACTCTGTGTCTTTTGGTTGGGGCATTTAGTCCATTGACATTCAAAGTAATTATTGATACAAATGATCCTATTGTCATCTTCTTCTGCTGGCTTTGGGGTGTTTTTGTTCTTCTTTCTCCAGTTGTTTTAAGTGTAAGGTAAGGTCGTCTGTTTGAGATTTTCCTAGTTTCTTGAGGTGGGATTGTATTGCTATAAACTTCCCTCTTAGAACTGCTTTTGCAGTATCCCATAGGTTTTGCACTGTCGTGTGTTCATTGTCATTTTCCTCTAGGAATTTTTTTGTTTCTCCTTTGATTTCCTCAATGATCAGTTGGTTTTTTAGGTATGTGTTGTTTAATCTCCATGTGTTTGTGTTTTTAGCGGTTTTTTTCCTGTAGTTGATCTCTAGTCTCACTGCATTGTGGTCCGAGAAGATGGTTGATAGAATTTCAGTTTTCTTGAATTGACTGAGGATTGATTTGTGGCCCAAGATGTCGTCTATCCTGGAGAATGTTCCATGAGCACTTGAGAAGAAAGTGTATTCTTCTGCTTTTGGATGGAAAGTCCTAAAGATATCAATGAGGTCCATTTCTTCTAGTGTGGCATTTAAGGCTTGTATTTCTTTATTAATTTTCTGTTTGGATGATCTGTCCATTGGTGTGAGAGGAGTGTTAAAGTCTCCTACTATGATTGTGTTGCTGTCAATGTCTTCTTTTATGTCTGAAAGTGTTTGTCTTATGTATTGGGGTGCTCCTGCGTTGGGAGCGTAGATATTTATGATTGTTATGTCTTCTTCTTGGATGGATCCCTTAATCATGATGTAGTGACCTGCCTTGTCTCTTAGAATCTTCTTTACTTTAAAATCTATTTTATCTGATATGAGGATTGCTACTCCAGCTTTCTTTTGATTTCCATTTGCATGGAATATCTTTTTCCAGCCTCTCACTTTCAGTCTATGAGTGTCTCTAGGTCTGAAATGAGTTTCCTGGAGGCAGCATATGTATGGGTCATGTTTTTGGATCCATTCAGCCACTCTGTGTCTTTTGGTTGTGGCGCTTAGTCCATTGACATTCAAAGTAATTATTGATACAAATGATCCTATTGTCATCTTCTTAGATGTTATGATGGATTTGTTTCGTGGATCTTCTCCTTTTATACTTGTTTTCTATATAAGTCCCTTTAACACTTGTTGTAAGGCTGGTTTGGTGTGACTAAATTCTTTTAATTTTTGCTTGTCTGTAAAGCTTTTGATTTCTCCATCAATTTTGAGTGAGATCCTTGCAGGGTAGAGGATTCTTGGTTGCAGATTATTCTCTTTCAGCCGTTTAAATGTGTCCTGCCATTCCCTTCTGGCCTGCAGAGTTTCTGTTGAGAGATCAGCTGTTAAACGGATGGGCTTTCCCTTGTATGTCACTAGTTGCTTTTCCCTTGCTGCTTTGAGAATTCTATCTTTGTGTTTAATTTGTGTTAACTTCATTAATATGTGTCTTGGTGTGTTTCTTCTCGGATTGACTCTGTATGGTACTCTTTGTGCTTCTTGGACTTGATTGACTATTTCTTTTCCCATGTTGGGGAAATTTTCAACTATAATCTCTTCAAAAATTTTCTCATAGCCTTTCTTTTTTTCTTCTTCTTCTGGAACCCCTATAATTCGAATATTGGTGCGTTTGATATTATCCCAGAGGTCTCTGAGGCTGTCCTCTGCTCTTTTCATTCTTTGAGCTAGAGTCTGTTTTTCAGCAGTTACTTCCACCATTTTATCTTCCAGCTCACTTATCCGGTCTTCTGTCTCAGATACTCTGCTCTTGATTCCTTCTACCGTGTTTTTCAGTTCAGCAATTGAGTTGTTTGTCTCTGTTACTTTTTTGGTAAGTTCTTTTATTTCTTTATTCAGTGTGTTAGTTGTATCTTGCAATTTCTCTGAAATTCTGTTTTCAGTGTCTTTGATCATCTTTACTATCATTCTTCTGAAATCACTTTCAGAAAGTTTGTCCAAATTCTCTTCATTAATTTGATCTTGTGTGTTTGTGGATTGTTCCTTCGCTTGTGTGGTATTTCTCTGCCGTTTCATTGTTATTATTAATTTTTTAAAACTGATTCTGTTTGGGATTTCCTTTTCCCAGACTTTGAGTTACGTCTGTTGGTGTTTGTTGTTTGGATGGGGCTTCTATTCTGGGTGATGCTGGTGATTGGGTGATGTCAGGACTTGTATACAAGTGATTACCTTTGCTGGCGTTCTCACTTGTCTGCTCTTTAGTGTTATGCGTTCTCTAGTATTGTAGAGTTTTGGAGTCAGTGCACCCTCCTTAAAACCCCGGGGCTTGTTGCCTGACCAGGGAATGAAGATTTCACGGCTGGTTTGTTATGGCATTAAATGATATTAAAACATATATATGCAAATGAGAAACAGAAGGTATACCTTTGACAAATGGCAATTTAAAAATTATGCAAGTATTATCTAGCACATTGAATTATACACATAAACATATACAGCTATAACATAACCCAAGCATTCCAATCAAAAATACAGTACAATACGTTAGCATGGCGAATAGAGAAATCCAGGAATGATATCCACAAGTTAATAAGCAAACTAAGTAGAGAACCAATTGGAGAATAATGTTAGAGCAGGATCCCCGTTGGGGATAAGGTAATGAGGACAGAACAGACTAAGAAATATAGTGGGGAAAGGGAAAAAGAGAAAGGGAGGATAGAAGAGAAATATAGAATAATATTGCAAAGTTAAATATAGGGAGATAAAGATTTGTATGTATTAGAATTTAGTGCTATAGGAAAGGAGCTTCAGAGAAAGCAAAGAATTATAGAGGAGGTAGTAGTACAAATGAAAAAATTATTAAAAATTAAAAGATCTAAATTTTATAGAAAAATATAGAAAAACAAAGCAAAAATAATAATAACAAACAAAACCCCCACAGAACCTTAAAAGGCCAATGGGGAACCAGAAGTTTATACCAAAATAAAATGTGTGGTTTAAAAGGAAAAAGAAAAAAAAAAATTTATGTAAACTTGAATATATTCAGTCTTACTGATAAGATTAGTAGCTTCAATAGAATTCAGTGAAGGAAATGAACACACCCACTCACACACACCCCCAAGAAAAGAAAAAAAAAAACAAAAACGGTGGGTGCGCTGAGTGGGTTTGAAAAAAAGAGAGAAAAAAAAATTGAAACAAAGTAATACAATACAAAAAATGAAATTTTAAAGTCCAGCAGTAACTCCAGCTTCAGACAAAACGTGAAAATAGTGTTTATGTTCTTCTGTCTCTTGCTGACTATTCAGGAATTATCAGTCTTTTTCTTGCCTCTGGCAGTGGTTGGATCTGAAGACCTCTTTGACTGCTTGTTTGTTTTGGCCTATTCCAGAATTAAAAGGCCCGCCCAGGCTGGCCCTGGGAGTTTCTTAATCCAAATCCCTTTTCCTGCTGGGTGGAGCTAAGTTCCCTCCCTGTAGCTTGACCAGCAGCCCTGCAGTTTGACCAGCAGCCAAACTACAGTAGGGAAAATGGCGTCTGTCTCACAGAGTATTTATTCCCACACGCTCTATGGGAAGTACTTCCACAGTGCCCCCGACCCTGCTGCAGGCCACCGTCGACCCCCGCCACCGCGGGAGACGTCAGGTTACTCAGAGCTAAGTCTGGCTCAGTCACTTGCAGGATCGCTATTCCTCTCTCCCTGGTCACAGTGCGCAGAGACTTTCCAGTCCTCCTCGGCGGCTCTGTGATCGGGTTAATGGTAACCTCCTCCAAAGGGAACTGAGCGCCGCCCTTCCGAGGCCTGCTCAAGGGCACTTCTAGCTCAAGGGGGCACCTGGACCCTCCAAAGCAGGTCTGGCTCAGTCCCTTGTGGGTGTCAGTGCTCCTCTCCCGGGTTTTGATCTGCAACAGGCTTTGCGGCTTTGGCCCTCCCAGCCTCTCCGGCGGGTATGAGGTTTGACTTTTAAAAGTCCGATTGCGCCCCTCCTACCGTCTTGATGCGGCTTCTCCTTTGTTCTTCGATGTGGAGTGTCCTTTCTGTGATCAGATCCAGCCTCCTTTCGTCGATGGTTTCCCAGGAACTCGTCGCAATTCAGGTGATTTTGCAGGAGAAATGAGTGCACGTCCTTCTACGCCGCCATCTTAGCTCCACCCTATAAAAATCTTTCAATGGAGTCATGATAAGAGTCTGTGGTTTTCTTGGTGACCCTGAAGTGGGGGTTCGAGCAGAGCAATTATCATCAGATGACTCATCATCTTGAAAAACTGACTTTTTCAAAGACCTCTGGAAGATCACTTATAATTTATTACTTATTCTAAAATAAAGTGAATATACTTGATAAGTTGCTCAGCTTAGCTTCAGAGAGCTTGGGTGCACCCTGCTTTTCAGGTGGAAAAACAGCTTCTTTGACATAACTGCTTGGCTTTCTTGACCTTGTTGCCTAAACTGTTTTTAGATTTTTGTTGTTCAAGTTTTTGATCTGCCCATTTTAGGATTTCAAAACACAGAACTAGCTCTAATGGCCCACTTACTGTTCAAGAAACTGCTAGTTAAAAATGCAAACGTCAGTCTCTTTTTTAAAATGTAATTTTAGAAGCTATGGGTAGCTTGGTGTAATTGAACTGTAGGGGGCAGGATAGAATTAGACAGCAGCGATTCTTTCTGCTGTGCGTTTTGACCAAGGCAGCCTTTTTTTTGATAAAAGAAAGATTTTATTCAAGCCTCTGCAAGATGATGTCATTTGTAGTGGAATGGAGGAGACACTGATGGGGCAAAATACTTTTCAATAATGTCATAGATTCTTCCAGACAATATAAAGTCTAGAAAGTATTCCCTTTCTCAGCGAAAGCCATGCACAGCTCTACTCCGATTAGAGCAACACAGAACAGAAGGAATACACGAGTCTTCTGAGTTGGGGGCAAGGAAAAGATAGCTCCTTCTACCCTTTATGTTGGCACTTCTCAGGGGCACTAGTGGTAAAGAATCCGTCTGCCAGTGCAGGAGACACAAAGGACACAGATTTGATACCTGGATCGGGAAGATCCCCCTGGAGGAGGGCATAGCAACTGACTCCAGTATTCCTGCCTGGAGAATCCTATGGACAGAGGAGCCTGGCGGGCTACAGAAGGTCTACGGCAATAGGGTCGTACAGAGTCAGACACGACTGAAGTGACTGAGCACACATCACACACACACCCTTTATGTATTATACTAAATATGCCCTGCAAGTATAGCTCCATGGCTGAAGACTTTTAAACTATAGGGTGAAGGGACCTTGACCTGAAAATACACAGAGGAGCAGAGTGTGGGAGTCACCTTTCTACTTCTTAGAATTTAGGGAATTATTATTATTATTATTTTTGCCTGCTTAATATAGAGTCAGGGAACCACACAGTCCACATGGATCTGATCCCACCCTGTGGTCACCCGTGGCTCAGGTCTGGCTCACAAGAGCCTGTGTGGAACTCTGGGTGATCACTCAACAAAGAAGTTCTCTTCTCCACTTGCCCGGTTAAAGTGGTGGAAGGAAGGTCTGGAGCTGCCAGTGGCCATCAGTGCTGCCATGTCAGGAAAGCAGAGCCCAGTGATGATGACTTTCCAATATTCTGGCACTTGGATGAAGCAGCATAGCCCCAGTAGATCTCTAGGATGCCTGGGAAGCATGGACAGAAGATAAAGGGGAAAAGAAAAAGGGAAAGAGAAGGACAGGGTAGAAGAATACTTCCTCTTTGCTGTAAGATCTAGGATGAGTTTCTTTGGGGAATAATACCCACCTTGCAGGGCTGGGCTGAGGGTTACAGCAAAATATGAAAGTTGCTAAGGAGGAACTAGGCTACCTACTGGCCACCTGAAGAGCTGGAGGGACCTAAGTTAGAGTCAGCCTCTGAAGCACCCTATTCTGCAAAATCTGATTTTCCTCTTCTGTAAGATGAGGAGTTCCTCATCTCTAACATGCCATCCAGTTCAGATCTTTGCAGGAAGTTTCTTCCCTTGGTAAACCTCTGTGTATGCACGAATAATGCAGGTGCAATGACCACAAATGCCCACCAAGGGTCACTGTAGGCCACGGCTGACTCGTCGCTTCATCTGTCATGTTAGGGCTGCCGATAGGTATGGCGGGAGACAGTGGAAAACCCCACACAGGCAACACTCCACGTCCCAGGGCAGGTCACGGGCCACACCCTGACCTTCCTTATAATGTGACGCGGACACTACCTTTTCTTGTGGGGTGGGGGGGAAGGGGGGCAGGCGGGCCACTTCTATTGGTCTTTCATTTCTCTATTTTCATCCATCTTTGTTCTTTGGCTCCTGTGGGCCTCTCATCACGGTGGCGTCTGTCGTCGCAGAGCACTGGCTCTGGGTGCATGCGCTCCAGAACTCCGGCTTGGTAATTGGACACATCGGTCTAGCCACTCTGTGGCACATGGGATCTTCCCAGGCCAGGGATCGAACTGGCGCCCCTTGCACTGCAAGGCGGTGTCCTTACCCACTGGACCACCAGGGAAGCCCCCAGACACTACCTTTTGCTTCCTTGTTTCCCAATCACTCTGCAGGTGCAATATGTGTTTGTTCATGACAAACTCTTCCTTTCGAGTAATAGTTTAGGCAGGTATTTTCTGTCTTCT
This sequence comes from Tragulus kanchil, assembly GCA_022376925.1. Lineage (NCBI taxonomy): Eukaryota > Metazoa > Chordata > Mammalia > Artiodactyla > Tragulidae > Tragulus > Tragulus kanchil. The sequence continues at coordinate 121,064,744 of JAIOJX010000001.1, read as the reverse complement.
GAAGAAAAGCCCTGTCTTGCTTGGAGACTGTTTTAGAACCAACAGTGGTCCCTCATGACTTGCCATTTCATGGACCATGTGAGTTCCAGCCTTAGGAGCAAGGGTCTGGGGAAGGTGGTGAGCATGTGAGTCCTGCGCACATGGATACTGCTCCTTCTCCTCAATGAATATCAATTCTATTCTATTTTTCAGAGAGGTTTACTTCTTTTGTGGGTCTGGAAGAGACTGTAATTGTCACTAAATCACCATGTTGACTCCTATATTTCCCATAGTCCCTTGAAGCTAGGCTTGAACCTGTGATTATTTCTGGCTAATGAACTTTGATTAGAAGTGACAGGTGTCACTCCTGGCTAAAGCAATTAAGAGTCTGTGTGTCACCTCCATCTACCTCTTTGCCTGCTATTTTGACTTGTCACGTGTCCCAGCTGGCACAGCCACAGAATGGAGGAGGATGAACTATGATGAAGAAATAAACCTTTCTGCATTAAGTCACTGAGATTCCAGGGGTTGTTTTTCATTACTGTAGCATCCTTATCCTGACTAACACAGTGGGAATGTGAACACATACAGAGAAAGTGATGGGCTTTATGCAGATGCTAACTGAAGCCCTTGCTATTTTAATTTCTAATTATTATTAATTTTGTTAATGACAAATTCGTAAACATTGGTGAAAGGAACATTCCTGTAAGCTGAGTGCTATGTCAAGGAAAGGGCCATTATCTAGCGAGCATAATTTTGGGTTCTAGTTGAACCTGGAAATTATCATATGGAGATTTTTTTTTATTATTATTTTTTAAACTTTTCCTTTTGCACTGAGGTATAGCCCATTAATACTACTGTGATAGTTTCAGGTGAACAGTGAAGGGCCTCAGCTCATATGGACATTTTAAGGCACTCAAATAAGATAACACTTGAATAACACATGCAGATGAATGCTGAAGCAACAGTCCTATGGAAAAATACCCACGAAGTTTCATAAAGGCTCCTAGGTGAAAGAAGCCTGACCACTTTTAAAATTGACGGTGGTGCCAAAATGTCTTGCCATGCTCTGGAGAGCAAGGCATTAGTGCTGTTGTTGTTGCTGTTGCTGTTTTCCCAAAACACAGACATTCCTCTTCTCTCTACCCTGGCCAAAATGGCATGCTATCCTAATTTTACCAAGATGAAAAGAACTTCAAACAATTTTTTCCCAAGCAGATTTATTTTTGATGTCTTTTGATTCCAAGTTCTAAACCAAAAGAAAGGAATTTTTAGTTTGATGGTTATAACCCTAATGATTTTTTTTCCCCCAGAAAGATATGGATATGGGAAAATTTAATAGAAAATGCTTCACTTATTATAAAATCTCTGGTGCATATCTCTAAAGCTCACTGGTGATTTAAGGATTTTTATGGTTAGTCACATGTAAGAGAGTTTACTTTCTGCATAATATAGCTGGATTCAGCTTTATTTACTGACAGATTTGCTTTTAACTGTCTTTCTCCTATTTTTATTTTCCCCATTTTATTAAGTCAGATGCTAGATTGTTCTTCAGCAGCCCATGTCTTCTCCTAGGACCTCAGGCTTGTCTTTCTGCCTTAGGGTTCAGTTTGAAAGTGAGTGATCTCCTCAGGGTCTCAATATCTCTCCAATAAGTGGAAACTTCCTCAAGGATCCACAGCTGCTATCACGTCAAGCTATTAAAGATGTCCTTAGAATCCATTCACCTCCGGGCTTCCCGAGTGACAATTCTTGGTAAGCTGAGAGGGGTATGATTCTCCTGAGTCCCCTGGAGACCTTCCCTTCAGGTGTCATAGATGCACTCTCTCTGCCTTGGGGAAACCACAGGCACTGTTCTTACATGGTAGTTCTGTCCCACACATTACATAGTGTGGAATGACTATAAGAGTCTATCCTTCTGTTTGCTTAAAATTTTAATACTTTAACTTAGGATCTTATGATTAACTACTAAAAATGTAAAATACCAGTGAAACAATATTAAACTTTTATAAGACATACTTCATTTTAACTTCTGTGGGCTCATGGTACCCTGGACTTGGTCTATATTAGTGGATTACAGTGAGCTCAGGGAACAAATGGAGGAGGCCAACTGTTATCTCTGTGTTTATGAGAGGCTTGCCATTGTCCCCAAACTTTCCAGGAGTTTCCCTCTATTTTTGAAGTAATACTGTCATATCATATCTTTTCTCTTCAAGGTACTAGGGAACATTCACAAGGCTGCACAAATCTTAACATGCTAGTGATAGGGGCTTCCCTGGTGGTCCAGTGGGTAAGGACACCGCCTTGCAGTGCAAGGGGTGCTGGTTCCACCCCTGGCCTGGGAAGATCCCACGTGCCATGGAGCGGCTGGACCCATGTGTCCAACTACTGAGCTGGAGCTCTGGAGCACATGCACCCAGAGCTGGTGCTCTGCAGTGACAGAGGCCACTGCGATGGGAGGCCCACACAGGCCAAAAGAACAAAGATAAATAAATGAAAGACCAATAGAAGTGGCCAAAAAAAAAAAAAAAATACCATACTAGCGATACTGTCTGTGGTCTGACCTGGGTTACACTAGTTATCTATTGCTGTGTAACACATTACCCTGAAATTCAGCAGCTTCCACAGCAAACATGCTATCTCACATACTTTCTGAAGGCTAGGAATCCAGTTGTGGCTCAGTTGAGTGGATCTGGCTTAGTATTTCTCATGAGATTGAAACTGAACTGTTGGCCAGGGCTGCATTCACCTCAAGGTTTGACTGGGGCTGTAGAATCTGTTTCTATACTTATGTGTATGGTTGGTGTGTGTGTATGCATGCTAAGTCGCTTCGGTTGCATCTGACTCTTTGTAGCCCCATGGACTGTAGTCTGCCAGGCTCCTCTGTCCATGGTATTCTACAGGCAAGAATATTAGAGTGCTCTCCAAAGAAGACATACAGATGGCCAAAAAACACATGAAAACATGCTCAACGTCGCTTGTTATTAGAGAAATATAAATCAAAACTACAATGAGATATCACCTCACACCCGTCAGAATGGCCATCTTCAAAAAACCTGCAGACAATAAATGCTGGAAAGGGTGTGGAGAAAAGGGAACCCTCTTGCATTGCTGGTGGGAATGTCAATTGATACAACCACTGTGGAAGACAGTATGGAGATTCCTTAAAAAACTAAACATAGAAGCACCATGTGACCCAGCAATACCACTATTAGGCTTATACCTGATGAAATAAAAACTGAAAGAGATACCTGTACCCCAATGTTCATTGCAGCACACTACACAATAGCTAGATCATGGAAGCAACCTAGATGTCCATCGACAAATGAATGGATAAAGAAGCACTGGTACATATATACAATGGAATACTTCTCAGCCACAAAAAGGAATACAGAAGATTCAGTCCTAATAAGATGGATGAATCTAGAACCTATTAAACAAAGTGAAGTAAGTCAAAAAGAGAAGGACAAGTATAGTAAACTAACACATATATATGGAATCTAGTAAGTTCGTACTGATAAATACACATGCAGAGCATCAGTGGAAAAACAGTCAGAGAGGACAGACTTATGGACATTGGGGACAGGGAAGAGTGGGTGAGAGGTATGGTAAGAGCAATATGGAACCCTATACTATCTTATGTAAAAGAGATAACTATTGCCAATGCGCTGTCAGTCTAAGGGATCTTACATGGGGGCTATGCAACAGCCTGGAGGGGTGGGATGGGGGGGAATGGGATATACATATGACTAACCTGGAATTATACATATCTGTAAACAACAAAACTATAAAATCAGAAAAGCAAAATAAAAAAACTTGTGATTGTGAAAAAAATGGTGAGATACAAAAGGAAAAGGAAAGGAATATTGGAGTACGTTGTCATGGCCTGCTCCAGGGAATCTTCCCAACCCAGCGATCAAACCTGTGTCTCCTGTATTGCAGGTAGATTCTCTACCACTGAGCCACCAGGGAAGCCCTGTATGATTGTTGCTAGGTCTCAATTTCTTACTGACTGTTGGGAACTTACATCTCTCTGTGGAGCTGCTCAAAACATGGCAGCTTGCTTTCCTCAGAGTGAGTGATTCAAGAGAGAGGATTGCAAGAAAGTGCCCAAGAGAGAAGCCACACTCTTTTTTAACTTAATTTTGAAGATGCCCTCCCTTCACTTCTGGTGTGTGCTACTGGTCACACAGACAAACCCTGGTACCACGTGTGAGAGAAATACACAAGAGAGTGAACAGCAAGAGGCAGGGATCACTGGGGCCACCTTGGAGCTGCTTACCACACAGACTCTTTCATTAACTCTCTTTTCCAGAGCGCCAAGATCTCTGACCCTTTGGTTCCTCCAATGTGCTATGGCTCTCCCTAGCCGCGCTGCCTCTATACATGCGATGCTCCACTCTTGTATCCCCTGGTTAACTTCTGCTCACCATTCCCTCAATCACCCATTTCCTAGAGAAGACTTATTCGCTCTTAACAGTTGTACTTTTACATTGAGTGCTTCATAAATCTCTCTCTCTCTCTCCCCCACCCTCTGGATGATAAACTCTTTAAGTTTCTGCTCATTTTTGCTCATGAATGTATCCTTGGATCAGTGGCTGACGCAAAGTAGATGTGTTGAATGGATAAATTTGTAAATAAAGCTCAAGGTCAGTATAAGGGGAAAATGCGTGAGAGGAAGTGTAGGTATTTAAGGACGATAGGTGTGTGAACTTGAATTCTGTGATGTAAAGAATTAGACATTTCTCCTACCTCTAATGTTCTCTATTCATCTATATGCTTCCTTTCTGCCTTTTCTTCTTTCCCCTCTTATCTTCTTCTCTGTGTTGTACTTCTGCTTATCTTTACCGCTTTATGCTCTGTCATCGTCTCATTGCTAGAAATTGTAGAAGGGGAAATACAGTGCTGGAACAGGAGAATGGAAGTGATCTGTGTAGTAGGAGTAAATGTTTTATAATAAAGAAGAGGAATTTGAGGGAAACCTTTTCTAGACCAGGTAACATGCTGCTAGCTTGTTGCACAAGTGAGTATTTGGGGCAGAGTGTCTTTGTATGTTCATTCAATAATATATTCATTTAACAAATATTCAGGAAGAACATTTTTTCCCAAAGAATGGATTGATTGTTAGGGATACAGACAGGCTGAGTGTTGGGAATATGAAGACTTAAGGAGACAAGTTTCCTAATACTAAGGAGATCTCTGTCTTGCACCTTGGTACTCAAAGTGTGGTCTAGGAATGGCAGCACCCACATCACCTGGGAACCTGTCAGGAGTGTAGCATCCTAGGCACTGCTAGATGAGCTAAATCAGGATTTACATGACAACCAGATGCCCAGGTCATCTGTATACCCATTAAAATTTAAGAAAGTACAGACATAAAAAAGTCGAGGACATCAGGTAAAGTATCTGCAAACACGGAGTGCTGTGGGCTCACAGCAGAATGCCACCTGGCTCTTGGCTGGCAATGGCAGGCCATGTGAGCGAGGAGGCCAGGAGATGGCAGATGAATGGGAATTTGGAAAGGGAAGGGTTCCCCAGCGTGTAGTGGGCAGAGGAAGCACAATACCTGGGGACTTGCTGGTGCTCAGAGGCAGGACCTATTCAATTAAATTTTAGCTATTCAGCTAAGTGATTCAGGAGTAGTACACCTGAAATGAACACAACACTGTAAATCAACTAGATGCCAATATAAAATAAAGATTAAACAGAAAAATGCAAGTTCTTCAACCTAGATAGAACTAGAGTTCCAAATAAGAAATGACAAGAGATGAGGGAATCAGATTAGGAATGGCTAACCTATGCCCTCCTAACAAGGATGGGCATTATTTTTTGAAGGCTTGGAGGGTCATCAATAATTTGAGCTCATGCTAGTGGGAAGTCATTCTGAGAGGGACAGGAGCAGAGTGAACAATACTATGATTGAGTAATTATTGAGCATGGATTATATGCTAGGTGCTATAACAAATGCTTAAGATGTGTTATTTCACTTAACCCACTGAACCAGCCTATGAGGAAGGAACTGTGACAACTTCTAGGGAGATGAGCAGTCTAGTCTTGCTGTTAATTTGCACGAGTTGGGGTTTAGGGAGAAAGTTCCCTTGGCGATGATACAGAAAGGCAGAATATGGTTGCTTTGCCTTTGGATCTCAAGTGCCCACTTATGCTATCTAGGGGACGACAGATTCTGGAGGGAGGGTCAACATTTCTGTCCACCTTGGTTTACGGCTTTCTGTTAAAAATATGTTTAGTTTGGGAAGAAAAATCTCCTTTGCCTCCTGACGTGGGTTATGCATTGTCAGCCAGCTCAAAACAGAGACCGCAGACAACTGCAGGTGTTCATGGGTTACTTTGAAAGCAAATTCCCTGAATAAACAGTTCAATCAAAACCCACCAGGTGTGCAGTCTCACAACCCGTCAAATCAAACTTGACTTCTGCATCCTGTGGAGAACCGTTTTTTCCAGGGTTGGCAATAGCCAGAATTGGGAGGTAGGACGCATTTGTCTTTGGGCTCCCCTCTGCCTCCCCTTTTTGGAAAACTGTCAGACTGAGTTGGATGTCTCTTCCTCATCAACACACACCTGGCTTGTGTCCATTTCCACAGGATCCTATCCATCCCCAAGAAAATGTGTCATGATATATCAATGAATTAAGACATTAATCCTTTCTAATGAGTTAGCCCAGCAATAAAATTGTCTCTCCCAGATAATGGATGCCTTGTATTTAGAGTGATGCTGATGTGGAGCATGGAAAACAGGAGTCGAGAAGGTTCTCTGCTTTTAGATGCCTTCTCTCCCGTTTTCATGATCCCTTGTTAAATGAACGATGACAGATAAAGAAAGAGGAAAGAATCCTCTTTTCCTAACTGGTCTCAACTGTTCCTTCTCTTGGTTTTGTGGTTTCTCTGGCTAACACCAACTGATCTTCTGGGTTATCTCTGTGACATGCAGCCTGATGGTGGGCTCCATCCATGATGTGCCAATGTTTTCTCTGAAGGGTACAATCGAGGTTTCCTTCATAACACATGTCCCTGATGTTGCAGTCTGAGCCCAGTACATTCTCCTCTGTTTTCCTTTCAGCTACTGCTATGGATGGTGCACTCCAAGGCAGCATGGTGCTGCCTCCCTTCTCAGAGAAGTTAGTCCCCTTGGGTTGGGTGCTGGTAAAATGGCTCATGGCCATGACCACTAAAATGAAGGGCATGCAAGAGGCTCACCAGTCTCCCTCCTTCTGTTGCCTGGCGTCTCCTGCCTGTTGTCCTCTCCCTTGCTCAGGGAACCCAGAGGCTGAGAAGCATGTCTTCTGCCTGGGTAGATGTACAAGCTGTGTCCAGATGGCAGTTTCTCCTTGCATTCTCCTTGTAGGAGAATTGCACATGCAATTACTGGTCCTCATTATGCCTGCCCTTCATTTGGATTCAGAATTGGTGAGGATGTTCATGGAGGAGGTGAGGAAAAAGCTATCAGGCTCCTCTGACTGACTGACTTTCCTTCCCCTATCTTCTAACATCATCTGGAGAAGTGGAAGAAGGATTGTGGGGAAAGGGCAACCATTGAGGTTCAGCTCCCTCCTAGGAAGCCCTGGGTGGAGGTGTTTGCTCCCATGTATTTATAACTCTCTTTAAAATAGGGCATCCTTAGGCCCCTCCTATATTGTTGGTGGGAATATAAGTTGGTACAACCACTTTGGAGAACAGTTTGGAGGTTCTTCAGAAAACTAAAGTAGCACTACCATAGGATCCAGCAATCCCACTCCAGGGTGTACATCCAGACAAAACTGTTATCCAAAAGTATACTAGGTCTGTATAGTCAAAGCTATGGTTTCCCAGTAGTCATGTATGGATGTGAGAATTGGACCATAAAGAAGGCTGAGCACCAAAGAATTGATGCTTTAGAATTGTGGTGCTGGGGTAGACTCTGGACAGTACCTCAGACTGGACCATAAAGAAGATGCTGAGCACACAAAGAATTGATGCTTTAGAATGGTTGGTAGACTCTGGACTGTTCTTCTCTGGGGGCTAACACCAACTGATCTTCTGGGTTATCTCTGTGACATGCAGCCTGATGGTGGGCTCCATCCATGATGTGCCAATGTTTTCTCTGAAGGGTACAATCGAGGTTTCCTTCATAACACATGTCCCTGATGTTGCAGTCTGAGCCCAGTACATTCTCCTCTGTTTTCCTTTCAGCTACTGCTATGGATGGTGCACTCCAAGGCAGCATGGTGCTGCCTCCCTTCTCAGAGAAGTTAGTCCCCTTGGGTTGGGTGCTGGTAAAATGGCTCATGGCCATGACCACTAAAATGAAGGGCATGCAAGAGGCTCACCAGTCTCCCTCCTTCTGTTGCCTGGCGTCTCCTGCCTGTTGTCCTCTCCCTTGCTCAGGGAACCCAGAGGCTGAGAAGCATGTCTTCTGCCTGGGTAGATGTACAAGCTGTGTCCAGATGGCAGTTTCTCCTTGCATTCTCCTTGTAGGAGAATTGCACATGCAATTACTGGTCCTCATTATGCCTGCCCTTCATTTGGATTCAGAATTGGTGAGGATGTTCATGGAGGAGGTGAGGAAAAAGCTATCAGGCTCCTCTGACTGACTGACTTTCCTTCCCCTATCTTCTAACATCATCTGGAGAAGTGGAAGAAGGATTGTGGGGAAAGGGCAACCATTGAGGTTCAGCTCCCTCCTAGGAAGCCCTGGGTGGAGGTGTTTGCTCCCATGTATTTATAACTCTCTTTAAAATAGGGCATCCTTAGGCCCCTCCTATATTGTTGGTGGGAATATAAGTTGGTACAACCACTTTGGAGAACAGTTTGGAGGTTCTTCAGAAAACTAAAGTAGCACTACCATAGGATCCAGCAATCCCACTCCAGGGTGTACATCCAGACAAAACTGTTATCCAAAAGTATACTAGGTCTGTATAGTCAAAGCTATGGTTTCCCAGTAGTCATGTATGGATGTGAGAATTGGACCATAAAGAAGGCTGAGCACCAAAGAATTGATGCTTTAGAATTGTGGTGCTGGGGTAGACTCTGGACAGTACCTCAGACTGCAAAGAGATCCAATCAGTCGCTCTTAAAGGAAATCAACTCTGAATATTCATTAGACTGATGCTGATGCTGACACTCCAATACTTTGGCCATCTGATGGGAAGAGCTGACCCACTGGGGAAGACCCTGATGCTGGGAAAGACTGAGGCAAAAGGAGCAGGGGCTAGTAGAGGATGAAATGGTTAGATAGCATCACTCAATGGACATGAACTTGAGCAAACTCTGGGAGACAATGGAGGACAGAGGAGTCTGGCTTGCTACAGTCCATGAGGTCGCAAAGAATCAGACATGACTTAGTGACTGAACAACAACAACAACAATGGCCAAAAGTTAAGAAACAAATATTTTTGTATACTGCTGATAGATGTACAAATTGATATAACCCCTTTGGAAAACGTGTTAGAAATAAACATAAAAACCTTTAAAAATTTTCACCCTTTTAGAGTCTGCACTTCAACTTAAGATAAAACAGGAGGCACATGAATTTGAATCTATATGGAGAAATGACTACAAGGATGCTCTGTGTAGTACTTCTTTTATGAAAACTTGGAAAGTAATAAAATATTAATATCCGCAAAATGTGGTTGATTTAAATAAATGATGAAGTGCTGTGCACACTGTATGAAAATACTTAATAGCAGGAGATAGCATTAGAAAGTGGCTTCTGAACAGTATCATGAAATGACATCATGTTGCAAAATAACTTTAAATATTTGTACAAACTGAGAAAAGAAAACGCTTCAAGATGTGAACTAAAGTATTGAAGGGTAGGAAGTGAAGGGAAAGAGAAGGAGGGTAATAATGTTTATTTTCTATAGCTTCTACAGGGCATATATATATACTCTATTTGTCTCAAGAAAATAAACACTAATGAGAATAAAAGTATGGCAAAAGAATTAAAGGTAGAAAAATGATAAGCAAGTAAGGATGAATTTAATACATCAAATGTATATCCCAACATCTGGCACACTAAAAGAGATGAGCCTTGCATTTAAGAAGTACTTTTCTCCCAAGAGAATGAGAATACAAGCTACACACTGGGAGACAATATTTGCAAAAGACACAGCTGATAAAGGACTGTTATCCAAAATACACAAAGAACTCTTATGACTCAACAATAAGAAATCAAACAACCCAATTAAAAAATGGACGAAAGACCTGAACAGACACCTCACAATGAAGATATACAGATGGCAAGTAAGCGTGTAAAAAGATGCTCAACATCATATGTCCTTAGGGAAATGCAGATTAAAACAACAGTGAGATACTGTTCAACACTATAGAGAACAGATGTGTGGTTGCCAAGGGGGAGGGGACGGAGGGAGAAGGATGGACTGGGAGTCTAGAGTTAGTAGATGCAAACTATTACATCCAGAATAGATAAACAACAAGGTCCTATTGCATAGCGTAGGGAACTATATTTGATATTTTGGGATAAACTATAATGGAAAAAATATAAAAAGAATGTATATATGTGTATAATTGAGTCACTTTATTGTACAGAAGAAATTAACACAACACTGTAAATCAAGTATACTTCAATCAAAAAAGGAGCAGCTTTGCTCTAGTGCCAATTCCTAGCCACAAGGAATTGGAGCAACTGGGAACTCTCATTCATTGCTGGTAAGCGATGATGGTAAACAGCCACTAGTGAAGACAGTTTGGCAGTATCTTACAAAATTAAATATACTATCGGCATATGATTCAGCAAGCATGCTTGTTGGTATTTACTTAAATGAACTGAAGATTTATGTCCACACAGAAAACCTGCACATGAATGTTTATAGCATTTTCATATGTAATTATCAAAACTTGGAAGCAACTAAGATGTCCTTCAATAAGTGAATGGATAAACTCTGGTGCATCCAGACAATGAAATATTATTCAGGGATAAAAAGAAATGAGTTCTCAAGCTATAAAAAGCGACAGAGAAAACTTAAGTGCATATTGTTAAGAGAGAACTCAATTTGAAAAGACTGTTTACTGTATAACTGCAACTATACGACACACTGGAAAAGGTCAAAATATAGAGACAATAAAAAGATCAGTGGTTTCTAGGGGTTAGTAGGGAAGGAAGGATGAGTAGACAGAGCACAGAGGATTTTTAGGGCAGTGAAATTATTCCATGTGATACTATATGGCAGATACTTGTCATCATACATTTGCCTAAACCCACAGAATGTACAACACAAAGACTGAACCCTAATGTAACTATGGAATCTGGGTGACTATAATGTGTTAATGTAGCTTCATTGTGACAGATGTAGTACTCTGGTTGGGGATGTTGATAATGGGGGAGGCTGTGAAAGTGTTGGGGTGGGGACTATATGGCAAATCAATATAGTTTCTGCTCACTTTTACTGTGAACCCAGAAGTGCTTTAAAAAATAAATTCTATTATACAGAGAGAGACTCCATATGCCCACTTGAGCCAAAGTAAAGACATTTCATAGTTTAGAAGGAGCATATGTAATAGACTCTCTGTCCATTGAAAATTAAAAATTTTCTCAACAAATATCATGGGTGCATACTGCATAACTTCACTCGTGTCCAATTCTTTGTGACCTTGTTGACGGTAGCCCACCAGGCTTCTCTGTCCATGGGATTTCCCAGGCAAGAATACAAGAGTGGATTTCCATGCCCTCCTTCAGGGGATCTTGCTGACCCAGGGCTCGAACCTGCATCTCTTGTATTGTCAAGCATATGTTTGTCACCTGGGAAATCCAAATGGAAGACAAGGTCAGCATTTAATGTATGTACAATTGAACCGAGTAGACAGCAGAGTGTGCCGACAATGTACAAACACTATTTCCTAGGACTGAGGTTTTGCTAAGTGACTGGTTCTCCTTTTTGACGAGTAGTCAGCCTCCATGCTGTCAATACAGTTGGATCCAGAAGCACTAAACTCAGGAGAGCCAGGGATAAGGTTGATTCTCATGGAATTCGAATATTTACCTGGGAAGAAATTCATTCAGATACTGCATGGTGGTAGGCAGACCCACCCAGGGTCACCCATGGGCCAGGCAAGGCTTTCTTAGAAAGTATTTCTGGGTTGGTTTCCAATACATGGCTGGTCTGGGAGAACATGAATATTTTATCTTCTCTCAAAGTCTAACTTTTCTTCTTTCTTCTGTTTTCTTCTGTTTACTTACTCAGCCTCATCATCCCTTCCTTTCCTTTTTCTCTCTTCCCCCTTTTCTTTTTACATTTTTACTGAAATATTTTCGATTTACAGTGTTGTGTCAGTTTCAGGCATAAAGTGATTCAGTCATATATATATATGTATGTATATATAAATACATATTTACTAGATTCTTTTCCATTATAGGTTGTTACAAGATATTGAGTATAGTTCCCTGTGCCATATAGTAGGTCCTTGTTAGTTATCTATTTATACACAGTAGTGTATATATTTTAATCCCAAGAATGGGGTAAGCTAGAAATTAGGAGGTTGGGAATCACAGATACACACTACTATATATAAAATAGACAAGCAGACTCTACTATATAACAAAGGAAATATTACTCAAATATTTTTTTAATAACATATAAGGGAGAAGAATCTGAAAAAGAAGAGCTATATCATGAGACTTTTATTGTAAAAAAGGGAATAGATATATATGTAAGACTGAATCACTGAGCTGTACACCTGAAACTAACAGGATATTGTAAATCAACTGTACACCAATTAACAATCTCAAACTCCTGATTTATCCCTCCCTCACCCCTTCACTATCCTCTTTGGTTATCATAAGTTTGTTTTCTATGTCTGTAAGTTTATTTCTGCTTTGTAAATTCATTTATATCACTGTCTAGATTCCACATGTAAGTGGTATCATATCATCTTTCTCTGTCAGACTTATTTCACTGAGTCTGATCATCTAGCTCCATCCACCTCTTCCCATGTCTTGTCTGCCCTTCTCTCCTCTTTTCTATCATCTCCCACAGCCTGGAAGCTCGCTCTCCCAGTTGGCATGCGGCACTCTGCCTTCTCACGTAGAAGGAGATTTTGTTAATAATTAAGTAGGGAGACAAAAGTATATTGAGCAAAGCTTAACTGCCAGGGCAATGCAGATTAAGGAAAGAAACAGGGAAATTAATTATGAAGATGAGACTGTTTTCTTTCATTTCATTTTGACAGTCTGATAAGGGCTCACCAGGAAGAGACCAACACTTGATGTGACAGAAAACTACTGCTTTTTTTCCCCCTGGGAAATGACTTTTGAGTTTCTCTGTTCTTTTTCTTTTGCAGCTTTATCCTGAGTGAGCTTGTAGGATGGGGGCAGGACTTAATATATTCTTGAGGTTGCCTGATGTTTTTTTTTTCTGGCATTTTACATGGTCCAGCCACACTTACACTGCAAGGAACTTTTACATGACTCCATAGCTAGTGACACCCTTAAAGGAAGCACTTCGATGTTTTGTCCTCATTAATTGCTACCAATTGAGCTATACCCCGAGAAGACCAAAACCTTTCTAAGTATCTTTTAGAATTCTATGAAGATAAAAGAAGTACCTGAAATATTTTTTAAAAATGTGTTACACAGTCAAGGAGATGGTAAAATAAAAGGAAAGTAACACCATGCCATGTTTCTTAGTTGGTTATTAGGTGTTGGCATTTAGAAAGGAAAACAGGCATTAGTGCATATTTAATTGCTTCTGAAAGATCAAATGTGTCTCTGTGTCTGAGCAACAGATATTTAGAGCCAAGGTTATAGATATTAAACCCTAAGGATGAATTTTCCCTCCTGTTTGTGAGCTGATAAAGAACTCTCCAGAACTGTCTTGTGCTTCATAGCAGAGCTCTGGCGGCCTCAGAGGATTTAGAAAGAAGGCAAATACAAATACAGAGGCACAGAGTCAGTTCTTTTGTGAGCAGAGTTTCTAGTTCATCAGTGGGCTTTCAGGTTTTTTTTTTTTTTTTTTCCTGATCATCCTGAGAAAAATGTATCATAAATAAAAACTGAGGAGAAATTTAAAAAGAAAAAAAAAGACAAGAGGTGGTTTGCTCTATATGAGAAGAATTGCTTGTGACTAGTGAATATTCTTCACTATCTTCCCAAGTTTGCTCAAACTCATGTCCATTGAGTTGGTGATGACATCCAACCATCTCATCCTCTGTCATCCCCTTCTCCTCCTGCCCTCAGTCTTTCCCAGCATCAGGGTCTTTTCCAATAGGTTGGCTCTTCCCATCAGGTGGTCAAAGTAATCGAGCTTCGGCTTCAGCATCAGTCCTTCCAGCGAATATTCAGGGTCGATTTTTTTTTAGGAGTGACTGATTTGATCTCCCTGCAGTCCAAGGGACTCTCAAGAGTCTTCTCCAGCACCACAGTTCAAAAGTATCAGTTCTTCAGTGCTTAGCCTTCTGTATGGTCCAATTCACATTCATACATGGACTACTGAGAAAACCATAGCTTTGACTAGACATGCTATCTAAAATCAGAAGCCAACTCTTTTTTTTTTTTTAAATAAGCTTTATCGAGGTATAATGGACATACCAGAATACCACTCTCTTCTGGTGTACAATTCAATGATTTTTAGTAAACTTATACAGTTGAGTAACCATCACCACAATCCAATTTCAGAGCATTTCCGTCACCAGCAAACTACAGAGTTTGTAAATCAAGTTTTACTGGAACACAACCATGCCCATTCTTTATGTATTGTTAGGGCCACTTTCTCTCTACAATGAAGCAGGGTTCAGTAGTTGCAATAGGAATCTCATGGCCTGCAAAGCCCAAAATATTCACCAGCTTGGCCTCTTACGGGAAAAATTTGTTGACTTTTACTTTACAGGGAAACATGAAAAATGACAAATTTGAAAATTGCCCAATGTAATCAAGATGTGTTACTCAGATAAAACCTGTTCTATTTTTAGACATCAATTTTGAGAATCACCAGATTCATCTTTAGCCTCAGTTATCTTCATCTGTAAAAAAGGAACAGTTTCTAACTCATAGGGCTGTTATAAACATGAGGTTGAGGTGACACATGTAAAACACATTTAGCATAGAGCAGGGGTGCATGAGAAGTATTTACTAAATTACTCTCTGTACTCTGAGATGTCAGTGTTCATTTTGCTGCTAAGCCAGACTGAGAAAGTGAAATCATTTTGTAAACCGACTCACAAAGGAAAGTTGGCTATTTAAAGGGAAACTGCAAGCCCTTCTTGAATGCTCTGGGAAAGTAGCATAGTCTTTTTTCATGCCTTTGTTGAGGAGGGCAGGATAGGGGCAGTTGCAGCAACGTATGTCTAGAAATCCTCACAAATCCATGTTCAAGACGAGGGTCACTATTCTTCCTCATCATGCAGGCCCCATGCATGCGCCCAGAGCAGCTGGTCAGGTGTCTCCAGTTATTCAATTTCTGTAGAACAACCTTGGGGTTTGTGATCAAATGGTTAGATTAAATTGAAAGAGAGATTAGAGATCATGTGGTTGGGTTTTGTAATTTCTGGAAGAGTCTTGAGGGCTTGGGAGATAAGAATTACATGAAAAGAGTTAAGTTCAATGGTTTTTCCAGTTAGAAACAAAATGCATGACTATATCAGGGTAAAATATATGTACACATCTAACGAGCTAAAGAGACACAAAATTAAATCAACCGAGGCAATTGCCTTGGTGGGGGGTCAAAGAGTATAATCTATCTTGAAAATATGACGCATTAAAATGATGTGCACCACTCCATGTGAGTTTTGAAGTTGCTGTTATAGAGAATAAGTAGGAAAAGCAGGGAACACTTCAAAAGTCATTCTAAGTCACCTTCACCCTGGTATCAAAATCAGACAAAAACACTACCAAATAAAGAAAATTATAGGACACACACTAGAAAAGGAAACAGCAATCCACTGCAGTATTCTTGCCTGGATAAGCCCATGGATAGAGGAGCCTGAGGAGGCTATAATTCATAGTCACAAAAGAGTCAGACACCACTTAGCAACTAAACAGCAACAACAGGCCACAAACAAACTTGAAATGGCTTAAATACTTAAAATAAAGACATGATACCATGAAACTCCTGGAAGAGAACATAGGCAAAATATTCTCTGACATAAATCATAGCAATGTTCCCTTAGGTCAGTTTCCCAATGCAAAAGAAATAAAAGCAAAAATAAACAAATAGGACCTAATCAAACTTATAAACTTATGCAAGCAAAGAAAACCATAAAGAAAACAAAAAGACAATTTGTGGACTGGGAGAAAATATTTGCAAATGATTTGAGCAACAAAAAATTAATCTCCAATATGTACAGCTCATAAAACTCACTATCAAAAAAACAACCCAATAAGAAAATGGTCAAAAGATAAATAGATATTTCTCCAAAGAAGAGATACAGATGAAAAGATGCTCAACATCACCAATTATTAGAAAAATGCTCATATATGATGATCACACTAAACATAGTAAGTTAAAAGAGAAAGAGAAATACCGTATGATATCATTTATATGTAGAATCTAAATTATGGCACAAATAAACTTATCTACGAAAGAGACTCACAGACATAGAGAAGAAACTTGTGGTTGCCAAGGGAGAGGAGAGGGAGGGATGGGTTGGGAGTTTGGGACCAGCAGATGCAAACTCTTATGTACAGAATGGACAAACAACAAGGTCTTACTCCATAGTACAGGTAATTATATTCAGTATCCAGTGATAAACCATAATGGAAAAGAATATGAAAAGTAATGAATATATATATGTGTGTGTGTGTGTATAACTGAATCACTTTGCTGTACAGCAGAAATTATCACAACACTGTAGGGCTTCCCTGGTGGTCCAGTGGGTAAGGACACCGCCTTGCAGTGCAAGGGGCGCCGGTTCAATCCCTGGCCTGGGAAGATCCCACGTGCCAGGGAGTGGCTGGACTGATGTGTCCAACTACCGAGCTGGAGCTCTGGCGCACATGCGCCCAGAGCCAGCGCTCTGCGAGGACAGAGGCCACCGCGATGGGAGGCCAACAGGAGCCAAAGAACAAAGACGGATGAAAATAGACAAATGAAAGATCAGTGGAAGTGGCCCGCCCGCTCCCCTCCCTCCCCACCCCATCCCCCAAAAAAGATAAATAAATAAAATAAATGTTTTAAAAAATAATTTAAAAAAAGAAATTATCACAACACTGTAAATCAACTATACTTCAATAAAATAAAATTTAAAAACTCTCTAAAAAGAAACTAAATCTAGTGGGTTGTACTCATTGCATAATGCAATAAATACAATCTGTAGTCATTAGGGTGCTTTAAAAATTTGACTGGATATAGTATAATATTAAGTAACATGAAGTTGTGTGACACAAATGGAAACTGCCCTTCCTCCCATGCCCTGAAATCCAAAGGTGTGTGTGAACTGTCCCAATCACTGATGTTTGGGGTTTTTTTTTTGGCCACTTCTATTGGTCTCTCATTTATTTATTTCCTTTGTTCTTTGGCCCGGTGTGGGCCTCCCATCACAGTGGCCTCTCTCGCCGCAGAGCACCGGCTCTGGGCGCATGCACTCCAGAGCTCCGGCTTGGCAGTTGGACACACTGGTCCAGCCGCTCCATGGCACTCAGGATCTTCTCAGGCCAGGGATCAGCCTGGCGTCCCTTGCACTGCAAGGTGGTGTCCTTACCCACTGGAACACCAGGGAAGCCCTCACTGATGTATTTTGGAAGGAGGAGGAATCAGTTGACATGCATCATCTTAATAGAAATTTGTAGAGGATAGCCAATTGGAGCATGGAACACATAGCATAGAGCTCGTAATTTCTTAATTAGGCTCATGAAGTAGCTTTCATAAAATATGTATTTGTATGTTTTCCTCTTCTATTAATATAGCATGAGACTGAAAATAGAGAAACAACATTATCCTCAAAGTCCATAACCTTTTAGAGAGCCAGAGTTTAGTGTTTTTGCGAGGAGCTATGGTTTAAAATGAATCACTTGAAATATGTTGGCTACCTCTGTGACTGCCATGGCTTGAGCTGCCTTCATCCCATAATTATATAGCATGACTTCCTCTGAAGGTGAGCTCCAAGTAATTTATTTTTATTTTTATTTTTTTAAAGATTTATTTATTTATTTGTTATGGGCGGGGGTCGGGTTGGGGAGGGAGAGGAGCAGGCGGGCCACTTCTTTGGTCTTTCATTTGTCTGTTTTCATCCGTCTTTGTTCCTTGGCTCCCGTGGGCCTCCCATCGCGGTGGCGTCTGTCGTTGCTGAGCGCTGGCTCTGGGCGCATGCGCTCCAGAGCCCCGGCTCGGTAATTGGACACATCGGTCCAGCTGCTCCGCGGCACGTGGGATCTTCTCAGGCCAGGGATCAAACCGGCGCCCCTTGCACTGCAAGGCAGTGTCCTTACCCACTGGACCACCAGGGGAAGTCCTCCAAGTAATTTATAAAAATCCAAAAATTTTAGCTTACTCTGTTACATTAGGTATCTTAAACTTTAGCTCACTAAAATATTTTCCACGTCTATTTATACTTATACATCTTTCTGTGTATATAATATAAACAGAAATTTATGAACACCCACTTCTGTAGCACTTGTCTGCATAATAAGACCCAGCAGGAACAGTTTGGTTTGTGTACACTGACTATATCAGATTTTACAGATTTTTATTCTTTTGAGCAGAAAAGAAATGCATCATAACATAACAATGTAATTTCCTTCATAAGTGATGCAGTACTTTAATATGGAACTACATAAGAGGCTCCCTTTTTCAAGTTACGACTGAATGAAGGGCTATAGTAATTTTTACAAAAGAGATCATGTTTTGTAGCTATCATGTTTCATGACTCTTGATGGTGAACATGCACACCTGCTATTTCTATTTTAGAATATGGTAAGTTTCTTTGGGTCACTGAAGGCCATTGAAGGAATATTAATTCATTATGAGCATTTTCCAGCACATAGACCTTTTCTATCATTTTTCCAAGTATACTAATTAGAAAAACAGAGAAAAAAACAACATTATCCTCAAAGTCCATAACCTTTTAGAGAGCCAGAGTTTAGTGTTTTTGCGAGGAGCTATGGTTTAAAATGAATCACTTGAAATATGTTGGCTACCTCTGTGACTGCCATGGCTTGAGCTGCCTTCATCCCATAATTATATAGCATGACTTCCTCTGAAGGTGAGCTCCAAGTAATTTATTTTTATTTTTATTTTTTTAAAGATTTATTTATTTATTTGTTATGGGCGGGGGTCGGGTTGGGGAGGGAGAGGAGCAGGCGGGCCACTTCTTTGGTCTTTCATTTGTCTGTTTTCATCCGTCTTTGTTCCTTGGCTCCCGTGGGCCTCCCATCGCGGTGGCGTCTGTCGTTGCTGAGCGCTGGCTCTGGGCGCATGCGCTCCAGAGCCCCGGCTCGGTAATTGGACACATCGGTCCAGCTGCTCCGCGGCACGTGGGATCTTCTCAGGCCAGGGATCAAACCGGCGCCCCTTGCACTGCAAGGCAGTGTCCTTACCCACTGGACCACCAGGGGAAGTCCTCCAAGTAATTTATAAAAATCCAAAAATTTTAGCTTACTCTGTTACATTAGGTATCTTAAACTTTAGCTCACTAAAATATTTTCCACGTCTATTTATACTTATACATCTTTCTGTGTATATAATATAAACAGAAATTTATGAACACCCACTTCTGTAGCACTTGTCTGCATAATAAGACCCAGCAGGAACAGTTTGGTTTGTGTACACTGACTATATCAGATTTTACAGATTTTTATTCTTTTGAGCAGAAAAGAAATGCATCATAACATAACAATGTAATTTCCTTCATAAGTGATGCAGTACTTTAATATGGAACTACATAAGAGGCTCCCTTTTTCAAGTTACGACTGAATGAAGGGCTATAGTAATTTTTACAAAAGAGATCATGTTTTGTAGCTATCATGTTTCATGACTCTTGATGGTGAACATGCACACCTGCTATTTCTATTTTAGAATATGGTAAGTTTCTTTGGGTCACTGAAGGCCATTGTCACCCAAGTAATGAGGAATATTAATTCATTATGAGCATTTTCCAGCACATAGACCTTTTCTATCATTTTTCCAGCAGTTTTGTATACTAATTAGAAAAACAGATTTTTGATACAACATTATAAATACTATGTACTTAGTTTTGTTTCCTATATGGAAATAAATGACTGAGGACATAAAGCCACAAGACACCCATTCTACAAACTGGGCACTGTTTGAGGCTTTGACAGTAATTTGTTAGGTTGTGTTAAGAACCCAAGGAAGTAAGTCAGTTCACAGAAATAACAATCATCTATTGTATTTAAGTACCTGATGACTTGCAACCATCTTTCCACCCAAGTTCAGAACCACTTCAGAAGTAAATTTGGAGTCCAACTGATGTATATGTAATTATCAACTGAGGAGGTGATTGAAACCTGAAATCCAGGGGCAAATGCACTTTCCAGTACACTCCCACTGACCTGAACTCTGGGCTCCAGCTGCATCTGAATTCCCACGCAAACTTCCAGAAGCAAATGTTGTATGTGTGGGTCTTTGGCATGCAGGCTTCCTACTGAGTCTGGCCTGTGAAGCTGGCCTGGGCCCTGTGTGTAGAATCAAGAAAGCTGGCACGGCCAGCAATAAAGACAAGAGGGCAGGAGAATCCAAAGCTAGAGGCCCTCAAGAGAGTGAAAACTGTGGCTTCCTCCCTCAGTCTCCTTGGGCGAGGGCCAGCTGTCCTGCTGGTGGGCAACTACCAATGATGCCTGCGTTGCTGGTTTCATGAAAACACGTGGTGTTTAAACAATTAGGAAGTGGTTCTGTCATGTTTGTTGAGCCTAACATGACCCTCTGATTTCTTCCGTCTAAACTGCATCCTTTTAGAGGCGAGCTTTGGGGTGCATGGATACATCTATCTGTATCCCTGAGTCCCTATGATGTCCACCTGAAATTATCACAATATTGCTAACTGGCAATACTCGAGTATAAAATAAGCAGGTTTTGTTTTTTTTAAAAAAAAAAAAAAAAAGGAAAAAAGAAGTTACATCCTTTTAGATCTGTAAGGGCCCAAGAAAATGATTTTATCAAATCTTTTTTCTGTATAGTAAACTGAGCTTAAGAAATGAAAATGATTTATCCAAATTCACATGGCAAGTTTGTGGAACTCCCGAGGCAGGCAGCCTGGTTCAGAGTCATTCTGCTTTCCCTCTCTTTGTTGGTCCTGGGGCCCCACCAGCACCAGTACCACCAGAGAGCTGCTAGAAACACAGAAACTCAGACCTCACCCAGGACCAGAGAATCAGAATCTGCCTTTCTTCGTGTTGGAGACTGAGGCGAGTTTTGTACTTGCTCCTCCTCCTAAGCTCCTTTCTGGGTGACAGAGAAAATGCACAAAGTATTTTTTTTGTGGGGGTAGGGGGGGGTGGGGGGGAGGGAGGGGGTGGGTAGGCCGCTTCTATTGGTCTTTCATTTGTCTATTTTCATCCATCTTTTGTTCTCTGGCCCGTGTGGGCCTCCCATCGCGGTGGCCTCTGTCCTCGCAGAGCGCTGGTTCTGGGCGCATGCGCTCCAGAGCTCCAGCTTGGTAATTGGACACATGGGTCCAGCCGCTCCGCGGCACATGGGATTTTCCCAGGCCAAGGATCAAACTGGCGCCCCTTGCACTGCAAGGCGGTGTCCTTACCCACTGGACCACCAGGGAAGCCCTACACAAAGTATTGAAAGTCAAATGATGTCAGCATTATTAAGGCAGGGTGAACGTTTGTTAACTCTCAAATACAGAGTTCTCTAGGATGAACTGCGCTTTAGGGAGATGTCCAGTGTGGATATTCCTGCTTCCTCCTTAAATCTAGACCCTTGTGTCTCTGCCTGTTGGAAGAGTGGAGTCTGAAGGGCACTCTTTATGTCCACCTACCCATACTATTTCAGGGACGGGGCAGGCCTGCCTCACATATGGAGTGGCTAGTAGGACATGTTGAAGCAGGAGGAATGGAAAATTTCCTTTTCCTACAGAAGCTCTGTCCAGGAGGCCCCATTCCACGGATGTGAGATATCAAGGTGGGGGACTCTGTCCTGACAGGTCACCTAGCTCACAAAGGGCAAAGACAGAAGGAGGTTGACTGGACTGTGGTCATTAAGGCATCATGACACTATCGATTAAGAAAAATATCAGGCTTCCCTGGTAGCTCAGTGGTAAGAATCCGCCTGCCAATGCAAGAGACATGGGTTCGATCCCTGATATGGGAAGATCCCACATGCTGTGCAGCAACTAAGCCCATGAACCACAACTATGGAGCCTGTGCTCTAGAGCCACAACTATTGAGCCCATGTGCTGCAACTACTGAAGCCCTTGTGCTCTAGAGTTCCAGAACAAGAGAAGTCACTGCAACAAGAAGCCTGCTCATCTCAACTAGACAGTAGCCCCGACTCTGCAACTAGAGAAGAGCCTGTGGCAGCAGTGAAAACCCAGAATAGCTAGCAATAAATAAATAAATAAATAACATAAAATGTCTAATTCATTAAAAAAAAAAAGAAAGAAAGAAAGAAAAATATCACCCTCACCCTCTGAAGGCCCTGAACTCTAACCAGTTGGGTTTTTCATGATTTCTGTTGAGAGGAATCTTTGGGGAGAGAAAGATCAAAGGTGTTCTCACACTCTTGGCTGTCAGGTGGAGAGGTGTGGAAATCTCCTCCTGTATGGAAATGTGAAGGGGTATATTGATGTGAAGAGTGGTGGAAACATTTGTCTTTCACTCCAACTTGCATTCAGCAGCCCTGACCAGAAGGTCATCTACTGGACTGGGGCCTCTTAAGTATGCTGTTCAAGTAAATGTGGCATCATGGGATACAAGGTAGCATTTTTGAGTGTCTTCCATGTTCCAATAATGCTATATACTTACCTAATTTCACCATCATATAATCTAATGCTCATAGTAACCAGGTGGAGGTACATCTTACTTGGGGGTTAGGGTCTACAGTTAGCTAGGAAGGGTAACTAACAAAATGATCCTTGAAAAACCCTTAGGAAAAGTGCCACACTGGCAAGAGATTTATCTTCTTTTAGTAAGCCCACAGCTATGTTTCTCTTCAGCTTTGGAGCAGAATTCTAATTTTTGTTTTTCAGTTGAAACTGAGGTAAAGTAATTTTTTAGGGAATATAGTATATGTAAAAATATGTATCTTTTAAAATTAGAGTTATATTTAGCTAGTCTGTTGCTTATACTGTGTAAGAAGCAGTAAAAATGAGGACCGAGTGAGGGTGTACTCAGTGATATTTCTTATCTTACAATGATGCTAGATCATGAACTTTTTTGTGTGATAAGTGGGAAGAATGATATATTTTTCTTTTTTTTCACCAAGATCACACAATAGAATCTATTTAATGGTGCAAATGATGAGACTGTTTTATTATGGTTTGTTAGTCAGGGCTGATGAGGATATACTGCAGTCCTGAAGTCTCAGCGGCTGAGCTCAACAAAGGCATATTTCTCATACACGTGAAGTGTGATTAGGCAGTCATCCACCATGAAGAGACTCAGCAAGCCAGGCTGTTTCCAGGCTGTGTCTTTACCATCGCATCTTGGAGCATCTGTGATCAATTCTCCAGAGAAGAGAGCTGAAAGGTCCTGTACACAGGTTCTTAAATGGCTTTGGCCCAGAAGGCTATACACATAGCACATGCTCACAGGTCACTGGACAGAACCAAGTACACAGTCTAATTTAACTTTAAAGAGGCTGAGAAACATGGAGGAGGTAACATTTAAAGTCAAAAGCTATTGGCCAGAGAAGATCAAAGGTGTTCTCACACTCTTGGCTGTCAGGTGGAGAGGTGGAAATCTCCTCCTGTATGGAAATGTGAAGGTATATTGATGTGAAGAGTGGTGGAAACATTTGTCTTTCACTCCAACTTGCATTCAGCAGCCCTGACCAGAAGGTCATCTACTGGACTGGGGCCTCTTAAGTATGCTGTTCAAGTAAATGTGGCATCATGGGATACAAGGTAGCATTTTTGAGTGTCTTCCATGTTCCAATAATGCTATATACTTACCTAATTTCACCATCATATAATCTAATGCTCATAGTAACCAGGTGGAGGTACATCTTACTTGGGGGTTAGGGTCTACAGTTAGCTAGGAAGGGTAACTAACAAAATGATCCTTGAAAAACCCTTAGGAAAAGTGCCACACTGGCAAGAGATTTATCTTCTTTTAGTAAGCCCACAGCTATGTTTCTCTTCAGCTTTGGAGCAGAATTCTAATTTTTGTTTTTCAGTTGAAACTGAGGTAAAGTAATTTTTTAGGGAATATAGTATATGTAAAAATATGTATCTTTTAAAATTAGAGTTATATTTAGCTAGTCTGTTGCTTATACTGTGTAAGAAGCAGTAAAAATGAGGACCGAGTGAGGGTGTACTCAGTGATATTTCTTATCTTACAATGATGCTAGATCATGAACTTTTTTGTGTGATAAGTGGGAAGAATGATATATTTTTCTTTTTTTTCACCAAGATCACACAATAGAATCTATTTAATGGTGCAAATGATGAGACTGTTTTATTATGGTTTGTTAGTCAGGGCTGATGAGGATATACTGCAGTCCTGAAGTCTCAGCGGCTGAGCTCAACAAAGGCATATTTCTCATACACGTGAAGTGTGATTAGGCAGTCATCCACCATGAAGAGACTCAGCAAGCCAGGCTGTTTCCAGGCTGTGTCTTTACCATCGCATCTTGGAGCATCTGTGATCAATTCTCCAGAGAAGAGAGCTGAAAGGTCCTGTACACAGGTTCTTAAATGGCTTTGGCCCAGAAGGCTATACACATAGCACATGCTCACAGGTCACTGGACAGAACCAAGTACACAGTCTAATTTAACTTTAAAGAGGCTGAGAAACATGGAGGGGGGAGGTACATGGCTATTTAAAGTCAAAACTGTTCAAGGTTCATCTGCATATGTTTACATACATAGGTCTGTAAATGGAAAGACAAAAAATAGTCTAAGAGGACACATATCAAAATTTTAAATGTAGTTACTTTTTTTAGAAAGGACAGTAGTTTTATATAGGACTTCTATTTACTTATTAATCCATATGCTTCTATACTGTTTGATTTTTTTACAAAGGGAATGCATTTTTACCTATAATAAATAACTTTGAAGTAAAATAGCTTATGTACCTTCATTGTTACTTTCTTTAAATACACTATATAATTCTGAATTCCAAAACTCATGAAGAAAAACCTTAAGAGTGCTTCCCTGATGGTTCAGTGGTAAAGAATCCACTTGCCAATGCAGGAGATATGGGTTTGATCCCTGGTCCAGGAGGATCCCATAGCTGTAAATCAAGTAAGCTGGTACACCACAACTATTGAGCCTATCCTCTAGAGTTCAGGAACCACAACTACTGAGCCCATGTTCAGCAAATGCTGAAGCCTGTGCACCGTAGAACCTGTGCACCACGACATGAAAAGCCACTGCAAAGAGAAGCCTGCACACCCCAACTAGAGAGTAGTCCCTGCTTGCTGCAACTAAAGAAAAGTGCCCATAGCAAAGAAGACAGCCAAAAAAGGAATAAAATAAAACAACAGAATCTCAGAGAGTTCACAGATGCCTCAGAAAATGTCTAGACTGTATGAAAGTAAGAATGGTAGTGAAATTGAGTGATTCAGAGAAAATAAAGGGAAATAAGAAAATAGACATTAGGTAAATGAAAGTTTCTCTATATTGAGTGAAGACAAAGGGAAAAGTGTTTTAAAGTGCAAGATTAAGAATGGCAGTTAGAGGGCTTCCCCTGGTGGTCCAGTGGGTAAGGACACCGCCTTGCAGTGCAAGGGGCGCGGGTTTGATCCCTGGCCTGGGAAGATCCCACGTGCTGCGGAACGGCTGGACTGATGTGTTCAATTACCGAGCCAGAGCTCTGGAGCGCATGTGCCCAGAGCCAGTGCTCTGCAACGACAGACGCCACCGCAATGGGAGGCCCACAGGAGCCAAAGAACAAAGATGGATGAAAATAGAGAAATGAAAGACCAGTAGCAGTGGCCCGCCCGCTCCCCTCCCTCCCCAACCCAACTCCCGCCCAAAATAAATAAATAAATAAATCTTTAAAAAAAAAAAAAAAAAGAATGGCAGTTAGACATAAGGAAGATCTTTTTCCATGGTCCTGCCTGTTAAAAATTCAACTGGGTTATAATGGGAAGGTATGGAATCTCATCTTCCAAGAGCTGGTTTGAGGACAGAAGGGCTTTTATTATTATGTTTTGCAAGTTGGATAGAATTTCATTACTTTTGACTCTCGTGGGCATGGCTATTCTAGGTGAAATATACTTCAGGGCTGTTTGTGTTTCCTATTTACCTTGTACTTTTTGTCTTTGCTTATATCGTTACTGGGAGAACTAGATGGTGTATGCTTAAGTAGAGTGAGACAGGCCAGGTTGGCTGATTGTGGTATCTAAGTGGATATATGGGGCAGAGGTGGCAGAAAGCTCTCATCTCATTAAGCAAGGTTAAAGCATGGATTTTCACCACTGATAACATCTTGTTCTGCATTCTTTTATGTTCACTTTTTTTTTTTTTTTTGCTTAATTTCTTTTCAACTTTCTTGGGAGAAATATTTTGCTTATTAAGGATGGCATGAATAAAGTTTAATCATCATCCCTTTATTATACTGCACATAATGCCAGTATAGTACTTCCTAACTTGATGAATGTATTAGATTTACTTGTAAATTAAGGATATTCGTATTACAGATGGGTGTGTCATGAACGGAATAAAATCTATGCTTAATACCATAAACTCTTCCAGGATATTCACAGTGAACCTTTTTTTCTTTTTAACATGTTTTCAATTTCTAGATTTAGTGTTCACAATTTTATAGCATAAGAGGGCAAACAGAGAACAGAATAAATGAGCAGACTGGTATTAACTCATTTGCTGGCTCTTGCTCCATCCTTTTTCTTCTTTAAATATCCTGAAATGCCCTCACTCCACCATATAGGGGTAGAGGGTGGGGAGAGGAATCAGACTGAGGACTAAGATGGCAATGGAAATTTCAGTTTCCTTAATAATATTCCAGTTCATGTGAGGAAACCTTCTATTTTGATACAATTTAAGAGGAAAGTTTGGAATTCAATAATTTTCATTTTATAGGCTCTCCATTTTCGTTTTTACCTCTGATCTGCTTAAGCAGTACACTCCTCCCACAATTTATTGCCTTTTAAGGCCATGAATTCAGAGGACTGACAGTAAATCTGGACAAGCTCTAATATGCCTTGTGCCAGCTGTAATTTAGCTGGTCCTTTGAGAGCTCAAGTTTTTTATTACCATAAATATTCTTCTGCTTCCAGGCGTCTCCCCGCTGACAACGTTGTCCAATTTTGAATCCCGACATCTTCATTTCAAAAGCCCGAAGATGAAATTGCAAAGGTCAGGTTTCATTGTAATTGCTGGCTCTGGTGAGAGAGACCACTTTCTTGAGGACCAAGCTGCCGCCCACCACTTGCTTTGGTGAGCACAAGACTTGGGCAAAATGTCACCATGCAATTTACGTGAGCGATTGCACCTACACTTGGATCATCAGGAAATATTTGGTCATTTGTCACAGTGTCTGACTTTGTCACCACACAAGGAGAGTAGGAGTTTAAAGAGGACTCTGATTTCGCATACATGAACATGCATAACTCCTCCTCCTGGAATGTCCTTTTCTCCTTTATTTAACGGATGGCTCGCAACCTTCAGATCTTATCTGAGGCCACATGACTTGATGTAGGAGTTCTAAGACTCTGAGTCTATTGATATTTTTTCCCAATTGTGTGTTTTAGTTCGAATAAGAGGGGCATGAACGGAATAAAATCTATGCTTAATACCATAAACTCTTCCAGGATATTCACAGTGAACCTTTTTTTCTTTTTAACATGTTTTCAATTTCTAGATTTAGTGTTCACAATTTTATAGCATAAGAGGGCAAACAGAGAACAGAATAAATGAGCAGACTGGTATTAACTCATTTGCTGGCTCTTGCTCCATCCTTTTTCTTCTTTAAATATCCTGAAATGCCCTCACTCCACCATATAGGGGTAGAGGGTGGGGAGAGGAATCAGACTGAGGACTAAGATGGCAATGGAAATTTCAGTTTCCTTAATAATATTCCAGTTCATGTGAGGAAACCTTCTATTTTGATACAATTTAAGAGGAAAGTTTGGAATTCAATAATTTTCATTTTATAGGCTCTCCATTTTCGTTTTTACCTCTGATCTGCTTAAGCAGTACACTCCTCCCACAATTTATTGCCTTTTAAGGCCATGAATTCAGAGGACTGACAGTAAATCTGGACAAGCTCTAATATGCCTTGTGCCAGCTGTAATTTAGCTGGTCCTTTGAGAGCTCAAGTTTTTTATTACCATAAATATTCTTCTGCTTCCAGGCGTCTCCCCGCTGACAACGTTGTCCAATTTTGAATCCCGACATCTTCATTTCAAAAGCCCGAAGATGAAATTGCAAAGGTCAGGTTTCATTGTAATTGCTGGCTCTGGTGAGAGAGACCACTTTCTTGAGGACCAAGCTGCCGCCCACCACTTGCTTTGGTGAGCACAAGACTTGGGCAAAATGTCACCATGCAATTTACGTGAGCGATTGCACCTACACTTGGATCATCAGGAAATATTTGGTCATTTGTCACAGTGTCTGACTTTGTCACCACACAAGGAGAGTAGGAGTTTAAAGAGGACTCTGATTTCGCATACATGAACATCGCATAACTCCTCCTCCTGGAATGTCCTTTTCTCCTTTATTTAACGGATGGCTCGCAACCTTCAGATCTTATCTGAGGCCACATGACTTGATGTAGCTGACCTCTCAGTACCTTGTATTTACCCACAATACGGAGATAATGATGGCTTCTACCTCCAAGAGTCACTGGGAAGATTAAATGAGTTAGTACACAGCACACACTTAAAAGGGTGCCTGGCATGAAGCAAATTCTCACCCGTGGTTAGCTATTATTATGACCTCTAGCACAGTAATAGCTGTCTGAGTGAGGTACTCGACTTGCTTCACTTGCATTTTCTTGTTTCATCCTCACAGCAGCCCCATGAGGTTGGCACCACTGCCACTGCATCTTAGAGTGGAGGAAACTGAAAGCTGTGTAGGCCAAGCAGTCACTACCCTGGCCATAGCCTATCACTCTGACTATGTCAGGGCACAGTGGCCTGACTTCCAACTCCCAGCACCTGCATTTCTCTTTGGCCTCCGAATTCTACTTTACCACTCACGTGGAAGACCAGTGATGTCACAGAATCAACATCCTGGGAGAAGCCTTAAACTAAGGATTGCTGTGGGTTTGTGGATATATACCCCAGCTCCTCCCAGTGTGGGATCACTCTGAGAAAAGTTAAACTCTGGCTCTGGGGTTTAGGTGCCCACTGTGGCAGCTGACTCTACACCCTTTTTTATCTGCCTTCTGTTCCCCGCTCACTCTTTCACTCTCCTAATGTCATTTCATCCATCTCCCAAATATTGTTCACTCAAACCTTGGCTGAGGGTATGATTCTGAGGGAAACCAAAGTAGTCTCTTTTGATGCTAGGAATCTCGGATTCTAAAGATGCTGGAGGTGGAGAAGAACAGGGAATGGCTGGAGTCAGTCAGAAGGAAGAAAGTACACCACTCAGCAGTGAGTCCTGTGAGTACATAGCAAGGTTTCTTCATCTCAGCATAACTGACATTTGGGTTTGGATGTTTCTTTGTTGGGGGTACTGCCCTGTGTACTGTGGGAAGTTGAACAGTATCACTAGCCTCTACCCAGTAGAAAGTGCAAGTGCTAGTCAGTTGTGTCTGACTCTTTGTGACCCCATGGACTATAGCCCACCAGGCCACTCTGTCCATTGAATTCTCCAGGCAAGAATACTGGGGTGGGTTGCCATGCCCTCCTCCAGGGGATCTTCCCAACTGAGGGATCAAGTCCGGGTCTCCTGCATTGCAGGTGAGTTCTTTACCATCTGAGCCACCAGGGAAGCCCCTGACCCCATAGAAGCCTGGAGCAATTCCTCCATCACCATTTATGATGACCCCAAAGTCTCTGGATACTGCAAAATGTCCCCTTGGGGGAAAGGCAATGTCACTCCCAGTTAGAGATGAGACTCTTCTGTCTGATTGACACAGTGACTCGGCAGGTATTAATTCATTCAAGAGGATTATAATGATATTAACATTATCAAATGTCCAAGTTCAAGGCATTCTACCTGCTGGTCTGCATACTGCCTCTCATTTGGTCCTCACAGCATTTTATTACCTCCATATCACATGTGAGGAAAATGAGGCTCCATGAAGAGTAAGCAGTTTTCCCAGTGTCATAAAACAAGTAAAGGATAGACCCAAGGTTCAAATTCCAGCTTGTCAGATTGCAAGTTTGTGCCCTTTTCAACTAAGGCTAATTTATTTATTCATTAATGCATCAGTGTTGCATGTCAGGGACAGGGAATTAACAGTGGCTGCTACAACACTAACCCTGTTTGGTGCTTAGCAGAAAGTTGTGGCTCAAGATCTCTTGTACCCAACTAAACAAAATCAAACTATACTACATTTTTGGGGTTAATCAGAAAAACTAATTACTTTCTTGAACACCATTTTGTTAGCAAATGTGTTCTAAATTTCAAAGACTTTATAAATAAACTCTTGGAACACAACCTATCCAAAATCTTAAACTATGTGTACATATTCTAGAAGATTCTTTTTCCCCCCAGATCTCTCTGATTTACAAAAAAAAAATAAAGAGTCACTCTCTAAACAGTACACAATTACAATTTCAGTGCTTGCAATGATTTTTATGGGGACTCAAGGGAACAAGAGCTCTGAAGTTTTCAGAATGCCATTTCCTTTCTGTTTGACTTGGACAATTAGCAAGAGGACCTTAGCTGCTTATCAGGAAAGTACAGTTGTGTCTGACTCTTTGTGACCCCATGGACTATAGCCCACCAGGCCACTCTGTCCATTGAATTCTCCAGGCAAGAATACTGGGGTGGGTTGCCATGCCCTCCTCCAGGGGATCTTCCCAACTGAGGGATCAAGTCCGGGTCTCCTGCATTGCAGGTGAGTTCTTTACCATCTGAGCCACCAGGAAGCCCCTGACCCCATAGAAGCCTGGAGCAATTCCTCCATCACCATTTATGATGACCCCAAAGTCTCTGGATACTGCAAAATGTCCCCTTGGGGGAAAGGCAATGTCACTCCCAGTTAGAGATGAGACTCTTCTGTCTGATTGACACAGTGACTCGGCAGGTATTAATTCATTCAAGAGGATTATAATGATATTAACATTATCAAATGTCCAAGTTCAAGGCATTCTACCTGCTGGTCTGCATACTGCCTCTCATTTGGTCCTCACAGCATTTTATTACCTCCATATCACATGTGAGGAAAATGAGGCTCCATGAAGAGTAAGCAGTTTTCCCAGTGTCATAAAACAAGTAAAGGATAGACCCAAGGTTCAAATTCCAGCTTGTCAGATTGCAAGTTTGTGCCCTTTTCAACTAAGGCTAATTTATTTATTCATTAATGCATCAGTGTTGCATGTCAGGGACAGGGAATTAACAGTGGCTGCTACAACACTAACCCTGTTTGGTGCTTAGCAGAAAGTTGTGGCTCAAGATCTCTTGTACCCAACTAAACAAAATCAAACTATACTACATTTTTGGGGTTAATCAGAAAAACTAATTACTTTCTTGAACACCATTTTGTTAGCAAATGTGTTCTAAATTTCAAAGACTTTATAAATAAACTCTTGGAACACAACCTATCCAAAATCTTAAACTATGTGTACATATTCTAGAAGATTCTTTTTCCCCCCAGATCTCTCTGATTTACAAAAAAAAAAAAAAAAAAAAGAGTCACTCTCTAAACAGTACACAATTACAATTTCAGTGCTTGCAATGATTTTTATGGGGACTCAAGGGAACAAGAGCTCTGAAGTTTTCAGAATGCCATTTCCTTTCTGTTTGACTTGGACAATTAGCAAGAGGACCTTAGCTGCTTATCAGATTATAGTTTCACTTATGTTTCTTATGATTAGAAATGAGAAAGTAGTTTCCAAGGTAACGGGAGACTAAGCTGTTTTGCCCTCCAGTGTATTAGGAGTTTAAAGTGGGATTCTACCTGTCTTAGCTTTTGCCAAGGTCTTAAAGGCTGCTAATAAAAAATAAACTGTGTTAAGTATTCTCATACTCCAATGTTCCAACAAAAGGCACATGATGAACACACAGAATTTTGCTATCTGAACTCAATAACAAATGAAGTACATAAGATTGATTCTTGAGAGGCCAGGGAAAGGGGTCGGGTGTTGGGATTCTGTAGCTGTGTGACATTTCCTCTTTCTTCATCATACAGTAGAGGCAAAGGTGGATGTGTCACCCTCACCTCAAGTCAGTGAAGGGGACTTCACAGGCACCTCTTAGGGATAGATAGCTTCTTCCATGTGTCCTCCAGATTCAGTGAGTGTGCAGATATTGGTACAAGATTCATGATGAAAGAAGGAATAAGGTTAGGGAATTGCTGAAGTAGCCAGTATTAATTTCCTAGGGCTGCTGTAACAAAGTACCCCAAACTGTGTGGCTTAAAGCACTACACATCTTTTCTGTCACAGTTACGGAGGCTAGAAGTCAGAGATGAAGATGTTAGCAACGTCTTTGCTTCTTCCAGCTTTTGGTGGCCCCAGGCAATCCTTGACTTGTGGCAGCTCATCTCCAATCTCTGCCTCCGTCTTTTCCTTTCATGTCTGTCCTCATATTGTCTTATGGAGACACCACACATATTGGATTAAGGGCCCATCTATTCCAGTATGACCTCATCGTAACTAATGACATCTTTAATAACACTATTTCCAAATTAGGTCACATTTTGAGGTACTGAGAGTTAAGACAGGACTTCAACTTTGTTTTTTTGGGGGGACAGAATTTAACCCATAATATGGCTCTTGGATACCAAGGGTCAGGGGTGCATTTCAACAGACTGTATTTCTACCAAAGGGGAACAAATTAAATAAGTTTCCTTGGAACCAGATCTTTACCAGCCTGGAATGTTTTAAAAAGTCATCTGTTCAAGAGAAGGAGAAATATCATATGACAACCCTTTTATATGGATTCTAAAAAGAAACTATACAAATGAACTTATTCACAAAACACAAAGAGACTCACAAACTTAAAAAATGAACTTATGATTGCAACAGAGAGGAGATGCTTGGGGACTTTGAGAAAGTCATGTACATACTGCCTTGTTTGAAATGGACAGCCAACAAAAATCTATTGTACAGCACATAGAACTCGGCTTAATGTTATGTACCAGCCCGGAAGGGAGAGGGGTTTGGGGGAGAATGGATACATGGATATGAATGGCTGAGCCCCTTCACTGTTCACCTAAAACTATCACAAAATTGTTAATGGCTATATCCCAATAAAATGTTTTTGGTGTTAAAGAATAAAAATGGTTCAAGTTTTAAACAATCAAAAAAAAAAAAAAACCATAAAGACCTCTGTTCAAATGTGGAATTTTGGAGCACAGGGGTTGAGGATCAACACTGTAAGGATTGTTGAGGATCAACAATCAGAAGACATGCACTGTCCAAGACAGGGGAAATGCCATGTAGATTCCCAGTGGGGAATTTCCAAGGCTCCCTCAAAATATCTCATGAAAGAAAGATTGAGTTCTTTCCTGTCTCTTAACTTCACTCTTCCTCCCAGCTCTCCCTCCTCCATTCTCCAGTCCTAGGATGATAAAAGTCCACAATGATTGAGATGAGCAAGGAACCAACAGAGAAAAGAGAGAAAAGCCAACCATACTGCTATATGCCACACCAGCAACCATGGTGACAGGGGAAGCAATAATGAAATGCTCTGGATTATGAGAGTGCAAAGAAACAAGTTTCTGATTCATATCCAGAAGATTAAAGACAGGTGGCTCAAGATGCCCATAAGGGAAGGTGGGGAAGGCCAGAATGCTTGGCATTGTCAGGTTCCATCTGGAGAACAGGACAGGCATTTCCTATGAGGAATGACCAACAGGGAAGCTTTCCCAAGGTTCAGGGTTTCCAGTAATAAAAGGCTACTGAAGAGGAGCTGGGGTGACAAAAGTCAAGGGAGGCTTCCTAAGAGGTCAGCTGGAGAGAACACAGACAGCCTCAGGGAAGCAGAGGCCCAGAACTCCTGGGGGTAGGGGCAGATGTGCACTTTGGATTACACGGAAATGGTACCACCTAGAGTATTGCCTACCAAGCTTAAAGCTTTTCAATGCCTGATGGTGACAGTATGAATTAAGTCAGAACCTTCCTGACCCTCATTTCTACCTATGCTTCTCCAAGGACTTCCCTGGTTGTCCAGTGGTTAGGACTCTATGCTTCCAATGTAGGGGGTACAGGTTCGATCCTGGTCAGGGAACTAAAATCCTGCACACCGCTGGGTATCCAGCCCGGAAGGAGAGGGTTTGGGGAGAATGGATACATGGATATGAATGGCTGAGCCTTCACTGTTCACCTAAAACTATCACAAAATTGTTAATGGCTATATCCCAATAAAATGTTTTTGGTGTTAAAGAATAAAAATGGTTCAAGTTTTAAACAATCAAAAAAAACAAAACATAAAGACCTCTGTTCAAATGTGGAATTTTGGAGCACAGGGGTTGAGGATCAACACTGTAAGGATTGTTGAGGATCAACAATCAGAAGACATGCACTGTCCAAGACAGGGGAAATGCCATGTAGATTCCCAGTGGGGAATTTCCAAGGCTCCCTCAAAATATCTCATGAAAGAAAGATTGAGTTCTTTCCTGTCTCTTAACTTCACTCTTCCTCCCAGCTCTCCCTCCTCCATTCTCCAGTCCTAGGATGATAAAAGTCCACAATGATTGAGATGAGCAAGGAACCAACAGAGAAAAGAGAGAAAAGCCAACCATACTGCTATATGCCACACCAGCAACCATGGTGACAGGGGAAGCAATAATGAAATGCTCTGGATTATGAGAGTGCAAAGAAACAAGTTTCTGATTCATATCCAGAAGATTAAAGACAGGTGGCTCAAGATGCCCATAAGGGAAGGTGGGGAAGGCCAGAATGCTTGGCATTGTCAGGTTCCATCTGGAGAACAGGACAGGCATTTCCTATGAGGAATGACCAACAGGGAAGCTTTCCCAAGGTTCAGGGTTTCCAGTAATAAAAGGCTACTGAAGAGGAGCTGGGGTGACAAAAGTCAAGGGAGGCTTCCTAAGAGGTCAGCTGGAGAGAACACAGACAGCCTCAGGGAAGCAGAGGCCCAGAACTCCTGGGGGTAGGGGCAGATGTGCACTTTGGATTACACGGAAATGGTACCACCTAGAGTATTGCCTACCAAGCTTAAAGCTTTTCAATGCCTGATGGTGACAGTATGAATTAAGTCAGAACCTTCCTGACCCTCATTTCTACCTATGCTTCTCCAAGGACTTCCCTGGTTGTCCAGTGGTTAGGACTCTATGCTTCCAATGTAGGGGGTACAGGTTCGATCCCTGGTCAGGGAACTAAAATCCTGCACACCGCTGGGTATGGCCAAAATAAATAAATAAAAATATCTTCCTATACTTCTCCAAACCTGGAGAAATGAGAAGGAAGCAGGGAGCTGAATTGGGGATGAGGAAGTGGGAAAGTCAAGAGGGGCCAACTCAGCTCCTACCCCAGGGGCAGGCTGGGAGCTAGGGGAGAGAAAAACTAAAAATAAAGTTAAGAGTTCTGCTTATTAGGCTAGACTGAAAATACTAATGACTGAACTCATACTGTTTGGGGAACTAAAGTTTTCAGATGACTTTTTAAAAAAAATTTTGGCCTCTTTTATTAGTTCTTTATTTATTTTAATCCACCTTTTTTATTCTCTGGCCTGTGTGGGCCTCCCATTGCAGGGGCCTCTCTTGTTACAGAGCACCGGCTCTGGGTGCATGCACTCCAGAGCGCTGGCTCGTAACTGGACACATTGGTCCAGCTGCTCCACAGCAGATAGGATCTTCCCAGGCCAGGGACTGAATTGGTGCCCCTTGCACTGCAAGGCAGACTCTGTACCGACTGGACTACCAGGGAAGCCACAGATAATTTTTTTTAGACCTAAGAATGATAAGGCATACCTGTGGGTTCTGTTCTAGATTTCACTCTAGGAGCTGGAAAGAACTGTCCTGAGAATGCAGAGTCACAGTGTTGAGTGGGAAGGGTGGAAGTAACATTTTCTTGTGTACTACCCAGCATCCTAATTGTTCAATATAAAAATGACTCCAGTTTACCAAATTTCCAAGCCAAGTGTGCTTTACCCTTGGCCTGAGCTGGTGGAAACAACTTGATATAGAGAGAACTGGAATAACTGTGAAGAATGATTCTTTTTTTCTTCACAATCATTTTTTCACAATAGTTCTTTAGCTTGTCTTTGAATTAGGACTTGGGTCCATGGATGGTGGGAATAGAATAATGGTTCTCACAGTCTAGTTCCCAATGAAGAGCAGTAGCATGATCTCAAAACTTTTTAGAAGTACAGAGTCTCAGGCTCCACCCCAGGAGCATGGCCCTGCAATCTGTGGTCTTCCAAGCTTGCTAAAGTTTGAGAACCACCGGTTTAAAGCTATAGCTCTCCACATTGACTGTATGCTAGAGTCAACCGGGGGACATTTTCAACGGCACATTTGCCTGGGCTGAATACCACAAACATATCTGTATCTTACATTCAGTTTCGGAAAATGTAATGAGCATACAGATTCCCTAGGAGTCATATTAAAATTGGTAGCTTTTTTTTAAAGCTAAACTTTATTATTATTATTAGGCCACATGGCATGTAGGATCTTAGATCTTAGTTCCCCAAACATGTGTTGAACTTGAGCCCCATGCAGTGGAAATGTGAAGTCTTAACCACTGGACTGCCAGGGAACTTCCTATCTTGGTAGTTCTAAGGTGAGGACCAAGCATCTACATTTCCTTTTTTCATCCAGCTTTACAGAGATATTATTGACATATATTTAAATTTAAGGTGTACAATGAGATGTTTGACATGTGTACATATCATGAATATGTATTTAACTAATATACACACATATTTAACTAACAACACACCTGGCGGGCTACAGTCCATGAGCAACTAACACTTTCACTTCAATAACGAGGTTAGTTGAAACATTTATCCTCTATCATTATTATCTTTTCTGTCTGTGGTGATAACATTTAAAATTTATTCTATTACTTTTCAAGGATAGAATACATCACAGTCAATTACAGTCATAATACTGTATCTCAGAGCCCCAGATACATTAGATCTTCATCTTGCAGTTGAAAGTTTGTGCTCTTTGACCAGTATTTGTCCCTTCTTATCACCTCCCAGTCTCTCATAACCACCATTCTACTCTGTGTTTCTATAACATCAGCTTTTTTTTAGCTTCTCTTTTAGGTTCTTAAATGAGAACATACAATATTGGCCTTTTTCTGTGTGACTTATTTCACTTGGCATAATGACCTCAAGGTCAATCCTATAGCTGCAAAAGACATATCTTTCTTCTTGGTTTATGGATAATATTACATTGTATATATAATTATCCATTAATCCATTGATGGAAACTTAGGTTATTTTCATGCTTGAGCTAGTAAAAAAATAATGCTACAATGAACATGAGGGTGCAGCTATCTCTCTGAGATTATTTCATTTTCTGTGGATATACATCCATAGGTGGGATTGCAGGATCATATGGTAGTGGAATTTAAAACAATTGAGGACCCTCCATACTGTTTTCCATTCAACTGTGCACAAGGGTTCCCTTTTCTCCACAGCCTCACATACAGCAAGTCTCTTGCTGTCTCTTGGTTTTTTGATAATAGACATTCTACCAGGTGTGAAGTTTGGCTCATTGTGGTTTTGACTTGCATTTCCCAGATGATTAGTCATGCTGAGCATTTTTTCATGTACCCCTTGGTCATTTTTGTCTGCTTTAGAGAAATACCTATTCAAGTCCTCTGCTTATTTTCTAGTTGGATGATTTGATTTTTGCTGTTGAGTTGTATGGGTTCCTTACATATTTTGGATATTAATTCTTTATCAGATAGATGCTTTACAAATATTTTTACCATGCCACAGGATGGCTTTTCATTTTGGTAATTGTTTCTTATGCTTGGTGGAAGCCTTTTAGTTTGATAGAGACTCTTTATTTATTTTAGCTTCTGTTGCCTGTGCTTCTGGTGTCATATCTAAAAAATCATTAGTAAGACCAATGTCAAGGAGCTGCTTCTCTATGTTTTGTACTAGGAGTGTTAAGGCTTCATTCTTATGTTTATGTCTTA
The DNA here is from genome assembly GCA_022376925.1 of Tragulus kanchil. NCBI lineage: Eukaryota > Metazoa > Chordata > Mammalia > Artiodactyla > Tragulidae > Tragulus > Tragulus kanchil. The sequence continues at coordinate 121,026,493 of JAIOJX010000001.1, read as the reverse complement.
TCCATTTTGAGGTACTATTCTTGAGTAGTGTGAGACAGGGATCCAATTTTGTTCTTTTGCATAGGAATATCAATTTCCTCAACATCATTTATTGAAGAGATTATCTTTCCCCCACTGTGTATTTTTGGTTTCCTTGTCAAATATTGCTTTACTATATATGTGTGGTGGGTTTATTTCTGGGCTATTGATTCTGTTGTATTGGTCTATGTGCCTTATTTTATGCCAATAACATAATGTCTTGATGACTATAGCTTTAATAAAGTTTGAAGCCAGGGAGTATGATGTTTCCAGTTTGTTATTTTCTCAGGATTGCTTTAGTTATTTGGGTAATATGTGGTTCCATACAAGGACATATCTTTCTTCTTGGTTTATGGATAATATTACATTGTATATATAATTATCCATTAATCCATTGATGGAAACTTAGGTTATTTTCATGCTTGAGCTAGTAAAAAAATAATGCTACAATGAACATGAGGGTGCAGCTATCTCTCTGAGATTATTTCATTTTCTGTGGATATACATCCATAGGTGGGATTGCAGGATCATATGGTAGTGGAATTTAAAACAATTGAGGACCCTCCATACTGTTTTCCATTCAACTGTGCACAAGGGTTCCCTTTTCTCCACAGCCTCACATACAGCAAGTCTCTTGCTGTCTCTTGGTTTTTTGATAATAGACATTCTACCAGGTGTGAAGTTTGGCTCATTGTGGTTTTGACTTGCATTTCCCAGATGATTAGTCATGCTGAGCATTTTTTCATGTACCCCTTGGTCATTTTTGTCTGCTTTAGAGAAATACCTATTCAAGTCCTCTGCTTATTTTCTAGTTGGATGATTTGATTTTTGCTGTTGAGTTGTATGGGTTCCTTACATATTTTGGATATTAATTCTTTATCAGATAGATGCTTTACAAATATTTTTACCATGCCACAGGATGGCTTTTCATTTTGGTAATTGTTTCTTATGCTTGGTGGAAGCCTTTTAGTTTGATAGAGACTCTTTATTTATTTTAGCTTCTGTTGCCTGTGCTTCTGGTGTCATATCTAAAAAATCATTAGTAAGACCAATGTCAAGGAGCTGCTTCTCTATGTTTTGTACTAGGAGTGTTAAGGCTTCATTCTTATGTTTATGTCTTATCCATTTTGAGGTACTATTCTTGAGTAGTGTGAGACAGGGATCCAATTTTGTTCTTTTGCATAGGAATATCAATTTCCTCAACATCATTTATTGAAGAGATTATCTTTCCCCCACTGTGTATTTTTGGTTTCCTTGTCAAATATTGCTTTACTATATATGTGTGGTGGGTTTATTTCTGGGCTATTGATTCTGTTGTATTGGTCTATGTGCCTTATTTTATGCCAATAACATAATGTCTTGATGACTATAGCTTTAATAAAGTTTGAAGCCAGGGAGTATGATGTTTCCAGTTTGTTATTTTCTCAGGATTGCTTTAGTTATTTGGGTAATATGTGGTTCCATACAAATCTTAGGATTTTTTTTGCCATTTTTGTGAAAAGTGCCATTGGGGTTTTTGCATATATTTGTATAGATTACAATATGGTTACCACAATAAGTTTAGTTAACATATCCATCATCTCACAGTTACAAATTTGTGTGTATGATGAAAAGTTTTAAAATCTACTGTCTTAGCAACTTTCAAATACACAATACAATTGTATTAACTATAGTCACCATGCTTTGCTTATTATAGAAATTATTCATCTTATAACTGCAAGTTTGTACCGTTTGACCACCTTCACCCATTAACCCTACCTCCCAACCTTGGCAACCACTAATTTGCTCTGTTTCTATGAGTTCGGTTTTTTTATTTAAGATTCCACATTACAAGTGAGATCACAGAGCATTTATCTTTCTACGTCTTCCTTACTTCACTTAGCATAATACCCTCAAGATTCATCCATGTTGTCACAAATGGCGTCTACATTCTTAGCAAGCTCCCAGGTGCGGTTGATGCTACTGGCATGGGGACCATACTTAAAGTCCTAAGATTCTGAGCTACCTGCTAAATATTGTGTGCATAAATGATTTTGAGAGAAGAGGATTCATAGTTCCAACCAGTCTCAAGCAGTTTTTGGTTTAAAAAACATCAAGAACCACTATCTTAAAGGAAATTAAGGTTTAAGCAGCTGAGTTAAGAAGTCTTTATAAAGGAAGGGATAAATAAGGAGTTTGGGACTAACATATATATACACATTACCATATATGAACTAGAAAAACAACAAGGACCTACTATATAGCACAGGGAACTATATTCAATATCTTATAACCCATAATGGAAAAGAATCTGAACAAGAATGTATGTATGTATGTATATGTATGTGTGTGTATACACATATAGAACTGAATCACTTGAAATGAACACAGTATTGTAAATCTACTATACTTCAATAAAAAGAACCTTTATGAGATTTAAATACAGATTTGGAAAGAGGCTAATAGAGATACCTTGGGTTAAATCTTTTGCTTGTGAGAAAGCGTACTTTTCAATAAAGTTTGAAGCCAGGGAGTATGATGTTTCCAGTTTGTTATTTTCTCAGGATTGCTTTAGTTATTTGGGTAATATGTGGTTCCATACAAATCTTAGGATTTTTTTTGCCATTTTTGTGAAAAGTGCCATTGGGGTTTTTGCATATATTTGTATAGATTACAATATGGTTACCACAATAAGTTTAGTTAACATATCCATCATCTCACAGTTACAAATTTGTGTGTATGATGAAAAGTTTTAAAATCTACTGTCTTAGCAACTTTCAAATACACAATACAATTGTATTAACTATAGTCACCATGCTTTGCTTATTATAGAAATTATTCATCTTATAACTGCAAGTTTGTACCGTTTGACCACCTTCACCCATTAACCCTACCTCCCAACCTTGGCAACCACTAATTTGCTCTGTTTCTATGAGTTCGGTTTTTTTATTTAAGATTCCACATTACAAGTGAGATCACAGAGCATTTATCTTTCTACGTCTTCCTTACTTCACTTAGCATAATACCCTCAAGATTCATCCATGTTGTCACAAATGGCGTCTACATTCTTAGCAAGCTCCCAGGTGCGGTTGATGCTACTGGCATGGGGACCATACTTAAAGTCCTAAGATTCTGAGCTACCTGCTAAATATTGTGTGCATAAATGATTTTGAGAGAAGAGGATTCATAGTTCCAACCAGTCTCAAGCAGTTTTTGGTTTAAAAAACATCAAGAACCACTATCTTAAAGGAAATTAAGGTTTAAGCAGCTGAGTTAAGAAGTCTTTATAAAGGAAGGGATAAATAAGGAGTTTGGGACTAACATATATATACACATTACCATATATGAACTAGAAAAACAACAAGGACCTACTATATAGCACAGGGAACTATATTCAATATCTTATAACCCATAATGGAAAAGAATCTGAACAAGAATGTATGTATGTATGTATATGTATGTGTGTGTATACACATATAGAACTGAATCACTTGAAATGAACACAGTATTGTAAATCTACTATACTTCAATAAAAAAGAAGCCTTTATGAGATTTAAAAATACAGATTTGGAAAGAGGCTAATAGAGATACCTATGGTGGGAGTTCATGGGAGTCTTTTGCTTGTGAGAAGGCATAAGCTGTACTTTTCAATATTCACTATCTCTTGAGGGTAAGGGGTGGGAGGGGGAGAGGTTTTCTGTATTTCCATGGCCCATACAAAAAACTAATTTTCTGGTTCTTCTGCTGCTTCCCCACCATTTTCTAGAGATCAGTATAAGGAGATGGAAATGAAATAAAAGACAAAATCTCTTGGGACAAAATGACCATTGGAGGTTACTTTAAAATGCAGACTCTTAGGCTTCAGTTCAGATCCCCTGGGTCAGCCAGAGAGGAAGGGTAAGCCCAGGAAACTGCATATTTAAAAACACCTCAAATGATTCCGGTATGATCCTCTCCAGCCATGCTGTGAGAAACCTTGATCTATTATTTTCTGAGCATTATGCTGGCTTGAAGAAAACAAATTAAATCTCTAGGTGCATCACAAATCTAATTTTGTGGCTACCCGTGGTTATGAAAGCCAAGCATCTCTTTTCTTATTACACTTCCAGCTTGGGTCATTTCCTCTTAAGAGTCCAGCTCCCCTGTGCCCTCAGGTGAGGTCTGAGCATTATTCCTTACTTGCCTTCCTAATTGCTGGGAAGAGCTACTGGGCCAGGTTTTGCAAACTCTTCACCATACCCTGGAGGAGAACCATCCCAGTGGTGGGCCTAGTACTTTTCTCTCTGCTACACGCTTTGTAGAGTCAGTAAAGTTCACAAAGTGCTTCTTGAGCTATTTGCACTCGAGGCATTGCATAAAGAGATTATGCAAACAGAATGGCATCCACACTGCAGGCAGGCGGTGAGAAATTTCCTCTCCTCCCTTCCTACCTTCCCCAGCCTTGGGAAGAATTTGAGTGTAGATCTGCTGGGAAACCTTTGCAGAGAGAAAGGCTAAGCTGTTAAAAGCATACAGTTGATAAGACAAGCTGGTAACACCTGCAGGCTGCAGGGTGTGTCATGGGATGAGATGGATTGGGATATTGGATGTTAATGCTTTGAATAGAAAAATCTATTAGCTGAAGATATGATAATATTACCATTTACCAAGCATCCGCTATATGTCAAGTACTGAAGTAGGTGCCTGCTCATATACCTTATTTGATTCTCATCACAATGCTATAAGGAAAGGTGTTTTTATTCCAATATCTCAAAAAAGGGAAACTGAGGCTCAGGGAAATGTGGTGAATTCGGTCCAGATTATACAATTACCAGGTAGAAAAATTAGGATTCAAAACCATGTTTCTTAACCACAAGCATCATTCTTGCCACTATACAGCTCTTCATCCATTAATATCTGGGAGGTTAATAGAAAAAGGAGAGAGGACAAGAGAGATGTAAGACTGATGCTGTAACCAACACAAGACTCTTTCTGGCTTATCTTTATGCCAAGTTTTGGGATATTCTTGCTATCACAAAGACACTATTTCTTTTATGTTGTACTTGGAAAATGTTTCCACTTCTGCTGAAACAAAAATACAACTTTCAAAACATGTAGATGGAAATGATATTTTGAAAATAATAACTTTATTTTTTTAAATTTCCTTTTAGGTGTACCTCTCTTTCCGCTATCTTGTGAGGCATAATGTTTACAACTAGGAAGAGCATGGGAGAAATCAAAAATCATACACAAAGGGGTTCCCTGGTGGTCCAGTGGGTGAGGGGTCACCTTGTAGTGCAAGGGGCACAGGTTCAATCCCTGGCATGGGAAGATCCCACGTGCTGTGGACTGGTGTGTCTAATTATGAGCCAGCGCTCTGGAGCGCACGCGCTCAGAGCTAGTGCTCTGCAATGAGAGAGGCCACTGCGATGGGAGGCCCACACAGGTCAAAGAATAAAGATGGATGAAAATAAATAAATAAAATACCAATAAAAAGAGGCCAAAATTTTTAAAAAGTTCACGTTCAGATTACATAATTAAAAAAAAAATCATACACAAGGAAGGAGGAAATGAGGAAGAGATAGATGCTCCTATTCCATTGGGATGGGAAGTTATTTTGGTTCTGGGAGAAAGAGCCGAGGAAAAAGAAAAAGGTTTAAGAGATCAAACAACAGTGTCCTCTAGTTCTTCCCATGCTGATGGCAGAATCTCAAGAGGTGAAGATGAATTAGGAAAATAATTCCACATAGTTTGATGTGTGATGCCAAAAAGCCCCTTTGGAAGTAAGACTTCCAATAGGACTCTCAGGAGATAGCTCACCAGGCATCCCTACAGGCACACAATAACAACAGAATGTTCCAGAAGATAACCTAGGTTTCACTGGGTTCATCTTTTTGAAATCTGCCATAGACTTCTTTTTTATATATATATATCTTTTTTTTAAAAAGATTTATTTTATTTATTTATTTTGGGCGGGGGTCGGGTTGGGGAGGGAGGGGAGCGGGTGGGCCACTTCCATTGGTCTTTCATTTCTCCATTTTCATCCGTCTTTGTTCTTTGGCTCCTGCGGGCCTCCCATCGCGGTGGCGTCTGTTGTCACAGAGCGCCAGCTCTGGGCGCATGCGCTTCAGAGCTCCGGCTCAGTGATTGGACACATCAGTCCAGCCGCTCCGTGGCACGTGGGATCTTCCCAGGCCAGGGATCGAACCGGCGCCCCTTGCACTGCAAGGCGGTGTCCTTATTCACTGGACCACCAGGGGAAGCCCCCTAACCACTTTAGACAGCTTTTCATTTAGTTTTGTTAGTGTGAAGAGTTATTTTCACTAGTTGTATCTGGAAACGTATTTTTCCACTCTTTTTGTTCTAGTAGCATAACACAGAAAGTTGAATTTCAAGAAAGGCGAGAAAAATTTTGACATCTGCTGTGGATATTGAAACTTGTAATTCCTTATATGTTAAGGGGGAGAACTCACTCCTCATTGCCTGGTCCCATTCCTGACAATACAGCATGGATATGAGCCACACCATTAACACTTTGTGTTCACAGTGATGACACCTAAATACAGATAAATGCCATGGACTTAAGGGCTTATTTGTTTGAATTCATCTCACACACATAGGCTGACCTTACTTTAAGAAAATAGTACAGAATATTGCAATTGTTGCATATACTGAAAATAGACAATAATTCAAGAATGTCTGAATCTGCCTGGCTTTAATGATTGATGGTTCCTCGATATCATCACTGTGTACTGGCTATCCACTTCAGATGTCTGCTGAATTGCTTGCAAGGATAGTTCAATGGTTTCCAGCATCCACGTCCCTTAGTAGTCCCTCCTACATTAACTCTGGGCTTAGCCTTGTGACTTGCCTTGGCCAATAGGACAACAGCATATGGAGTACATCAAAGCTGTAAACGGTCACCCTGCTTATTTAATTTATATGCAGAGTACACCATGCGAAATGCCAGGCTGGATGAATCACAAGCAGGAATCAAGTCTGCCAGGAAAAATATCAATCACCTCAGATGCACAGATGATACCACCCTAATAGCAGAAAGTGAAGAGGAACTAAAGAGACTTTTGATGAGGGTGAAAGAGGAGAGTGAAACACCTGGCTTAAAACTGAACACTCAAAAAACTAAGATCATGACATCTGGTCCCATCACTTCATGGCAAATAGATGTGGAAACAATGATAGGCTTTATTTTCTTGGGCTCCAAAATTACTATGGATGACGACTATAGTCATGAAATTAAAAGATGCTTGCTCCTTGGGGAAAAAAAAAAAAAAAACTATGACAAACCTAGATAGCATATTAATAAGCAGAGTCATCACTCTGCTGACAAAAGTCCATACAGTCAAAGCTATGGTTTTTCCCAGTAGTCATGTATGGATGTGAGACCATAAAGAAGGCTGAATGCTGAAAAATTGGTGCTTTTGAATTGTGGTGCTGGAGGAGACTCTTGACAGTCCCTTGGACAGCAAGGAGATCAAACTAGTCAATCCTAAAGGAAATCAACACTGAATATTCAATGGAAGGACTGATGTTGAATCTGAAGCTCCAATACTTGGGCTGCCTGATGGGAAAACCTGACTGGAAGAGACCCGGATGCTAGGAGCAGGAGGAGAGGGGAAAGGCAAAGGCTGAGATGGTTGGATGGCATCAGCAACTGAGTGGACATAAGTTTGAGCAAACTCTGGAAGATGATGAAGGACGGGAGAGCCTGGCGGGCAGCAGTCCATGGGGTTGCAAAGAGTCGAACATGACTTAGTGACTGAACAACAACAATGGAACGATAGCATATGTAACATGAGCAGAAATTTAAAAGGTGTCTGTGTATTGGGGCCTGTCCTTTTGGTGCTCTTGAAATGTTGCCATCAAGCCCAGGCGAGCCTACTGGAGGATTAGACACCATGTGGAGGAGAACGGGCAGTCAGCCAACCTCCAGTCAGGCTGGCAGCTGATTATAGCCACATGTGTGAGTCCCAACCAAGGTCAACCACGGTAGCTCAAATCAGCAGAACCAACCAGTTTAGCCAAACTTAAAGTGATGACCTATAGAATCATGAGCGCAATAAATAGTTGTGCCTTTAAGCCACTATGTGTTTGGATGGTTTTGCAACCAAATCAATATAGATATCAAGAATGTGATTTAGTCAGTCTACTCAGACTTATTTGGTTTGGTAGGGGATGACCTCATGGAAGGCCTGAGTTTAATCCCTGGTTTGGGAAGATCCCCTGGAGAAGGGAATGGCTACCCACTTGAGTATTCTTGCCTGGAGAATTCCATGGACAGAGGAGCCTGGTGAGCTATAGTCTGTGGGGTCACAGAGAGTTGGACAAGACTGAGTGACTAACAGTTTCACATGAAGGACAGATGAATAAAGCAATGCAGATTTATTAACATGCTAAGAAGCAAGACTGATAGGTAGCCAAGATGATTATCAGGGTATTTTCTCCTTTAGGAGAATTTTCATGGAAATTCAAATTATACTCAAAAGGTACACTTGATAGCAAAAAATCAGTCTGAGAGAGGCAGGTGCTTGATCTCATAGCTAGACTGCTGCATGCATGTCTACTCTCATAGTCTAGGAGATTTACAAAGAAAATGGTTGGAAACAGGGATGGAGGGAGAGAGAGAGGGGCTTGAACTACCTGCACAGATTCTTCCATTTTGGTCTCTCTCCCTAGAATCCATGAGAACCACATCAAATATGCCTCTGAAGTCATACCCAAGTTACTCTGCTTACACTTGGAAATTATTACACCTTACAAGTGAGTTTTTGTCATAGGTTGTCTCAATGGCATTTTATGGTTGAGTGTGACCTGGCGGGCAGCAGTCCATGGGGTTGCAATCAACATGATGGGCCTGAACGATAGCATATGTAACATGAGCAGAAATTTAAAAG